>JAMXBD010002311.1:0-212470 GCA_024138025.1 Combretum micranthum | reverse complement strand
ACAGTGAAGGATATGTAAGACCAATACCATGGAATATTTAAGGAAGCCTTTTTCTTGCAATACATTCCGTCTCCAGTGAGAGAGCAAATGATATCGAGTTGGCTAAATCTAAGGCAAGGGAATAAAACTGTTGAAGAATATTCATGCAGAATATTGTAGATTTGCTTAATTTGCTGGCATAAATTACAATGATGAGAGTTGAAGGTTCAATGATTCAAGATGGCTTGAACATGGAAATCAAGAGTGAGGTCAAGAAGTTTCTAGTTATCAACACTGTCTTGAAGGTAATCAAAGCAAAGTTAGTGGAACAAATTATCAATGAGAATAAAGCTAGAGGGATAGACGTGCTACATTTATGGCAAGAGATCGGTGACATCATACACTCCTTATTCAAGGTTTGGCAATGTTAGCAAAGGCAAAGCGACCATTTCTAGGTAAGAAACCAAGTTCGGACAAGTAGTGAAGACTCTTGTGCCTTCTATTCCATTTGATAAGCGGTGTCCTATATGTTTTGGGCCCCATGAATCATTTCAATGTAAATGGGCTCCTGGCAGTTTGCTTATGTGGGAAAGTAGGTCATAAAGCTTGAGTGTCTTGATCCTAAATTGAAGCTTATTTTCTGTGCTCATTGTCAACAAAGAGGTCATCACGTGGTGAATTGTAAAGATAAGCCTAAGAATGAAGGACCAAAATTTGGAAAGGGAATGAGCTGCTAGAGTATTTGCTCTACAACAGTGTGAGAAAGCTCCTTCAGTTGATACACTGGCAGGTACAATACAGATTGCAAATCATCCTACATATGCTTTGATTGACATGGTGCTACTCATATATGTGTTGCTGAAAGTTTTGTAAATGAGTGGTTTGTCTTCTGAAGTGTTGTATGATAGAATGATGAGTGTAAATACTCCTTTTGGTGTGCAATCCAAAGAGCCATGTGTATGTAGAAATGTTGATGTTGTGATTTCTGATAAAAGCATGCCAATAGCTATGTTAGTTTTGCCTTTTATCGATTTTGATGTTATCCTTGGAATGAATTGGTTAAATCTTTATAAAGCCACGATAGATTGTAATAAAGCGGAAGTAAGCCTTGAATTAGAGGGTAGAAGATTGTTTCATGTTTTGGAAAGAAGTAGATCGAAGAGTATGTATTCTATGGAGTTATGGGAGAAGGATATGGGAACTACAATGAGTAGTGAAGAACTCCGAGTTGATATAATGCTAGTAGTAAAGGAATTTATCGATGTCTTTCCTGAAGAATTACCGGGTTTATCACTAGATAGAGAGATTGGGTTTGGGATTGATTTGATACCAGGGACAGCACCTATCATTAAGGCTCCATACCGTATGGCTCCAGCCGAGTTGAAAGAGTTGAAAAGCTAGTTGGAAGAATTACAAAACTTAGGGTTTATTCGTCCAAGCATTTCTCCTTGGGGTGCTCCGATTTTATTTATTAAGAAGAAAGATGGAGTTTAAGAATGTGTATAGACTATAGAAATTAAATCAAGTGATGATCAAGAACAAGTATCCACTTCCTCGAATTGATGATTTACTTGATCAGTTGAAAGATGCTGCATTATTTTAAAAGATAGATTTGAGATTCGGGTACCATCAACTCAAGATTAAGCAACAAGATATATCCAATACTACTTTCAAACAAGGTACGGACATTTTGAGTTTATGGTTATGCCTTTCGGTTTGACAAATGCCCCATCAGCTTTATGGATATGAATATGGTATTTAGGATTATCTGGATTAGTTTGTAATAGTTTTCATTGATGATATATTGGGTATTCAAGGAATATGGAAGAACATGAGAAACATCTGAAACTTGTTTTACAAAGATTAAGAGAGAGGAAACTTTATGCTAAATTTAGCAAGTGCAAGTTTTGGTTGAGAGAAGTTGCATTCTTGGGACATATCATTAAAAGGAAGGAATATCTGTTGATCCGGAGAAAAGATTAGAGCGGTATTGGATTGGCCACAACCTACAAGTGTCACTGAAGTACGAAGTTTTCTAGGTTTGGCAAGCTATTACAGAAGATTGTACAAGGTTTTTCCAAAATTGCTTCACCATTAACTAAATTGACAAGAAAATATGTGAAATTTGATTAGGATGAAGATTGTGATCGAAGTTTTCTTGAGCTGAAAGAACGATTGGTTTCTGCACGATTTTAGCACTTCGGTTAATGGAAAAGACTTTGTAATTTACAGTGATGCTTCACTTCAAGGACTGGATGTGTTTGATGCAAGATTCAAGTTATAGCTTATGCATCGAGACAATTGAAACCCCACGAGAGGAATTATCCAATTCACGATCTCGAGCTAGCCGCGGTGGTATTAGCATGAAGCTTTGGAGACATTATTTATTTGGTGAAAAGTGTAAGATATTCACTAATCACAAGAGTTTGAAATACATTTTCACTCAAAAAGAATTGAATATGCATAAGCGAAGATGGTTGGAGTTAATCAAAGACTACGATGTTGAAATTTTGTATCACTCGGAAAGGCCAATGTTGTAGTAGATGCACTTAGTAGGAAGAAGCCAATGAATGTGGAATCTTGATTACAACTCAACGAGAACTACAAGACTCTTTAGAAGATGGATTGAGATAACCATGGAAAAGGTTGAAGTTATGTTAGCAAGTTTATCTGTGCAACAATTCTGGATCAAATTAAGCGAGGACAACTGGAAACCTGGAAGCCAGAGATAGAGAAGTGAGATAAGTAAGAAAAGAGAAAAGATATGAGGATTGATGATAAAGGTGTTATAAGGTTCAAGGATAGAATTTATGTACCCGAGATCTATGATTTGAGACATCAAATTATGAAAGAAGCGCATTCCTCCTCATATTCGATTCACCCTGGAAACACGAAGATGTATCAAGACTTGAAGCAACATTTTTGGTGGGAAGGAATGAAGAAGGATATTGCAAGATTTGTTCCTAAGTGTTTAGTATGTCAACAAGTGAAGATTGAGCATCAACGACCTGGAGGAGAATTGCAACCATTAAGAATTCCAGAATGGAAGTGGGATGAGATAACTATGGATTTTGTGACAGTTTTACCAAAGACAGTAGCCAAGAATGAAATGATTTGGATCATTGTAGATCAGCTAACGAAATCGTCACATTTTATTCCATTGAGAGTTGGGTATTCATTCGAAAAGTTGGCCCGAATTTATATTTGAGAAAGATAGTGAGATTACATGGTATACCAGTGACCATCACTTCAAATAGAGATACCAGATTTATCAATCGATTCTGGAAAAGTCTTCATGAAGCTCTTGGGATAAAGTTACAGTTTAGTATAGCATTTCCTCCATAAACCGACGGCCAATCAAAAAGGACGATTTAGATTCTTGAAGATATGCTTAGAGCTTGTGCCCTAGACTTTGGAAGGAATTGGGATGAACACTTACCTCTGGTTGAGTTTGCATACAATAATAGCTATCAACAGCGATTTAGATGGCTCCATATGAAGCATTATATGGGAGAAAATGTATATCTCCTTTGTATTGGGATGAAATGAGCGATAGAGCGTTAATTGGTCCTGATTTGGTGCAACAAGAAATTGATAAGATTCAAATGATTAAGCAGAGATTAAAAAGCTTAAGACAGATATAAAGTTATGCCGACTTGAGAGAAGAGACCCTTAGAGTTTGAACTTAGAGATCATGTGTTTCTAAGATATCCGACGAAAGGAGTTTTTAGATTTGGAGTAAGGAGCAAATTGAATCCAAAGATATATTGGACCATATGAAGTTTTGGAACAAATAAGACCAGCAGCTTACAGATTAGCTTTACCACCCAATCTATTGGGTGCTCATGATGTCTTTCATGTGTCTCAGCTTAGAAATGCATATTAATCCCGACGCTATATTGGACACAAATCAACCAGAGATACTACCAGATTTGACTAGTGAGGAGAAACCGATCAAAATTTTAGGCAAAATGGACAAAGAATTGAGAAATAAAGTGATACCGATGGTAAAAGTCCAATGGAGAATCAATCCGAGAGATAAGCGATTTGGGAAGTAGAAAGTGTGATGAGACAGAAATACCCCAAACTCTTGGAGACTTGAGGTAAGTTAAGTTTCGGGGACGAAACTTCTTGAAGGAGGGAAGAATGAATAATCTAAATTATTCAATAATTAAAGTTTCATGTGAATACAATATTAGTTTTAGATATTAAGTTTGAAGAAATTTTGATTTATGAATATGAATGTGTAGAAATAAGTTTGATATATTATGTTTATTAATGTTAATTATTGACGCAAGTGATTATGTGTAATGAAGTTAATGTTACTGTTTTATGTATATAATGTGTGTGTAGTGTAATTAATATTGTGTCTTTATGAATTAATATATATATGTGTTATATTTAAAATTATAAAAACAACTTTTGAATTTCTTAAGAATTTGCTAGCATAAATTTTCCAAAAGTGTAGCCCATTTTCAAGCCTAAATTAAATCAAAATGAGCTCCAAATTAAGCCAAATTTAACCCAAAGTCTTATATGCCTCAAAAGTCAAACTTAAGATAATAATGAGTCACAAATTTGATCAAATATTGCCTCTTTTGGCAGCCCTCATTTCCTATATGAATTTCCCTCTTCTTTCTCTTTTCCTTTTCTACAAACTACAAGCCCTAAACCAAAGACCAATACCAAGCTTTTGGATTCAAAAATCTCTCCAAGCCAAAGCCTCTATATGTAAGTTAAAGCTAGTATAGACTCTGTTTTATTTCCTTTCTTGTTGTTATGTGTGAAACCTATGGTAGGGTGAGTAAATGTCTTTTGAGTTGTATGGTTCATGCATTGAATAGGTTAGATTGTGTTTTGTTATTGTATGAACTTGTTTATGTGTTATGGTAGTAGTGAGGGTGTTTAGCGGAGTGATATTGATTTGATTAGTTGAAGTTGGAGTGGAAGTGGAGAGGATTTTGATGCGAATGAAGTAGTTAAATGTGTTGTTTTAATGTTCAAAGTTGCTAGGATTGTTTAGAGTGGATAAAAGATAGTATATGAAGCTAAATATGAGTTTGAAGAAGGATTAAGGGTTATTAGTTATAAATTTGCAAAGTGTAAAACAGGGGGAAATAAATTCTTTTGAATAGATCTATTTTTGAATTACGCCGGCATCTGGTACTTCAATTGCCGCGTAGAAGCGGTATTGAATGTGATCAGAACCGATTTTTTAAAAGCCACTTCAAACGCCACCAGCTTTTGCAAGAGAATTTACAGCGTTTATTTTTTTCAAAGTGTACGCTGGCCATTAGGGCTTCAAAGCCGCCGGCATATGTGCGGTGTTGGATGCAACAAAATCAAAATATTTAACGTCGGGCTCAATGCCGCCGGTGTATAATTCCATGTTGCCAATGTTCAGTCAAACTTTGCCTTGTAGAAAGGCTCGTATCTCCTGAGTTTTACAAATTCAATCCTCTTCAATTGTTATTCTTTACTTCATATAT
This sequence comes from Combretum micranthum, assembly GCA_024138025.1. Classification (NCBI taxonomy): domain Eukaryota; kingdom Viridiplantae; phylum Streptophyta; class Magnoliopsida; order Myrtales; family Combretaceae; genus Combretum; species Combretum micranthum. Next base: position 207,002 of record JAMXBD010002311.1, on the reverse strand, counting down.
GATCTTCTAATGAATATATAAGCATAAATATGCTTTATGTATGAATTAGATGTTAAAACTATATGTTAGATTTATTGAATCTCCTTGTATAGTTAACCTAAGGATTGTAATATATATCTCTATATATATGAATTCTACATTCAATTATTGATTGTTTTGATATTTTTATTTCAGCTAAAGGTTCTTCGATTATTTCCCATCCTGAGTGATATAGTAATTACTATCAGGTTCAGTATCAATAGCTTGTTTGTTGTGTGCTAGGACTAGGAATTCTTAAATTGATTTAATTAATTCGGCTTAATGCTTTGATGAACTGGATATCTATTACGCTGTTTAATCTGGTCCAAGAGCAGCAAACCTATCATGATGCAATGACATGTTAGTTAGGCGCTTAACCTAAGTCATGATGCAATGACTTTACCATGATGCAATGGTACGCTATGATGCAATAGCAATTTGTTTTTGGTTAAGTGGGTAGCCGATGGGGAGAATAGTATCCATGTAACGTTTCCTTAAACTTAAGGGGAAATACCATGGTTTAGTTCAAAGTTTATGGGAACTTGTGAACTAGGCTCATGTTGTGGACTGAGTTTAAGTAGAGTCGGGCAATGACTTTTGAACCCTAAATGAAGCTATTTCTTTATGGAATAGATATAGGAGATATAAGTATTTGGACTACTTATATCAACCCCTGAGCAGTTGCTATTACTCAGGACCCCTAAATTCCCAAAGCGTGATGCCGGGGTTTGAATACCCTCATGTTGTTTTGTTGAAAGAATACTTAATAAGATAATGACTTGATCATTGATGCATTTCTTTTGGTTTAAGTTTTGCTTGATAAATTGTTCTTGTATTTTGTTATTGCGTACTGGGCCTTTGGCTCACTTTTGCTGCTTTGCAGGTAATGAGATGAGTTATATGATGATCTGGGTTACGGTTAGACTTTGAGAGATTCATGGATGAGTGGGACGAATAATAAGACTCGAATGCCCTGGATTTTGGAGAAGCTTTTGTTTAAAAGCAAAATTCTGTATGAGGGCTTGATAGATAAGCCTAAGATGTAAAGACCTAAGATCTCTTAGGGTTACTTTTTGTACTAAGAAAAACTTATAATTTTTGTAGTGTCTTGTATTGACACTAAACTTTGTACATATAGATTGCTTTTTTAGCAATCTTGTTTTGTTAAAGGTTGTTTATAAAGTTTTGTTAGATTTGATCAAACAATTCTCATAAACTGTTAATTTTAAGACAACCTTACATATAAATATGAAAATGTTTATATGGTTGGGGACTCAATACTCTAAATCTCGGAATTTAGTGGGTCGGATCTTTACATAAATAATTAACTAAAAAATATCAAATTAATTCTCCTTCACTTTTCGGTGCAAATTACACTAAATATATGGTTGGATGTGCCTAGAATTCCCAGCCGAAAACCTAATACAACTTGCTCAAATAATGCATATGGAAGTTAAAAATCAACACACTCAACTAATCTCATTTGGAAACATAGATAGCTCAATAAATGAAGGGAAAGATCATGCCAAGATCATGAAAAATTCGGTGGACACTTCTTCAACAAAAATATGGCCTCCTTTATCACTTTATTTATACACAATTATTAACAAGGAAACAAGCCACTATACACACAAGACAATAGCCAACACTCTCCAAAATTTGTCCTTCCCATAACCATTGAAACGCACTCAAACTACACACAAATAACATCTAAAATAAGCATCAAATTAAGCTTAGGAAGAAGAAGAATAACCAAGGGAAGGAAGTAACCAAGGTAAGAATAACTCATTTTAAGGAGTTTAAACCGTAAAGCATTTCCTTAGATTATGTTTCTATTAATATAGGATCGAGATAAGCTTTGGAAGAAGGATTAAAATCATCAAACACGTCCAAACAAGGTAAGATACTTAAAAACCCTAGGAGGATTAAACCACATGTTGATATGTTGTGAGTTGATAGATGTATATATATAACATGTATAAACACTTAGGAACACATTAGAATCAATTTAGACGTAGAAAAATATAAAAATCGGATCAAATCACGCAAGGAAGACAATGAACAGTCGTTTTCCAGAAGAGCACAGGATGAACATGAGGTCGTGTACTCCCTGTGTACCTCTCGGCTTCAATTCTTGGTTTGAAACCCAGAAAAGCACGGCTAGTACACGGCCTGTACCAAGCCGTTTACCTCTCGACCCTATAAAAGAAATATATATATATAATTAATTAATAAGATTTTGTTATAAAATATGTTATATTATTCTGAATATTGTGATTATTATTATATTTGTTGTTGTTGTTGTTGTTATTATTATTGTGATATGTAATATTATTATTATTGTCATTGAAATTACTATTGTTTTAATAGAGTTATTATGAAAAATAATATTAGTGTTATTAATAAATTACTTTATAACTATCATTATTATCATTATTGTTTATATTATTGTACTTTATAAATGAAAATAAAGTATAATAATTGTAAAATACTTATTTTATGCATAAAAATGGACATTCAAATAAGATAAATTTTTGAATAATGTAATACCTTTACATAGCAAGAAATTATATGAAGTATATAAAAAGAAACACGACGACACTAAACAATAGTAAATAAATATGAGTTCTATAATAGGTCGAATAAGGAATAATATAAAAACAACAATAATAATAATAACTATGAAAATATAAGCCTTCTAAATATCAATTTTTTGAATGCTCAATAGAAATATGAAATATTTTAAGATCAAGACAGGCAAAATGAAAATAAATATTAAATAATAATTAATTATCATAGGATCATTAAAGGACCAATATAGGTAATGGAAATTAAATTAAATATCAAGATAAGGCACCTAGAAAATCATAGAAGTTTAGTTGCACTACTTACATTATGTTAATAAATATTTTATCATAATAAGTGACAATGAATTGTAATTAATAAATAAAACTAAATATCTTAAATAAATTATTCTACTAAGTAAAATCATATTAGATTAATTAAGCTAATTAAAGTAGATTTAGTATTTGAATTAGGTGATTAGTTTCGATAAACTCGCTTAGATTAATATACTAGTTAAAATCATAAAAAGAAAGGAGTACGTAATTTCTAAAATACGTCTAATTTTTATAAGTATAAATTATAGTATAAGTTATACCATAATTAATATGGTGAATATGTTATTTCAAATATCTTATTTTCGAAACTAATAAAAGAATAGATTGATTAAATAATAAAATTGGATAACCATTACAAATAGGAAGACTTCTCTTATAAATCCATACCTTTAATCATAAGAAAAAAAAAAAAAATATATATATATATATATAAAGTTAACATTCCTAGTTAAATAAGTAGAGAATATACCAGAATTGATAACTAGGACTTGAAAGAATACCGTCAATATCACTATATAAATTAAAAACAATAATAAGTATTTGTTATTTCATTTTCATAGGAAAAATAGATCAATTCTTGGATTTCTAGTAGCATATTCTGATAGTTTAGCAAGGACCACAGGTGAGTAACTTTAACCTTATCATACTGTTTGTGCTTGTAGTATAGCTGCATTTATAATAATAATATATTAAACTAACATGCATGTGAGGATTGAGTATATTACATGATGTTTGGTGCATGCTTGATTGCCAAAATTATCTTATTATAAATTATAAGTATATTGTATGATAATTACTGTATAAAGCATGTTGATATTGTCTATGAATTGTTATGATCACCTTAAATCTGAGTAAAAATTTTGACACCATAAAAGAAAATTATCATGCATTACACAATTTACATTAACAGCATTTCAGCAAGTGACAGCCTACTACGTGTTAGTATTTCGACCCTTTGATAATGCTTGGTTGACTTAGGCTAAAATCTATTAGATCAATGTAAGGTTACCTTTGAGCTATCAATACTATAGGAACTAAATGGTAAACAAAGGACGCCACTTATGGTATCGCTTTGAAAGGACTAACACTTAATGGAGTTTTTAAGGCTAAAAACAGGAAATGAGAGATTTTAAGACATGGTTAATTTAAAGAGATAAGTAAAGTGAGTATTGTTGTATTCCTGTATGCTTAGTCTCTCCTAGGTAGGTGGACCATAGCACTGTGATCCTTCAATCCTGATGAGAAGGCGTCAATCTTTATCCTGCTTTGGGTTCTAGATCATCAATGCTTGTAATGTGCATATGATCGATTGTTACATTGCATATGATTGGTCATTATACTTGTTTGTTATTGTTTGATGTGTGGTTTAGTCAGTTTATCTCACTGAGCTTGTGGTTCGCTCACTCCCTAATAGTATTTGTGCAGGATTAATACTAGCTGGGATCGGGATATGAATGTGTGAAGAGAGCTCTGCGAAAAACTCTATTGAAGATAGAAATATAGGTTATGGTAAACTTAGAATGTAAATTAGACAATTTTTATAAAAATTTGAAATTTGTAAATCGTAAGTTTGAAACCCATTTTCACTATTTGGTAGGGGATACCAATTCTCTGCGATCTTGGTAGAAAGTTGATAATCGGATTCCATAGTTGAAATCTAATAATACAATATATCATTTATATGAAAGACAATGATAAATAAATAGAGTCTTGTACACTCTGACTTACAAGACGGCTTTCATATTGTTGGGTTTTATTATCAATTTTGCAGCGGAATTTTTCTTTAAAATTAAAACCCTAATTCTAGTATCCATGTGTTTTTTATTAGATACAAAAACGAAAATAAAAGTTCAAGTTTTATTACCTTTTAGATTTCAAAAAGGTATTTGATGATACACAGATCTGTAGACGTTGCTACGTTGCGAACGCCCTCTACGGTACCACACGAGAATGACCTTGATTTGGATTCTCCTCTTGCGTGCTAGCGCAATCTAGAACGCTTCTAGATTTGGTTTTGGGGCTCCTAGATATACGAATTTTTCACACTCTCTAGGGTTTCGAAAATTTCTTTTAGGTTGCAGAATTTCTCTGCCATTAATGTAATGTCAAAGAGTCTGACCTAAAAGGCTGTCTATAGATCTATATATATAGACATATAGGAAACCCTAGAAGATAAATATGATGAGATATTTATTTAATATTTAACAAAATACATTATTTCATTAAATATTAATTATATGTCATAATCATTTATTATTCTTAAACTATTTAAGAATAATAAATATAATAATTCCTATAGGTTTAATTATAAACCCATAAAATGAAAATATCAAATATTTAGCCTTGGGCAAAAACACTAACATATATTACCAGTGCACATGTGGTATGATAGCTTTAGGTTAATGCTACTGGGTCTTCTTTTGAGGCGTGACATTATACAAATCATCTATTTCATAATCTAAGTTTATTTTACCTAAAACAAAGTCTTAATTACCCATATAATCTATTTAATTCTTATTTCAATTATGTTTTCTATCTTCAAGGAATTCTCTAAAGCTAAACTTTCTCCACACAATCTTAGCTGCTCCCAATTCGAGTTATTCTCACACAAGAACTGTAGAGTGTAGGCTAATCTACAGCTCAGTGAATAACAAGACTACACCACTCATCACACAATTATCAAATAAGTATTATTAACAAGTATGTGCAATGCAACACTTAACCATGACATGCATAGTTTGGATGAATGGAATCTAAACCAATGGAGATTTACGCCCTCTCTTGAGGTTTGAAGAACCAGCTTGAGTCATTCACGCCTAAGAGAAACTAAGAATCAGGGAAGGAGGATTTCTTTTTTCTAATTCACTTGTTATTATTATTAACATAACCTTAAATTCACCTTAGAACCTTAGAAACTCCACTAAATATTAATATCCTAAAGCCAACTCCAACTCAGTCGACGTCCTTCGGTGCCTACTTAGTTCCTATGGGGTCAACAACTTACAGTAACCCATTGTAGAAATAGATCTACTAAATTAATTTGGCATTACCGCAAAATCGAAATATTAATATGTGATGCAAATACCATGCTAATGCAAGTTATGCTACCGCGTAATGCTTGCCCATTTTATTTAAGGGTCAATTAAGATCATACCATATTATTTAATGATCATATCAATTAACAAACATTCATCAACAATAGCAACTCAATTACTACAAGCAATGTGTGATCACTTTTATTTTAATGATTTATCAAATAATACAGTCATCAAACAGCAGACGAACACCTAATCCCCACACATAGTTAATTATGTTTATCTATATAGGTGTTGTAACACATAAAAAAATAAGATAAAATGAAGATAAATAGGTCATGATATACAGGTAATTAAATCATAAGGAAGGGTAAAAAGGCAATTTCAAGTTATTCTAAAGGTATTTTTGTCCTTGAACAGATAGTTATGAGTCCAGGAAAGTTGCACGTGAAAGAATGGATGAAAAGACTTAAGCTGACATTTAGGCCGCTAGCTTTGAAATGAAGGCCGACATGAAAGTTGCTGGCGAAAAGCTCTCGGGTCTTTTGTGGAATGAAAAAACCCAGCACATAGGCCACTAGCGTAAGTATATAGGCCACCGGCATTGGATTATAGGCCGCCGGCATAAGTGCCAGCCTTTCCTATCCGTAGTGTTTCTTATATAAGAAATCCTAGGGTTCGTCTTTTCATTTGTAACCTCCTTCCTTCGACCAGAGAGAGAGAATTGAGAGTTTTTTAGTGTTTTTGAATAACAAGATCAAGGGAGATTAGATTTGGATCAAGAGTAAGTAATCTTGCCTTTATCTATTAAGATTCTTCGTATATTATTTCATTTCCTTAGGGTTTTGTTTGGATTTTGAAGGGATTTTTCTGAGAAACCCTAGTTTTGATCAAGATCCAATCTTTCTAGAAAACAAGCAAGGATTAAGATTCAAATCAAGTAAGTATATCATCTCAATCATAGATTTGAAATAAAGAGAATGATTTCGTGATTAGGGGTTTTGTCTATTTATGAACCTAAGGTTTGGGTTTTGAAAAGATCCCATCATTTGGCGAACTATCGGGAATTGAGATCAATCAAAGTAAGTTTCATCCTCTTAATTTTAGAATTAATAAGGGATTTATGATGATAATAGATTTTCTGAAATTGTTAATTTATAAATTAGGGATTTGTGAAGGAAAAGTTGTTTTTATTGGATTTTGTGGAAGTCAATCAAAGAAGAAGTTCAGATTTGGTGTTTCTCATATCAGGTTAGGGTTTTGGAGATTTTGATAAATTAGGGTTTGAATGGGTTGAGGATTTACATATTTATGTTTCTGTTATATTTTGTATATAAGGAGATTTGGAGATTTTGTGTTGTTGTTCATAAGGGATTTAGGATTTAGAGAATTGTTCTTGAAATTGAAAAAGTACGACAAATCCCTGCTTGTTGTTTTTGCTTATAAGTTAAGTATTGTTTGATTGGTTATAGGAACAAAACTTCATAATAAACCTAATACTATTTGGCTTAATAACTTTCTGCTTGGTTGTGCTTGGCTTTGACTAGTAAAGACCTGACAGTCAGTGATACTGGTGAGGCACCCTGATGATCTTAGTGTGAGATTATCTCTAGTGGACTTGTGCTTTAATATGATTCCGGTAGAATTAGGTGGAAAACGAGGATGTTTGCGGAGTACCCATTCATCCATATATGTATATAATTACCTTATTTTCAAAGAGTTGGTTGCTTTTCAAGAGGAGTCTAAGCTACTTCGAGTTCGGGACTAAAGTATACATAGTTCTGAATTGTGTTGATTTGCTGAATATAAAAAGATAACAAACTGATTGCTTGCATTAGACTAAGTGCATTTGATATATATATATATATATATATGTATACTTGTTACGTGTGCATTTGCATTTATTTTTAAGGATTGGAGTTTCGTACTGGGCTTCGCAGCTCACTTTTTAAAATTTCAGGTAAAGATGATGAAGACATTATATATGATCTTTCGGCTATGATCTGATCTTTGATCAAGGCGGATGGTGATAGTGGACTTGACTACCCAGCTGAGAGTTAGATTTATAGTTTACAGGTTCATGGAAGAAGAGAAGTGTTTAGAAATATCGAAAACTTAGGAATTATTTGTTTATGTTTTTATGATTTATATTTTATGTAAAGACCATGGGAATAGATTGTTGTAGGAAGTTTAGGTTGTGGTTTTTTTATCTAAATTGTGGTTTAATTTAGTTGGCTTGGTATTGCCAACTTATATGATTGTTTCAAATCAGAAGTTTATTCAGAAGTTATGTTCCAGGTTATACAGGTTGTGTTGAGTATCCTTTAAGATACCTATGTGTGTTTACAGTGATATTTGTATATTTGTGGATATTAAAACTTAGCGTATCCTATTCAAAAGAGAACACGTGGCGGGTTGTAATGCCTTATTTTAAGGCGTTACAGCTTATTTGTATAAGAGCTATAGGTTTTTAATCAAATATATCTAAGTTTTGACTCCTTAGGATAGTGAGATTTGATGAGAGGGGTAGAAATAGGTTTGTTGTTTAGTTAAGTTGTTGTTATTTGATAGATTCTAAGTTTTGATCTTGTGTTGGATATCTTGTCTAATCTTGTGGTGTTTGGTTTGTTTTAGAATGCCTCCAAGAAGAAGGAATCCTAAAGAGAATGAGGATGAGTAGTAGGCTCAGAATGAAAATTTACCACCACCATCACTTGTAGGACAGCAGGTTCTAGTCGATGCTGCACAGCTTATGCAAGCTATGAATGCTTTGTTAGGAGTGGTTGGACAGCAACAGCAGGATATGAGGAGGGACATGCAGATGGTCCAAACGAATGCTGAAGCTTGGAGATAGGAGACACAAAGGCTGAATGGGAATGGAGGTAATGGGGCTAGACATGTAGATGTTCTTAGCTTGAATAAATTTGTAGACCTGGTGCCTAAGTTTAAACCAATACCCTGTAAACCCTTAGAGGCATAGTTATGGATGGAGGAAGTCAAGAAGACTTTTTTCACTCTGGACATTGTAGAGTACAAGAGGGTTGAGTATGCCTCTTATCTTTTGATTGGAAGAGCCAATAACTAGTGAATGAGCACCAAAAGACACATGCCAGGAGTGGTGACATGGTAGGATTTTCAACAGGCTTTCTTCAGAGAGTTCTTTTCACATAGTGTCAAACAGAGAATGATCCAGGAGTATTATACTCTACAGCAAGGGAAATTGTCAATAGAGGAATATGAGGTTGAACTGCACAGGTTGATGAGGTTTCTAGTTGATGCATTGAAGGAGAGTGAGGAAGCTAAAGTTAGCAGGTTCATTACTGGATTGGAGCCTGAGATCTAGTATCAGGTTAATTTGATGGATTTGAGCAACTATTCAGTAGTTGTGAATAAGGCCAAGACAGTGGAATAGGGTCTGAACCAAGTTAAGAGCAGAGAGCCTCAGAGAAATCAGATCTTCTTGGGCAAGAGACTAGCAGCTAGTGTTCTAGCACAGGACAAAGGCAAGAGGCCTATTATTCAGAATTTCAGGTCAGTGGTGCATAATTTTGACAAGAGGTGCCCCAGATGCCTTGGGCCACATGACTTGGAGGATTGTAAGTGGGTGGAAAATGCTTGCTTTTCTTGCAAGAAGCTTAGACACAAGAGCAGTGTTTGTACAGATAGAGTCCTTCCACAGGTTTTCTGTTTTAAGTGTGGATAGAGAGGATACCGAGCAGTGGATTGCAAAGGAGGGAAGTTTCGTAGAGTTTATTCTAGCCAGGGACAGCGAGCACTAGCAAAGATATACGCTCTTCAGCGTAGTGAGAAATCCAGTGTGGACACTATTGCGAGTATGTTCCCTATACTTCAGCATAGTGCATTTATATTGTTTGATACTTATGCTAGCTTTTCTTCTGTTTCTGATTAGTTTGTGGATGTATGTGGTTTATCTATTGAGCACATGTCTGATTATGCATCTGTTAGTACACCTTTGGGATGTGAATCTATGCTGGGTAGAGTATGTAAGGATGTGGATATTGAAATCGAGGGTAGGTATCTACCTGTGGATTTGATTGTATTAGATATGTTGGATTTTGATGTGATTTTAGGAGTTGATTGGTTGGCAAAGTACCATGTGGTGATAGATTGCCACAATTTAATTGTGGAATTTAGTTTACCTGATGCAGACCAGTTTGCTTATAAGCTGGTAGTGCAGCGACCTCCAGTTCTACCTACCTATGAACTATGGGAGAGATTGATTTTGACTTCTATGGTGAAAGGAAAGCAGGAATTAGTTTTGTATGATATACCTGTAGTATGTGAGTTTCCAGAAGTTTTTCTAGAGGATTTGCCTAGATTACCACCTATAAGAGAAGTGGAGTTTGGAATTGATTTGATACTTGGTACTATACCAATATCAAAGACCCCTTATAGAATGACCCCTACAGAACTGACAGAATTTAAAGTGTAGTTAGATGATTTGTTGAAGAAGAAATTCATTAGACCCAATGTTTCACCCTAGGAAGCTTTAGTTCTATTTGTTAAGAAGAAAGATGGGAGCATGAGATTATGTATTGACTATAGAAAATTGAATCGGGTGACAGTGAAGAAAAAGTATCCATTGCCAAGAATTGATGATCTGTTTGATCAATTGACGGGAGCTTCAGTATTCTCAACGATAGACTTGAGATTTGGATATCACCAGTTAAGGGTGAAAGCCGAAGATATTCAAAAGACTGCTTTCAGGACAAGGTATAGACATTACGAGTTCGTGGTCATGCCTTTTGGACTCACCAACACACTAGCAATGTTTATAGATTTAATGAATCGAGTTTTCAGAGAGTATCTTGATATGTTTGTTGTAGTATTTATTGATGGTGTGCTAGTGTACTCAAGGGATAAAGAAGAGCATGAAGAATGTTTGAGATTGGTTCTAAACAGCTTAAACGAGGAGAAGCTATATGCAACGTTCTCCAAATGTGAATTCTAGTTTGAACAAGTATCTTTCTTAGGGCATGTGGTAAATGGTAGTGGGATATCAGTTGATCATGAGATAGTCAAAGCAGTGGTTGAATGGCCAAGACCCAAGACTGTGTCAGAGATCAGAAGTTTTCTGGGAATGGCAAGGTACTCCAGGCGATTTGTGGAAGATTTTTCTAAGATTGCCAGTCCGTTGACTAGGTTGACATAGAAGAGAGTAAAGTATGAGTGCAACGACAAATTTGAAACTGGTTTCCAGTTGTTGAAAGACAAGTTAGGGTCAGCTTAAGTGCTAACCTTACCTATGAGTGGTGAGGAGTATGCAATATACAGTGATGCCTCTATTCAGGGATTAGGATGTGTACTGATGCAAGGGGGCAGGGTATTGCATATGCTTCATGACAATTGAAGCCCTATGAGAGGAATTATCCTACTCATGATCTGTAATTAGCAGCGATCGTACATGCATTAAAGCTATGGAGACACTACCTATATAAGGAAAGGTGTAAAGTATATACTGACTGCAAAAGTTTAAAGTATATCTTTACACAAAGAGAGTTAAATATGAGACAGCGAAGATGGTTAAAGCTGATAAATGACTATGACATTGATATCCAGTATCATCCTAGGGAAGGCAAATGTTGTGGCTGATGCTTTGAGTAGAAAGAGAGTAGAGAATCTTGTGGCCTTGATTACGATTGAACGATGTTTGCTTGATGATATGAGGAAGTTTGAGTTGGAGATAATCACGTGACAAGTAGGTGAATGTTTGGCTAACATGAGAATTTAGCCTACTCCAGACAGAATCAAGACAACTCATACAGATGATAAGAGTATCCTGGATATAAAGAGAAGAATGGATGTGGGCCGAGCACCAGAGTTTTATTTAGATGATGACGGTATTATTAAACACAAAGAGAGATTGTGTGTACTAGTTCAAGGCGATCTTAAGAAGGAATTGTTAAAGGAAGCACATTATTCTAGTTACTCCATTCATCCTGGAGGAAACAAAATATACCAGGATTTGAAGAAGTTGTACTGGTGGAATAATATGAAAAAGGAGATAGCGGAATATGTATCAAAGTACTACACATGTCATATGATAAATATTGAACACAAGAAACCGGCAGGTGAGTTGAAACCTTTGCTTATACCATAGTGGAAGTGGAAACATATTACGATGGACTTTGTTTCCGCTTTACCCAAGATGAGAGATAATTTTGATTCGATTTGGGTCATTTTGGATCGTCTTACAAAAGTAGGTCACTTTATACATATCAAGGCTGGGTATAAGTCAGAGCATTTGACACATTTGTACATTAAGGAGATTATGAGACTACATGGAGTGCCAGTAATCATCGTATCTTATAGTGATATCAGATTTGTGGGGAGATTTTAGAAAAGTTTACATTAAGCTTTGGGTACAAAGGTTGTCTTCAGTATGGCTTATCATCCACAAACAGACGGGTAATTAGAAAGGACCATCCAAACATTAGAAGACATGTAGAGGGCATGCGTGTTGGATTTCAAAGGAAGTTGGGATGAGCATTTGCCATTAGTGGAATTTGCTTATAACAACAGTTATCAAGCATTGATTGGCATGCCTCCGTATGAAGCGCTTTATGGCAGGAAATGTAGATCACCTATCTGCTCAGAGCCGACAAAAGAGCTACGCAGATAAACGAAGAAGACCCTTAGAGTTTCAAGTGAGTGAGCATGTTTTGCTAAAGATATCACCAATAAAGGGAGTTGTCAGATTTGGATTGAGAGGAAAACTAAATCCTCAGTATGTGGGACCATATGAGATATTAGAGAGGATAGGCAACATGGCTTACAGATTGGATTTACTGCCTGATTTGGAGGGAGTGCATAATGTGTTCCACATATCCATGCTCAGGAAATATATCGGTGATCCAGATGAGATAATAGCTCTTGAACCACTTGAAGTACAGCCGAATCTTACAATAATTGAAAAGCCGGTGAAGATCATGGATACTAAAGAAAAGACTTTAAGAAGTAAAGTGATCAAATATATAAGAGTACAATGGACGAATCAGATCGAGCGTGAAGCCACTTGGGAGCTAAAGAAGGACATGAGATCCAAATATCCCGAGCTTTTGCTTTAGTCCAGGTAAACTTTCGAGGACGAAAGTTCTTTCAAGGAGGGGAGAGATGTAACATACAGAAAAATAAGATAAAATGAAGATAAATGGGTCATGATATACAAGTAATTAAATCATAAGGAAGGGTAAAAAGGTAATTTCAAGTTATTCTAAAGGGTATTTTTATCATTGAACAGATAGTTATGAGCTCAGGAAGTCGTACGTGAAAGAATGGATGAAAGGACTTAAGCTGACATTTAGGCTGCCAGCTTTGAAATAAAGGCCGTCGGCCTATATGTGAAAGCCGCCAGTGAAAAGCTCTCGGGTCTTTTGTGGGAAAAAGAAAGCTGGCACATAGGCCACTGGTGTAAGTATGTAGGCCGCCAGCGTAAGTACCAGCCTTTCTTGTCCGCAGTGTTTCCTATATAAGAAATCTTAGGGTTCGTCTTTTTCATTTGTAACCTCCTTCCTTCGACAAAAGAGAGAGAGAGAATTGAGAGTTTTTGAGTGTTTTTGAATAACAAGATCAAGTGAGATCAGATTTGGATCAAGAGGAAGTAATCTTGCCTTTATCTATCAAGATTCTTCGTATATTGTTTCATTTCCTTAGGGTTTTGTTTGGATTTTGAAGGGATTTTTCTGAGAAACCCTAGTTTTGATCAAGATTCAATCTTTTTGGAAAAAAATCAAGCATTAAGATTCAAATCAAGTAAGTATATCATCTCAATCATAGATTTAAAACAAAGAGAATGATTTCGTGATTTAGGGTTTTGCCTATTTATGAAACCTAGGGTTTGGGTTTTGAAACGATCTTATCATTTGATGAACTATCAGGAATTGAGATCAATCAAAGTAAGTTTCATCCTCTTAATTTTAGAATTAATAAGGGATTTATGATGATAATGGATTTTCTGAGATTGTTAATTTATAAATTAGGGTTTTGTGAAGGAAAATTTGTTTTTGTTGGATTTTGTGGAAGTCAATCAAAGAAGAAGTTCAAATTTGGTGTTTCTCATATCAGGTTAGGGTTTTGGAGATTTTGATAAGTTAAGGTTTGAATGGTTGAGGATTTACATATTTCTGTTTCTGTTATATTTTGTATATAAGGAGATTTGGAGATTTTGTGTTGTTGTTCATAAGGGATTCAAGATTTGCAGAATTTTTCTTGAAATTGAAAAGGTACGACCAATCCCTGCTTGTTGTTTTTGCTTATAAGTTTAGTATTGTTTGATTGGTTGTAGGAACAAAACTTCATAATAAACCTAATATTATTTGGCTTAATAATTTTGTGCTTGGCTGTGCTTGGCTTTGGCCAGTAAAGACCTGGCAGACAGTGATACTAGTGAGGCACCCTGATGATCTTAGTGTGAGGTTGTCCCTAGTGGACTCATGCTTTGATATGATTCCGGTAAAATTATGGGGAAAACGGGGATGTTTGGGGAGTACCCATTGATCCATATATGTATATAATTACCTTATTTTAAAGAGTTGGTTGCTTTTCAAGAGGAGTCTAAGCTACTTCGAGTTCGAGACTAAGTATACATAGTTCTGAATTGTGTTGATTTGCTGAATATAAAAAGATAACAAACTGATTGCTTGCATTTGACTAAGTGCATTTGATATATATATATATATATATATATATATACTTGTTACGTGTGTATTTGCATTTGTTTTTAAGGATTGGAGTTTCGTACTGGGCTTCGCAGCTCACTTTTTAAAATTTCAGGTACAGATGATGAAGACATTATATATGATCTTTCGGGTTATAATCTGATCTTTGATTAGGGGGATAGCGATAGTAGGACTGACTACCCAACTGAGGGTTAGATTTGCGATTTACAGGTTCATGGAAGAAGAGAAGTGTTTAGATATATCGAAAACTTGGAAATTATCTGTTTATGTTTTTATGATTTATTTTTTATGTAAAGACTTTGAGAATAGATTGTTGTAGGAAGTTTTAGGTTATATGGAAGGTTTTTATCTAAATTGTGGTTTAATTTAGTTGGCTTGGTATTGCTAACTTATATGATTGTTTTAAATCAGAAGTTTATTCAGAAGCTATGTTCCAGGTTATATAGGTTGTGTTGAGTATCCTTTGAGATACCCTATGTGTGTGTTTACAGGTGATATTTATATATTTGTAGATATTAGAGCCTTAACATGTCCTATTCAAGAAGACACGTGACGGGTTGTAATGCCTTATTTTAGGGCATTACAGGTACTACACATACAAGTACAAACAATGTGGTAAGGTTGATATTAGCCACCTATCATCCAGGCTAAGTCATAGCAATCTTCTAGAAGATCCATGGATTGAGCCGCTTATCCTATGAAAAGAAATAGTAATTGTAAACCCCCTAATTTTGCATAACTTGAAATTGATAATTGACAAGAATATGATACAAAAGATTTGAAGAAAGATCGAGAAAATTCGTAAAAATCACTTCCGATTTTTCGCGATTTAAGAATAATAAAATATAAATAGTTTAATTATAATTTAAGAAATTCAAATCTTCATTAATGAAATTTCCTTAAGCTTTTGCAATCATGAGCAATAATAAATCAACAAAGTAATTATTAAAGATTCCACTAAATTTAAAAGAAATACCAATAAATTTTGAAATATATTTCGAAAAATAGTAATTATGCCCTGAAAATTCTCTAATAAGAAATAGTGTAATTAATCATCCAACAAAAATTCAAATCCAAAAAATAAAAATAAATATATCCCTAGATTCATCAAACACATAGAATCAAATAATGTCTAAGGAGTAAATTTTCAAAACAATCGCAAATAAATATTGTCTTATGAACTTATAATTAAAAATGATCATAACCCATTAAAAAAACTAATAGCACCACCTCTTTTAGTAAGTAAAAATTCTTGGAAGTCACTTAAATCATATGAATATAATTTACATATGGAAATATTCAAGATATAAAACAAGTAATTATAATAAAATACAAAAGCTCTAAAATTGATACTCTAACGTCCTAACCTGTTGGCATTACAACCCGCCAGGTGTTCTCTCTTAATAGGACACGCTCAGGCTTTAATTTCCACAAATAACATGAATAACACCTGTATAACTCACAAGGTATAAAAGAAGACATGTGGTCCTCATAAATAAACCATCTGATAAGGATATAATCTCCATAATCAGAAAACTAGACATTGTTGACATAACTGCAGGTCAACAAGTCGAACCATACCCTAAAACTATTACCACATATAAAACTCCAAATACAACTGAAAAATTCAATGAACAAAACATGAATCTAACACTGAATAACAACCAGACATAAAAAGTCTTCTTTGATCCATCCTATGTCATCTGACTATACAACTAGTCATCAGCAGGGTAGTCAGGACCGCTAACGCCATCTCCATCCTCATAGACGATATCAAAACCCGATAGATCATATATCACACTATCATCACCTGCACCTGAAATATAACAGAATGAGCGGAAGCCCAGTACGATAATATCCAATCCAGTTCAAGCAAGGTTATGCACATACAGCATGTATAAATAAATGCAACTGAACTAAATGCATACAACAGATTATTATCTATTTTAGTCCAGTAAAACAACACAGTTCAGAATCCAGTATACATAAATCCCGAACTCAGAGTAACTCAGACTCTACTTTAAAAACA
Organism: Combretum micranthum; assembly: GCA_024138025.1. Taxonomy (NCBI): domain Eukaryota; kingdom Viridiplantae; phylum Streptophyta; class Magnoliopsida; order Myrtales; family Combretaceae; genus Combretum; species Combretum micranthum. The sequence continues at coordinate 190,321 of JAMXBD010002311.1, read as the reverse complement.
ACCAACTGATTTTGAAAATAAGTAATCATATACATATATGGATGAGTGGGTACTCCCCAAACATCCTAATTCCTGAACACCTAAATTCTACGAATCATATCTTAGCACAAGTCCACTCGGGTCAACCTCACACTAAGATCATCAGGGTGCCTCACTAGTATCACTGTCTGCCAGGTCTCTACTGGTCAAAGCCAACCACAACCAGCAGACAATTATTAAGCCGAATATTTATTAAGTTCATTATGCAATTCTGTTCCTACATCCATTCACAAATTCTAATCTACAAGCACATACATCAAACAATGGATTGGTCGTACCTTTTATATTCAGAGATAACTTGAACTATTCAAAGACAACCGTCAACAACTACTAGAAAACCAAATCACAACACTACCAGCCACTACCACCAAACTCTCAAACTCCCAAACCCGATATCAAACAACAACGCCAATCTCAACCTGTAACATATCAACATATATCAAATCACCAACATTCATAGATAAATCAAACTTAACATAAAACAACCTATCTACACTAACCTGAAAAGAAATCTTCGTTATCTGTACCGTCTATTCTGATCAAACTCCACAAACACCAATTATTTCACCCAAAACCCTAATATGCACAATAATAAGAATGTATGAGGATTGTTTAATTCCATATTTTGTTTGAATCCATCATAGAGGAGATAAACTTACTATTTTGAATTCCTAAAAACCCACTATATTCACCAATTCACAAATCTCACACGTGCTAGGGTTTTTCTTCAAAAACCTTCATGCAAAAATTCAACCAAACCCTAAGAAACTTATATAAATTTGTATATAATCCAAATGAGAAGGTTAAGATCACTTACTTTGGATCAAAAACTCCCTCCAGATGATCCTCCAAGCATGGATCTCTAAGAACACTCCAAAACCCTCTTTGATGCAAGAAGAAAATAATAAAAGAAAATCTGTCGGAAATGTTTTTCGCATCTCGTATTTATAGAAATTTGGTCATACGCCGGCCCTACGCCGGCGGCATACTTGTAGATCTTGCCGGCATACACCATACACTGGCAAAATTTACACGAACGTCGGCAGCATTCATCGGGCTTTAAATTCCAGAATTTCAATTCCTACTACCTACGCCGGCAAATCCATGACATACGCCGGCGGCTTTCATGCCGGTGTTGAGAGAAACTCTAGTGAACGCCGGCAGCGTTCCTCCCAGCGTTAAGAAAAACGCTACTGTTCCCATCCTACGCCGTCTCTACGTCGGCGGCGTAGATTCTCCAGGAGGCGGCGTACAATCTGTCAAAAATTGCAGAAATAACTTTAATGTTTTTCCTACAACCAAACTTAATCTTTTGCAATTTACTTGTTTTGTCCTTAAACTCATCCTATATCATCTCATGATTCATAATTCATTATATTTCCATCTTTATTTCTGTATTTTACATCTCTCCTCTCCTAAAAAGAACTTTCATCCTCGAAAGTTACTTGGATTATTGAAATATCTCGGGATATCTGGATCTCATGTCCTCCTCCAGCTCTCAAGTAGCTTCACGTTCTATTTGGTTCATCCACTGTACCCGAACATATCTGATAACCTTGTTCCTCAAAAGTTTCTCTTTAGAATCAATAACTTTTATCGGCTTTTCCACTATAGTAAGATTTGGTTGAACATCTAACGGGTCAAGAGCAATGACTTCATTCGAATCCTAGACATACTTTCTAAGCATTGACACATGGAACACATTGTGTACCCCTTCTAGGTCAGGCGATAAGGCTAATATGTAAGCCATGTCTCATATCCTTTCTAATATCTCGTACGGTCCCACATATCGAGGGTTTAACTTTCCTCGTAGTCCAAATCTGATAACCCCTTTTGTTGGTGATATCTTGAGCAATACATGCTCACCCACTTCAAATTCCAAGGGTCTTCTTCTTTTGTCCACATAGCTCTTTTGCCGACTCTGAGCAGCTTGTAACCTCTGTCTGATCAAACTGACTTTATCGACTGCATCCTGAACCAACTCGGGTCCCAACATTTGTCTTTCACCTACTTCATCCCAGTGAATAGGTGATCTGCACTTCCTACCATACAGCGCTTCAAATGGAGGCATACCAATCGAAGCTTGATAGCTATTATTATACGAAAACTCTACTAAAGGTAGATACTCATTCCAAGATCCTTTAAAGTCCAACACGCACGCCCTCAACATGTCTTCTAAGGTCTGAATAGTCCTTTCCGACTGACCATCTGTCTGTGGGTGATAAGCTGTACTAAATACCACTTTCGTTCCCAACGCCTGATGTAGACTCTTCCAAAACCTTCCCACAAACCTCGTGTCTCGATCTGATATAATGGATACCGGCACTCCATGCAACCTCACAATTTCTTTGATGTACAACTGAGCTAACCGTTCCAACTTATACCCGGTCTTGATAGGTATGAAATGAGCTGCTTTCGTGAGACGATCCACAATAACCCAAATCGAATCAAACTTCTCTTTCGTCTTGGTAAAGCGGAAACGAAATCCATCGTGATGTGTTCCCACTTCCACTGTGGTATTGGCAACGGTTTCAACTCTCCTGCCGGTCTCCGGTGTTCGATATTTATCATCTACACGTGTGACACTTAGAGACGTATTCTGCAATTTCCTTTTTCATGTTATTCCACCAATACAACTTTTTCAAGTCCTGGTACATCTTGTTCCCTCCCGATGTATGGAATAACTAGAATAGTGTGCTTCCTTTAGCAGTTCTTTCTTTAAATCTCCTTGAATCGGCACACATAACCTTCCTTTGTACCGCAAAATACTTTCATCATCAACATAAAATTCTGGTGCTCGTCCCATTTCCATTCTTCTTTTGATCTCCAATATACTCTGATCATCTGACTGACCCGTTTTAATTATGTCCACAAGAGTAGGCTGTATTCTCATATTAGCCAAACGTTCACCCACTTGTCTTATGACTATCTCTAATCCGAATTTCCTCATATCATCAATCAAATGTCGTTCTGTAGTAACCATAGCTGCCAATTTCTCTACCCGCTTCCTGCTCAACGCATCTGCCACGACATTTGCTTTCCTCAGGTGGTACTGTATGTCGATATCGTAGTCCTTGATCAATTCCAGCCACCTACGCTGTCTCATATTCAATTCTCTCTGTGTGAATATATACTTGAGGATCTTGTGATCTGTGTACACTTTGCATCTCTCACTGTATAGATAATATCTCCAAAGCTTTAAAGCGTATACAACTGCCGCTAGTTCCAAGTCATGCATAGGATAATTCTTCTCATACGGTTTCAACTGTCTCGAGGCATATGCAATAACCCTGCCCCCTTGCATCAAAACACATCCTAATCACTGAATCGAGGCATCACTATAGATTGCATATTCCTCACCACTCACTGGTAATGCTAACACTGGTGCTTTCACTAATTTGTCTTTCAACAACTGGAAACTGTTTTCACACTTCTCGTACCATTCATACTTAATTCCTTTATGTGTCAACCTCGTCAAAGGACTGGCAATCTTGGAAAAATCTTCCACAAATCGCCTATAATAACCTGCCATTCCCATAAAACTTATGATTTCTAACACAGTCTTGGCCATTCAACCACTGCTTTGATTTTCTCGGGGTCTACTGATATTCCACTTCCATTTACTACATGCCCCAAGAATGATACCTGCTCCAACCAAAACTCGCATTTTGAAAGCTTGGCATATAACCGCTCCTCTTTCAACCTGTTCAAAACCAATCTCAAATGTTCCTCATGTTCTTCCTTATTCCTCGAGTATACCAAAACATCATCTATGAATACTACTACCACGAACATATCAAGGTATTCTCTGAAAACTCGGTTCATTAGATCCATAAACACTGCTGGAGCATTCGTTAATCCAAAAGGCATGACCACGAATTCATAGTGTCCATACCTCGTCCTGAAAGCAGTTTTTGAATATCCTCTGCCTTTACCCTCAACTGATGATATCCAGATCTCAAATCAATCTTAGAGAAAACTGAAGCTCCTGCTAACTGATCAAACAGGTCGTCAATCCTCGGTAACGGATACTTATTCTTTATTGTCACCTGATTTAGCTCCCTGTAGTCTATACATAACCGCATGCTTCCATCTTTCTTCTTAACGAAAAGTACTGGAGCTCCCCATGGCGATACACTCGGTCGTATGAACTTTTTCTTTAACAGATCATCCAACTGCGCCTTAAGCTCTGTCAACTCGGTAGGAGCCATCCTATAGGGTGTTTTTGATATCGGTGTAGTTCCTGACACCAAATCTATTCCAAACTCCACTTCCCTCATAGGTGGTAATCCAGGTAGATCATCTGGAAAAACTTCTGGGTACTCGCTCACAACTGGTATATCTGTCACTTCCACTATCTGTTTATCTTCCTTTATCATCGATGCCAAAACTGATTTACCCCACAACTCATAAGTTGGTAGCACTGGGGTCTTTGTGCCACTAGCTTATACTCAAACCGATCTCCATTAGGTAAATCAAACTCTATCACTAGATGATGGCAATCTATAACAGCATGATATTTCGCTAGCCAGTTTATTCCCAGAATAACATCAAAATCCACCATATCAATTACAATCAAATCAGCAGGTAGATGTCTACTTTCTATCACAATATCCACAAATCTACAAACTCTATCTAAAACAGATCCAAAACCCAAAGGAGTACTAACAGATACCACATCAGACATGATATCCACACATAAACCACATGTAATCACAAAAGATTTAGATATGCATGAGGAGTTAGCACCAGTATCAAGTAAAATATAGGCACTATGCTGTAATATAGATAACATACCCGCAACAATGTCTATAGAAGCTGTCTCACTTCTCTGAAGAGCACAAATCTTGGCTAGTGCTCGCTGACTCTGTCCAAAGGAAACTCTACCTAACTATCCCCCTTTGCAGTCAACTGCTCTATGTCCTCTCTGACCACATTTAAAACAGAAAACCTGTGGAACTGTCTTCTCTGTGCAAACATTACTCTTATGTCCCAACTTTCTACATGAAAAACACGCGTTCTCTGTCCACTTGCAGTCCCTCAAGTCATGTGGCCCAAGGCATCTAGGGCATCTCTTATTAGAACTACTCTACAGATCTGTACTGCTGCACAAATGGTCTTTTTCCTTTATCCTGGGTAACAATATTAACAGCTGGTCTCTTCCCCAGATATACCTGATTCCTCGGTGGTTCCCGGCTCCTGATTCTGCTCAAACCCTGCTCAATCATCTTAGCCTTGTTCACAACCGCTGCATAACTGCTCAGATCCATCAAGTTCACCTGGTACTGTATCTCCGGTTCCAATCCAGTGATGAATCGACTAACTTTTGCTTCCTCACTTTCTTTCAGTGCATCAGGTAGAAACCTCATCAATCTGTGTAACTCGGCCTCATATTCTTCAACTGAAAGCTTTCCCTGCTGCAGCGTATAATAATCTTGCAACATCTTTTGCTTAATGCTGTCGGGGAAGTATTCTCTGAAGAAAGCCTGGTGAAACATCTGCCATGTAATCATCCCTGCATGTGCCTCTTAGTACTCGCCCACCAGTTATTTGCCCTACCAGACAGCAAATATGATGCATACTCCACCTTCTTGTTCTCAGGCCAATGCTGCAAATGTTTTCTCCACTTCCTCTATCCACACCTGAGCTTCCAATGGTTTTCCCGGCACTGGCTCAAACTTATGCACTAAATCCACAAACTTGTTAAGACTCGGCACATCTGGATGTCGGGCTCCATTACCCCTATTTCCATTCAACCTTTGTGTCTCCTGCCTCCAAGCATCAGCATTTTCTTGGACTATCTGCATGTCCCTCCTCATATCCTGCTGCTGCTAACCTACCACTCCTATTAGGGCATTCACAGCCTGCATAAGCCGTGCTACATCTACTGGTACTTGTCCCGCCGGTGGAGGTGGTAAATTCTCATTGTGAGCCTGATGTTCATCCTCATTTTCCTCAGTATTTCTTCTCTTAGGTGGCATTCTAAAACAAACAAAACCTCATAGATTAGAACAAGGGTATCCAACTTGATACAACAACTTAAATCTAAACATCAATAGTTTAACTAGACAACAACCCTATTTATCTACCCCTCTCATCTTATCTCACCGTCCAAAGGAGTCAAAACTTAGGTCTACCAAATTCAAAACCTATTGCTCTTATACCAATTAAGCTATAACGCCTAACCTGTTGGTATTACAATCTGCCACGTGTCCTCTCTTAATAGGACATGCTCGGCTTTAATTTCCACAAATCACATGAATAACACCTGTATAACTCACAAGGTATAAAGAAGACATGTGGTACTCATAAATAAACCATCTGATAAGAATATAATCTCCATAATCAGAAAACTAGACATTGTTGACATAACTACAGGTCAACAAGTCGAACCATACCCTAAAACTATTACCACATATAAAACTCCAAATACAACTGAAAAATTCAATGAACAAAACATGAATCTAACACTGAATAACAACTAGACATAAAAAGTCTTCTTTGATCCATCCTATGTCATCTATGACTATACAACTAGTCATCAACAGGGTAGTCAGAACCGCTAACGCCATCCCTATCCTCATAGACGATAAAAAAAAACCCGATAGATCATATGTCACACTATCATCACCTGCACCTAAAATATAACAGAATGAGCAGTGAAGCCCAGTATGATAATATCCAATCCAGTTCAAGCAAGGTTATGCACATACAGCATGTATAAATAAATGCAACTGAACTAAATGCATACAACAGATTATTATCTATTTTAGTCCAGCAAAACAACACAGTTCAGAATCTAGTATACATAAATTCCAAACTCAGAGTAACTCAGACTCTACTTTAAAAACAACCAACTGATTTTGGAAATAAGTAATCATATACATATATGCATGAGTGGGAACTCCCCAAACATCCCAATTCTTGAACACCTAAATTCTACCGGAATCATATCTTAGCACGAGTCCACTTGGGAAAACCTCACACTAAGATCATCAGGGTGCCTCACCAGTATCACTGTCTGCCAGGTCTCTACTGGTCAAAGCCAACCACAACCAGGCAGACAATTATTAAGCCGAATATTTATTAAGTTCATTATGTAATTCTGTTCCTACATCCATTCACAAAATTCTAATCTACAAGCACATACATCAAACAATGGATTGGTCGTACCTTTTATATTCAGGAGATAACTTGAACTATTCAAAGACAACCATCAACAACTACTAGAAAACCAAGTCACAACACTACCAGCCACTACCACCAAACTCCCAAAGCCGACATCAAACAACAACGCCAATCTCAACCTGTAACATATCAACATATATCAAATCACCAACATTCATAGATAAATCAAACTTAACATAAAACAACCTATCTACACTAACCTGAAAAGAAATCTTCGTTATCTGTACCATCTATTCCGATTAAACTCCACAAACACCAATGATTTCACCCAAAACCCTAATATGCACAATAATAAGAATGCATGAGGGTTGTTTAATTCCATATTTTATTTGAATCCATCATAGAGGAGATAAACTTACTATTTTGAATTCCTAAAAACCCAACTTATATTCACCAATTCACAAATCTCACACGTGCTAGGGTTTTTCTTCAAAAACCTTCATGCAAAAATTCAACCAAACCCTAAGAAACTAATTATAAATTTATATATAATCCATTTTTGGAAGATAATTTGCAAAATAATAATCTTAAATAAAAAGTGGTCGTCAAATAAAAAAAGGAGTATTGTTAGTATTTTGTGTATATTAACATTACTTTATAATATTTAATAAGATTGATATAATATACCCTAAAATATGTACTAGTACAAGTTCTAGAGTAGATACAAGATATGAAAACCCCGTACTTGTACCCTATCCTGTGAAAGCAGATTCCGTAAACTCTATACCCGGATCGTACCATGTAGCCTTTAATACCCACCCGGACCTTACCTAGTCAAGCAGGATTAGGGTGGGTACCCTATACGGCAGGATTACTCGCTCACCCCCAAACTATTATATCAACTCAAATAAGTTGTATTAACATATATGTTATTTATATATATATATAAAGGTTGTATTATATTACAATACATATATTATAACATAATATATATATAATTTGAATTTCTCTTTAATAATAATATGTATTGTTAACAAAAAAGCAGGTATAATAAAAATGCTACAAAAACAAAAAGATTTAGAAATTGCAAATGTAATATATTAAAATGAAAAAAAAATGATAATTTCTAGTTATATTTTAGAATGATCAAATAGGAGCATGTTATGATTGAACATAATATATATGTATAATATATTCGTCGTATAATATACTAGATATTGATAGCATGTTATATTATAATATCTATTGTTGTCCATACTATATATGTATAGAGTTTATTATAAAATATGTACAATATGTTCTAACTTTACATAGTATATACAATAATTTATTAAATGTCATATATATGTATATATGTAATAAGAAAAGTGAATTGAAGATAGATATATATTAATTATAATATATATATAATATTATTTATTAATTATAGATTTCATTTATGTATATAGATGTTATATGCATACACATATATGTCACAAATATCTATTGTATATACTATGTGATATATGTAGATTATGATTTTTATATATATCTATCTCATATATGTTATGCATAATTTATAATTTATATATACTCTTTAAATTATATATTCATATATATAACAAAATTTATACACAACAAGTACTTATATGATACATGTGTGTATATAAGTAACTTATTTACACATTCATAAAATTTATAGGTCATAATCATATATGTTACATTAAAATAAGTCAAACTAAATTTTATCAAGTCTTTACTCTTTTCTAGTCAATTAGGGACTAAACCACCAAAATATAATCAGTATTTAGTTTTACTCTCAATAGACTTAAATTCCATAATATGGGTTCAACACCCTTACCGATATCAATTGAGCCTAATTCTAAACATATCTATATTTAAGTATACATTATACATTTAACATTTATAGATTTTATACATATATCAATACTTAATTTTACACCATATGGATTTAAATTCCACAATACGGGTTTAACTCTCTTACCTACCTCAATTAGGCCTATTTCTGAAATATTTAAATCCATTATCAATTTCCAAGTATCGAATTACCTAATTGGCTGACATAAAATTTCTTAGACCCATAACCCTAAATGCACTTAGTGGGCTTAAATAGGAATTTAGAATACTCGATAGCTTTAATTAAATATAAATTAAATTCCAATTGGACTTTTACTCAATTCTTAAGTCCATAACCCTAAATACACTTAGTGAGCCTAAAGTTATGATTCTATGTCAATTTTAATTGTAGAAGTCCATTTGTCGTTACTTAGTCAAATTGGTCTTTAATATAGTGTCTTGGCCCATAATCAATTATCAAAGCCCTAAGTCAATTTTATTAGCCAAGTTGGTCTTAAATTAGCTTCTAAGTCCATTTCAAATTATTCAAGTCATATTAAATTTATTTGCACTATCTTAGCCTATTTCAAATCATTTATGTCATATTGGTCTTATTTTACTATTTAGGCCCATTTTAGTACTAACGATGTTACTAATTCAATTTTAAATTTCAATTCTTAGGTATAAATTAAATTCCAACTAGGCTTTTACTCAATTTTTAGGTCCAATACCCAATTTTGCTCAATTGGGCTTAATCAAGTTTATTTAAATGCAATTTCACGTAAATTATAATTCATACTCTTAAATGATCCGGAAGTGGTAGGTTAGTAAGGAAGTGGTAGATGCGGTAGGTCATGGTATGGTCTTAAAATGGTAGGTCAGTAAGAAAGTTATGGGTATGATAACACTTCTTGAGCTCATACACTTAGATTTAAAAGGCCCAATAGCTTTAATTAAGTATAACTTAAATTTCAATTAGGCTTTTACTCAATTTTTAGGTCAAACGCCCAATTTTACTCAATTGGGCCTAAATTCATAAAGAACTTCTAAAAGGAACTAACTTTAGAAAGTATTATTAAATGCAATACAAGTTAAAGGCATACTATTACAATCTTAATAAATTAATAGTTATAATTCATATATGATATCAATTTAATGCCTTAACTTTGAAATTGATTAATTAATATCTTAAAGAACTTCTCGTATACACCAATAATACCTCCATCAAGTTCTTTTTGGGTATTAAATTAATCAATTTCAAAGTTTTCAAGTACTAAATTAATCAATTTTAAAGTTCACATACTAAATTGATCAATTTCAAAGTTTAAATACTTAATTACATATTTTTCTAAAATTCAGGCACTATTCATCACATTATCCCTAGTTATTATATAATCAATATATGTAGATCATATAGATATAAAACAAATATATCTATATCTATAACTATAACTTATAGAGCATGTATAAAGTTTGAACCATATAAAACAAATAACACATAGATATATATATATATGTATATATAACAAAATCTATATGTGTGTGTGTGTGTGTGACGTAATATAAATAACAAGTACTTATAAGATACATATCAGTATATAAGTAACTTATTTTGTACATTTATAAAATTTATAGGTCATAAAAGTAATATAATATAATTGCATTATAAATAAATATATAAATATATAAGTAATGTAATATAATTTATATCTATTAATACATTATGATTTTATATATTTATTATACAATACACAGCTTTTATTTAGATTTGTTTTATGATATAGTAATTTGTGAAATGTCATATATGTGTATATATGTAATAACAAAAGTGAATCGAAAACAAATATATGCATATATATATATATGTATTAGATATCTATGTAATCAACAAGTTATAAATATATAAGTTATATGATATACATGTATAATCTATTTAATATATAAGTAATATAGATAAATGTCTATGTATATATACCATTTAGACATTTGCTTTATGTGATATAACTTATATAACATATTATGTCTGTATATATGCTTGTATAAGCTATTTAATATATAAGTAATATAGATGAATGTCTATGTATATATATCATTTAGACATTGGCTTCATACATGATATAACTTATATAACATATATTGTGTCTTGTACTTGAAGTGGATGTGGTTGAAATACTTGTAAATGTTCTTCTTTATCGTACTTAAAGTGTCATTTATGATCTTTTAAAGTGGCAAAGTCTTTCCTAGATAATTAGGGGCTAAGCTACAAAAATATAGTCAATACTTAATTTTACCCTCCATGGACTTAACTTCCATTATACAAGTCTGACACTTTAACCTAACTCAATTGGGCCTATTTGTGAAATATTTGTCTATTATTAATTTCTAAGTATTGAATTAACTAATGGGTTCACGCAACATTTCTTAAGCTAGTAGAAATAGGAATTAAGAATATTCGATTACTTTTATTAAATATAAATTAAATTCCAATTAAGCTTTTACTTAATTCTTTGGTCCATAACCCTAAATACAATTAGATGGCCAAATTAATATTACCTAAAACGCTCATATAAGACTTCTTGGGCTCATAGCCGTAAATACACTTAGTGGGCCTAAATAGGATTTTAGAAGGCTTAATAACATTAATTACATATAAATAAAATTCTAATTGGGCTTTTACTGAATTCTTAGGTCCAATACCTAATTTTACTCTACTAGGCCTAATCAAACATATTTAAACGCAATTTCACCTAAATTATAATTATATTCACAAATAAGATCACTTACAAATTCTTTAAAGTTCATTGCCGTATATATTAAAAGACTTAGTTAAATTATTATTAGATCTAGTTTGGGACCCTTAAGCACTGAATCCCTCCAAATAAGAAATTCAATCTCCTATACTTATGGACTTAATCCAAACTACTTAAGCCTAATCTCTTAAATGAGACCCACTAACCTACCACTTTTTAGCCTACCACACCTACGACTTACTGACCTATAATTTTCGAAACATAACATGATCTACCCCACCTACGACTTTCATACCAACCTGTCACTTTTCGAAACGTTACATAACTTACCATACCTACGACTAGCTTACTGATCTACAACATTCGGAACATAACATAACCTACTATACCTATGACTTTCTTACCGACTTACCACTTTTCAAAAATTTACATGACCTATAACACTTACTACTTTCACAAAGACCTACAACTTTCGAAACATGACATTACCTATCACACCTATGACTTTCTTACAGACCTACCACTTTTTAACCTATTACACCTACGACTTTCTTACTAACCTACAATTTTCGAAACATGATATGACTTACCAAATCTATGACTTTTTTACTGACCTACCACTTTTTGAAATATTATTTGACCTACCATACCTATGATTTTCTTACTGATCTACAACTTTTGAAATATATGTACCTATCACACCTACGACTTTCTTTCAAACCTATAACATTTGAAACATAACATGACCTACCACACTTATGACTTTCTTACTGATCTCCTGCTTTTGGACCTACCATACCAACGACGTTTTTGCTAACCTACAACTTTCTAAACATAACATGACCTACCATATCTATGACCTACTTGCTGACTTATCACTTTTTTGAAACATTACATGACCTACCATACCTACCACTTTCTCAATGACCTACAATTTTCGGAACATAACATGACCTACCACACCTATGACTTTCTTATTGATCTATAACATTCGGATCATAACATGACCTACAACACCTATGAATTTCTTACTGACCTACCACTTTTTAACCTAACACACCTATGACTTTCTTATTGACCTACAACTTTCGAAACATAACATGACCTACCATATCTACGACTTTCTTATTAACTTACCACTTTTCCAAACATTACATAACTTAGATCACCTACCACTCTCTTAAAGACCTACAACTTTCGAAATATAGCATGGCCTACCACATCTATGACTTTTCTTATTGACCTTTGTTGGTCCCAAATAATAACCAAGAAAGAGGGTTGAGTTGATTATTACAAATTTTTGCCTTTAAAAATTAAACCCCTTTCAATTTTGAAAAAACAAGAACAATATATCAATATAACAAATATGAAAATAAATTGCGTAAAATTAAAAAGATAGAGAGAAGAAAATCAGGCAATGATTTATAGTGGTTCCGCCTTGTGCGTCAGTCCACTCTTCCAACTCCGAGCCGGGGACCCCATTATCCTACGGGTTTTGTTCCACTATATCCAATAAGAACAAATTACAAGCTTGTACAATTCTCTCTGCTTGATTCTCATGGCTATCATCTAGCATCAATCGATCTACAGAGTCTAAACTTGTAACTGAGCTACCAAGCTAAGAAGGCAACAACAAGGTCCTTCTATTACAAATAAAAATCGAAGACTAAAACAATGAAGAATATTTGCACAATTTCGAATTTAAGAAAGCTTGCAGGAGATCGATGTATGAGAAGGATGAATATTTCTTGCTACGTGTGAAGCTTGTAAAGATTCTAAACTTCCTTCTGTTTTCTTTTATATTTATGACTTTGTTCTTCAACGGTCAACATCAGTTTGAATGATTGATATCATGTCCCAATTATCTCGGCTGCAAATCTGTTCTTCCTTATCCGTATTTTTTTAAAATATTGGATAAGCTTTGTTGAGATAACTTCATTTATTCTAACTGTTGATATTTCATTGAACTGATTTGAAAGTTACCGAGATCTTCTCCTTGTAATTTGAATTAGATATACTTGATAAGACAGCTATATCTTCTTCAATAAATCACCGTTGATCTTCTTTTTTTTCTCCTTTTGGATAATTCTCAAGATATTTGCTGATATCTCTTATGATTTTAAAAAATCTGGATAAGTTGATATCTTAATAAATCTTATCTTCAAATAACAAACATTATCTTCTAATCTTATCTTGCAACAACCATATCTTCTTCTTGAAACAACCTTATTATCCACATCTTATCACATTCATGATCTATAAGAGTTTTAGGAATTATCCATGTGCCTTGATAAAATATATTTGAAGATATCAAAATAATTTTCCATAAAATTCTTTATAAAATATTTTGATGTGATTTGATCCCCATGATATAAAATCCAACTTAAGTGAAACATATCAAGTATATTACCAAAATATACTTGACAAGTGGAGCTAGGTCTTGAAAAATATTAAAACCAAGTTTTAAGACAATTTTAATCGAAACTGGAAAAATTCATATTCATCTTAAAAGTTTTGAAACTGCTTCTGTATAGCTTTGTTAAGCTTATTCATTTACTGTTGAAAGTTCTGAAACTGCTTATGTTAGATTTATATTACTATCGCTGAAGGTTCTAAAACTGCTTATAACTAGCTTTGTTAAGCTTATTCGTCTACTGTTGAAAATTCTGAAACTGCTTCTGATTACTTCCTTTAAATAACCAAAGCTTTAATCGAAACTTCTGAAATAGCTTCTGATTCTATAAAACATATTTATTCAATTATTCAAAGGTTCCGAACTAGCTTCTATTAAATCATACTTATCAAATAAAATCATAAAACAATTAAATACTTTAACATCCTTTTGTTATCATCAAAACATTATTAGATAACTTAACATTCTCCCCCTTTTTGATGATAACAAAACATCTTTTAGTATATATAACAGATTTTAATTATATCATCATATAGCAGCAATATCAATAACAAGCAACATACATAAACATACATAACCAATAACAAAACAAACTTAGTCAAATTTATAATTAAACTTTTAGTAAGTTAATATTTTTCTTTTAACTTTCTCCCCCTTTTTGTTATCATCAATAAGTAAACTCCCCCTGAATTTCTGTATAAAAGAATTGAAAACATTTCTATATATATATGTATATAATTAAAACAGAAAGTAATGAAAGATAACGAGATTGAGAAAACAAAAAGTCATTAAAAAAAGATCAATTTTTTCTTGATTTTTTAGGAGAGGTTGAAGAGACTGAAGGCTTCTCGAGTAAGGAGTCCAAATCTATGACATGAGCTCCCTTGCGAACATACTCCAAAAAATGAGCTTTAAGAAATAGGTGAATTTCTCCTGGAACATTCTTTGCAACCTTGATATTTTGATCTATCTTGGAATCAAGATGATTAAACCATGATGTGACAGAGTCTCCAACTTTCCTTAATTGATCGACCAAGTGATTAAAATTTGTGTCACTATGATCAAGATCCCTTTTGATATTGTCACTAAATCCATCATAAAGAATTCTATAATTTTTTAATTCAATGAGAAGTTTCTTGGAGTCGTCTTTTATTTGTTTAACCAACTCATCCATGTTCTTTTGATCCATTCCATTGAAAGCTTTAAGCTCTTCTTTGACTGTATTGTGAATGATATCTTTCAGCTCAAGCTTAATGGGTTCTTGAATCACACTTTTGATTTCATCAAGATTAAGAGATCTAGAGTCAGGTTGTGAAGAACTTTCAACTTCTTCTAATTTCCTTTTCTTTGATTTTTCAACATCAACATTTGCTCCAGCTTCTAGATGTTCTTCTGTCACTTGAACATGAGGTGTTGAGGATCCAAAAGGAGGTTCCATAAGCCTATGTTTCTCGTCAATATAATGTGATCCATCATTAGCATACCACAAACAATCTTTCACATAGATTGACATATGATGGAACACTTCTTTTCCAATTCGTTTCAACTTGATGGGTTCAGAAGAACTTGATGGAAGCTTAACTTTCTTAAACTCAAATATCTTCATCAAGACATTTCTAAATATCAAACTTTCTTGATTCTTCCATATTTGATCAATTACCCTAGAAGCAATATCAAGCTTCTTCTTTTTCATCATGGCAAAAATAATTTGTGCATGATCAATGGACATAGAAGTTGAGCTTCCTTTCCATGGACAGATGTACTCTATAATGATTTTGTGCAAAATCCTTGGAAATAATTCAAAGTCCTTTATCATGGCTTCTTTGCCATAATCCATTTCCAAACCTCTATTCACATAAGCAAACAATTCATTCTTAGACAAATTAACTATCTCCACATCATCATTAATATCCATCATTCCAAAACATTTAATCACATCTTCTCGAGAGATAGCTATCTTTTGTCCACACACTTTAGAAATCAACACATTTTCTTTTGAGATATTCAAATTTTGATAAAACTCTTTTACACATTCTCCATATACCAAAATTTACAGAGAACATAAAGATACACATCCTATCGATTCTAACAGGTCGGACAAGTAAAAACCATTACTTGTAAAGAAATTGAAATCGACAAAGCAACATGCACACACTCTTTCGTCCCCTGACTTTGCCATAGAGAGTTTTGTAGGACCTGATTCAAAAACTTTGAACTTTTTCTTGAAACCCGAAGTAGTATTTTGTCCTGTTTCTACTTTTTTCTTTTCCCTTTTTGGACAAAGAAAGATTTCTTTCCTTCTACTGGTGACTACTTTGAAGATTTCAAGTCCGTTTCTAAAGGTATTACATTGGGGTTTTCCTCCATCATAGGTTTTGATGTAGTTTCTAGAGGAGTTTCTTTGGGTTTCTTCGAACCTTGACTCGACTCTTGAGCCATCTTGAAACGAATTTCTCGAGACCTTAAGGGAGATGGTGAATGAGATGGAGCTTTCTCTGGATCAGATGGATCATCATGGATTACAAGCGGTTTGTCTGAGGGTTTGGTTTGAAATTTTTTTGCTCGATTCTCTTGGATTTCTTGGGCACCATTTTTGCAAAAGGAAGATGAAAAGTCTCTTTGATAATAGAGGATAAAAACGAAAACTTGAAACTTTTTTAATATGACGGTATCAAAAATAGGTTTTAAAATATTTTCGAAAAATATCTCTTTTAAAAATTAAAAATTAAGGAGCTACTGTCACGTCCCGAAGGGTACCCTAAACATGGTAGTCCGCCGTACACAATATTAAAGCCTAAGAATGACCACCCAAGTCACGCGAAGGCTTCCATACCATGTACAAAGCGTCTAACACATGGAGGAGACTCATCGGAGTGATACATTTTATGTTGATATAACTTAAGTAACAATGTAAAGGAATTTCAATTTACTATACTCCAAATACAAAACATTATACTTCAATTACATTCCTCCGAAGACTTCCCTACATAAAACTATTATAAGGCAAATCATAAAACCTAGCTAATAACTTCAAGCATCCTTATCTTCTGTCGAAAACCCGAAGTCATTCTCGGCTCCAACCATCTTGGTCCCCACTTAGCATTCTTGAGATGACCTATTCATTCAAACATCTATTGGGGTATAAGCTACACTAGCTTAGTGAGAATTCCCTTAATTCCGTACCATAACAAGCAAGTTATAATCATCCATATGCTATGCATGAACAAACACATGAGCAAACAAATATGTATGGGTATCCGAAATCCACACACAAACGGATTTACGCTCTCCGTATCTTGGGTTAGGGATGGTATTGAAGTCTACACGACCGTTGCTAGTCCCTAAGCCTTCGGCTCATAGTACTCGCCTCGACTAGGCTCCCACATGGAATGCATCCCAAATGCGCCTTAGTTCCCATGAATGAGCTCTGATACCGGTCTCGTTATCCGATCGACCAGCGTAGGAGTAGCACGTTACCAAATGCAAAATGTCGGATGCGATGTGATAAACCAAAATTATTCCTATTTTATGAATGCCAAAATGGACTTTTATTGATCATTTTATTGATAAATATTATGAATTTGGCACTTAAAAATATTAATTTATGTTTTCAGTCCTTTAAAGGAGTTATTACATGGAAAGACAGCAAAATGGGTCAAAATTGCAAAGTTTGGACCAAAAAGTGGTTAACATAACAAACACAAGCCATATCCCAAGCTGTGTCAATTTTTACATAGAGGAAAACGGCCAAACATGCTCAAGTGACATGACTTGTCCCCAGACCTGTCGATTTGACAGTCCATTAATTTTTAAGAAACGGCTTTTTTATTGAATAGTAACCCCCTATTTATTAAAGAAACTTCTATTGGACATTAAAGGGGTGTTACTTTGAAAAGCCAAAAGACCCGTAACACCCGTAACTCCCGTAACTTCCCATTTCCTCCATAATGAGCATTCAATTCCATTTATGTGTTACTTTGAAAGCCAAAAGATCCATAACTCCTGTAACTTCCCATTTCCTCCATCAATGAGCATTCAATTCCATTTATGCAAAGATCATTATAAAATGAAGATGGAGGGAAGAATCAAAGAGGAGAAGAACAAGAAAAAGAGACAAGACAAGAAAAAACATATTTTATTATTTTCACAGCAGCATTTGTGCTTGAGTGTATCAATTTATCAAGGAACATCGTTTGTATTGCTAATCTAATTTTAGATCCTTTCTATTTCTCCTTGTTATTGATTTATATTGTTTTATCTATGGAGGAGTAGTTTAATATTGCTTGGGTATTGTGGATCCTTGATTGATTTCATGTGATTCCTTTGTTCTTAATTTCAAAACGTGTTGATTTTATTGTATTCAATAGCTTGTGCTAAAGAATGAGTCTAATTGGATGGTGCATCCCATTGGATTCATGTTTGATTTTGTTAAAAATAGACCGAAAGGTTGATTTAATGAATAGATCTAAAGCTATTGATGAGATTGCTCATAATCACCTAGAGATAGGGATGGTGAAATCTTCTGTCACTCGTTTTGAATTCATCAGTTTGGTTTTAAAACGAAGGATTCTTGTTCTTTATGCAAATTTAAGTTGCTAATAGTCAGGAAGACATTCCGACAGTTTGGCTTAGGTTTAGGTGCTTTTGACTTTGAGAGAAGCATTAGCATAATTTAGTGAATCCGATGGTTCAATAATCAATACAACTTTTTGAGAAAATTCTTGAGTCATATGAATAGATCTTAGGTGAAGCATGACCCAAGCAACTTTGTGAATTGATTTATCCTTTTGTATGCTTGCTGTGAAATTGTGAATATTAGACTTAGTTTAGTTTTTATGTATATAAAACCAAATCTATTTTTTTTCCTAGATAATAGGAAAAGAGTGAGTAGAAGTACTCATCAACGTTCCCTAGGAATATGACCTAGATCATTTCTCTATGCTACATCTGATGGGTGCGCTTGCCCTGTAAGACCATAGTTGAAAAGAAAACGATTTAGAAAATTTATAAATTTAAAACTTGGTCTCTTGAATCTATCAAGTTTTTGAAGCCGTTGCCGGGGATTGATTGGTGATATTTTGAAAGCTTAATACTATTACTCTAGCCATTTTTCTTTTCTTTCTTTTTGGTTTGAATCTGTGGTAAGTTTACCTCTTTGTGCTTAACCTGATAAAGCATTATAATGGATTTTGGTTGGTGGAATCATAAAGATCAATATTATAATGTCCTTTATAATCCTCAAAATGAACCTGAATTAAAACAAATATTGTGTGCTGGTATGTGGTGAGACAGTATATTACTGTTTATGTCCTAATCCCTGTTTTTATGATGCTCCTGCATGCATTCAATTACCTCCATTGTTTTGTAATGAAGAAATTGTTGATGAAAACTCAGAAACTTTAGCTCATGAAAATTCTGTTTTAGATACATCATCATCACAGCTGCTTTTCAATGAATTAGATACTTTGCATGATTCTGACCATGTTGAGTGTGATAAGATGATGGAGAATGTTTGTGAATTTGATTTTGAAACAAAAATTTTGAAAATTCTGATGAGCAAAGTGAAGTTTGGAGGAGGGTTCGTTTGAGTTGATAAATGAGAAAATTCATGTTACCACAGAAGAAATGGAGGATGGAGAGGTCGAGCTGAAACAAGAAAATGTAGAAATCGTCTGTTCTACATTTGATGAAAAATCTGAAAGTGTGGAAGATGATGAGCCTATTGGATATATCATTGATTTTGTGATAGAACCAATTTTCCAATACCCCTCTCCCCATGAAAAATTTCTAAAATTTTTGCTGAATCTTGTTGTGCTTAAAAAGAAAACCAGGATGAGAAAAATTTCTACTAATTTTGATAAAAACTTGTGTCTGGGACACATTTGTTTGGGATCCTGGTGGGTGAGAGTATCATTTTTGTTAATAAGTCGAGCCAACGACGTTAAAAAAGTGCGCTTCTTGGGAGGCAACCCATGTCTAACTTTCCTTTTCTTTTGTCTTTTTCTTTTTCTTTTTAGACTCATGATCTTATCATTTTCTGCTATTGGTTGATGGTTAAGTGTTGTTCTTAATGGTAGGATGGAAATTCAAGAGGAAACAAAGCAGAAAACTCCAGCCCATATGCACTTTGTTATGACTTGCTCTCACAGCTGCTCTATTTTGATGAAGAATATGACTATCTTGTAGCTGGATGTTGATTCTTAAACAGGGAAGTTCATTTTCTTTTTCCTTTCCTCACTTATTGCATATATTTTGACATTGGGGACAATGTCCCAATTAAGTGTGGGGGAGGGATACTCTTGAGAAGGGAATATTTGGTTTTCTATGCTTGTTTTGAATGTGAAAAAAAAAAAAAACCCACTTTACACTTTGCTATTGTACTTGAAAATATACTCAGAAAAATGTTTAGAAATAGCATTCATAAAAAAAAAAAAGAGACTTCTAGTACCTTACTCATCTATTTTGTGATTAGTATACTTAGTTGAAATTGTAGGATGAAATCTAGGTGTGGTAAACTTACTTGCTAATTAGGGATGGAATCTAGAGTCTAAAAGTGGATCGAAGTCCTTAGTTGAAAGTTAAATGGTTGTGGTTCTAAGCTTGTTGATTTATATATTTTCTTTTCAAATATTTTGAGAGCCCTCCTAATCTTTGGTGAAAGAGCATATGAAGTTCATCACTTGGTGATCCTTTTTAGAATAAATCTCTTTGGAAATAATCAATTGTTGTGCTAAATTGAATACAAATAGCATGCTTCTTATATACAATTGATGAAAAAAATCAAAAGGCCTATACTCCAATGACTCAAGCATTTGAGTTATGAGTATCCTAACTTGAAGGTTAGAGTGAGTAGAGAGTTCGATGGGGTCCCTTTAAAACCTGGTCACTTGGGTGATGAGCCCGGGATGTGCCGACTCGATGAACTCACTATAACGAGAAGGGCGGAAAGGCAAAAGTTCATTAGATGAACTTGAAAAGAAAGCTGAAAAGATGCAGGCTACACCCTGTCCAGAGGAAAAGGAAAAGAAGCGGGCAAAAACCCGTCCCTCTGAAGGCTAAAAAAAAAAAATTGAAGAGATTTTTAAATAAAGGGAGAAAATCCAGGGGAAGAACAGATACAATTACTTTCACTTTAGATTGTTGTGCTTAGAAAAGTAGTTGAAGAGTTTATATATTTGTTAATAAGTGGTGAAGTATAACTGGTCTCTTTTGCTATTGTTTGACTTCGTGTTTATTTTGTGACTTTGGAAGCTATTTTTAATTGGTGAGGGTAAAGTTTAACTTACCTGGATTAGCCTTAGAATTTCGATTTTGGTATGCTAGTTACATATAAATGATAGATTTGAGCAATAGGTACAAAAGCAAATTATTATGATCTAAAATGATTTATGAATGCTATGTAAGTTTTCACTTGTGAAAAATTCTGAGCATATTTGATGATGGTTTTTTTCTTTGTTCTTAAATTGTTTGCTTGAGGACAAGCAAGTGTTTAAGTGTGGGGGAATTTGATAAACCAAAATTATTCCTATTTTATGAATGCCAAATGGACTTTTATTGATCATTTTATTGATAAATATTATGAATTTGGCACTTAAAAATATTAATTTATGTTTTCAGGCCTTTAAAGGAGTTATTTTATGGAAAGACAGCAAAATGGGTCAAAATTGCAAAGTTTGGACCAAAAAGTGGTTAACATAACAAAGACAAGCCGTATCCCAAGCCGTGTCAATTTTTATAGAGGAAAACAGCCAGACATGCTCAAGTGACATGACTTGTCCCCAAACCTGTCGATTTGACAGTCCATTAATTTTTAAGAAACGGCTTTTTTATTGAATAGTAACCCCCTATTTATTAAAGAAACGTCTATTGGACATTAAAGGGGTGTTACTTTGAAAAGCCAAAGACCAAAACCCGTAACTCCCGTAACTTCCCATTTCCTCCATAATGAGCATTCAATTCCATTTATATGTTACTTTGGAAAGCTAAGAGATCCATAACTCCTGTAACTTCCCATTTCCTCCATCAATGAGCATTCAATTCCATTTATGCAAAGATCATTATAAAATGAAGATGGAGGGAAGAATCAAAGAGGGAGAAGAACAAGAAAACGAGAGACAAAGACAAGAAAAAAACATATTTTATGTATTTTCACAGCAGCATTTGTGCTTGAGTGTATCAATTTATCAAGGAACATTGTTTGTATTGCTAATCTAATTTTAGATCCTTTCTATTTCTCCTTGTTATTATTTATATTGTTTTATCTATGGAGGAGTAGTTTAATATTGCTTGGGTATTGTGGATCCTTGATTGATTTCATGTGATTCCTTTGTTCTTAGTTTCAAAATGTGTTGATTTTATTGTATTCAATAGCTTGTGTCTAAAGAATGAGTCTAATTGGATGGTGCATTCCATTGGATTTATGTTTGATTTTTGTTAAAAATAGACCAAAAGGTTGATTTAATGAATAGATCTAAAGCTATTGATGAGATTGCTCATAATCACCTAGAGATAGGGATGGTGAAATCTTCTGTCACTCGTTTTGAATTCATCAGTTTGGTATTAAAACGAAGGATTCTTGTTCTTTATGCAAATTTAAGTTGCTAATAGTCAGGAAGACATTCCGACAGTTTGGCTTAGGTTTAGGTGCTTTTGACTTTGAGAGAAGCATTAGCATAATTTAGTGAATCCGATGGTTCAATAATCAATACAACTTTTTGAGAAAATTCTTGAATCATATGAATAGATCTTAGGTGAAGCATGACCCAAGCAACTTTGTGAATTGATTTATCCTTTTGTATGCTTGCTGTGAAATTTGTGAATATTAGACTTAGTTTAGTTTCTATGTATATAAAACCAAATCTATTTTTTTTCCTAGATAATAGGAAAAGAGTGAGTAGAAGTACTCATCAACGTTCCCTAGGAATATGACCTAGATCATTTCTCTATGCTACATCTGATGGGTGCGCTTGCCCTGTAAGACCATAGTTGAAAAGAAAACGATTTAGAAAATTTATAAATTTAAAACTTGGTCTTTTGAAACTATCACGATGCATGACCAATTTAATTTTTGCTTAGATTAAAATATTCATACATACTTTAGATTGACCAACCAATATCATACACATAACAGAAATAATATGAACAGTGCAGTTATCCAATGGAATCATGATTTCGATATGCTTTAGTATTCTTTGGCATACATTCATCACTGTCTCATCATATATCTCATCCCCATTCATATCGATTTTTATCTTGTTCCTATAATTCTAATGCAACTAGCTATAAGCACAAACAAGGTAACAAAATAAGAAGAAAACTCACTCGGCCATTGGATCATCGATTTCTTAGTAAAAGTAATCCGGTGGTAGGGAATCGTCCATTCGGGGTCACCTAAAAAGGAAGAAATACTCTAATAAGTATTTCAACTCAAACTAATCCAATCTTTTTCGATTTTTTCAATTGTAATTACAATTTCGATAATAACTTTATCATTCGATGAAATCCTAGGACTATATAACTATCAAATTCGTAATCTCGTCCTAATTGAGAATTCCAACTTAAAACGGCCATAACTTGGTCATTTTAACTCGGAATTTCGCAAATTATATATCGATTTCTATCTACTTTGAAAGATCTATCTAATTCTAATATTATTTTTAAGTTTTGAAAAATTTGAAGTTTCGAAAAGGTCGGATCAGATCAGAACAGTAGCAAATTTCAATTCCGAAAAATAGTTTTGTAAATGTCTGTAATGTTCCTACTATATAGATTAACTACATATGCAATATTGATGATTTCCTATCATGAATGGCATGTTATGAGCTTGATGTATGCATGCTTTTGACAATTTTTACTCAAAGAAGTTTTAGAAACTTTTTATTTGTAAGACTCCATGGCTATTTACTTTTAAGAAAACTAATTTCCTAACTTTGATCATTTCCATTTGTTTTGGATTTATTTCTCAAGAAAATATAATTATCCTTGCTAAAATTGAGTCTTCATTATATCTATTACTTATGACCTTCATTTATTCATAAAAATTTCTATTTTACACTTTGTAAACATGTCTTCAAGTAGAGTTGATTCCAAAATCCGAATTTTGTAAAATTTAGTTTTTGGGTGATTTCTTTAAGTAAAAATAATTTGATATTTAGAAAATTAAGGCTCAACCATACAAAACCACTAAGGACTTCACTTTTTCATAAAAATTTTCATTTTACACCTTGCAAATATGTTTTCAAATAGGATTTACTTAAAAATCTGAATTTCAAGAAATCCACTTTTTGAATGATTCATTTGGGAAAAACTGTGTAATGCATTAAAATTTAAGACTTTATAATACCTACTACTTAAGGACTTCATTTAATACATAAAAATTTTATTTTGAACTTGGATAATATGTGTTTTCATGGGCATCATCCAAAGTTACGAATTTTACAAGTTGACTACTAACTCCAAATTTTCCATCTTGATTCTATTTCTTGTTTTACAACTTAATCTCATCAAAACTCATTTCAACTTGTAAAAATCACTACTTAATGATACCTATTACCTATACCCTTCATTTTTCACATAAAACATAGTTTTGGAGTTGATAAATGGGTTTTCAAAATTGGTCTTGGTTGAGATCCGAATTTACAAAATTTATTTGTGGACATATCTTTTGAT
This sequence comes from Combretum micranthum, assembly GCA_024138025.1. Lineage (NCBI taxonomy): Eukaryota > Viridiplantae > Streptophyta > Magnoliopsida > Myrtales > Combretaceae > Combretum > Combretum micranthum. Next base: position 165,487 of record JAMXBD010002311.1, on the reverse strand, counting down.
AAATTCTATCTAAACTTATGAAAATCCATTCCTTACATATCATATCTTAAGAGCCTTCAATATCTTGAATAAAAACTTCATTTTTGAGTTGGAAAACATGTTTTTAAAATATGCCTTGGCCTAAATCCGAAAATGAGATTTTATTTTGAAAATAACTTTTGAAAATCACCTTTGATTCTTGTAAAAAGAAGTTTTGATGATATACATACATTAAGCCTTCATTATCTCAAGTAAAAATTTCATTTTGACACTTGGAAAGTGGTTTTTAAATAGGGGTCTTGGCTAAATACGAATTTCACCATTTTTGTTTGAGTTCAAAATCAAGATCTACACTTAATATGGACATAAATATAAAAGAAATCCATGGTAGTAAACTATAAACTCATAGATCTAAACTTTACTCATCAAAATCACTCATTTATATTATCTATTCCCTAAGCCCTTCATTTTAAATGAAAAATACACATTTTGAAGTTGAAAAATAACTTTTCTAAATATGGGTCTTTTTTCATCCAAATTTTCAAAAATGATTTTTGTTGAAAATAAAATAGATATTGAGCTTTCTAAAACTTTCCTACTATCATCATGCTACTATAAGTTGTTTATGAACATAAAACAAAAGTCTAATGCATTTATGAACTCAAAACACTAGATCTAGCTTACTATACTAGTTATAAATGCATGAACACTAAGATGGTTATGTGAATGATGAATATATGCATAAATCATAAGCAATAACAAAAATAATAACTCAAATAACAAGATCTAAAGCATAAACAAAAATCAAAGCTACAAAAAGTTAGATCTACAAAATATAACTACTTTTAACAAGAAAATAATAATGATACAAGATAATAATCATGGAGAAGAGGAGTGTTTCATTTTTGGCATCATCATCCTTAGCTTTTAAGCTTATGGAATGTCTTTTGATGCATGAAACTTTCACTATACTTTATCTATATCACCTATGAAAGCTTTGGACAAGAGTTTTATTCAAGAATCTTGAAGAATATGTGTGGGAGCTCAAACAGGGAATAGGGCCAGCTTGTATTCTTGCAAGAACAAGAACAAAATGAAGAAAGAAAGAGAGGAAAAAGAGAGAGAAAAAGATAAGGAATGGTAAAGGGAAAAAGGTGTAAATGAAAGAGAGAGAGAATGAATGTATTAAATGAATGAATGAAAGAAAAAAAAATAAAACAAGGCAACAAAAACAAAAGGGCTGCACGTGAATTGGAGAGAAGAAAGAGGGGAAATGGTTTGAATTTTGACTTGAAATTGAAATGTGTAATTAATGTGTATGTGTTGCTTCTTTAAGAAGGAGTGGAATATATTTATTTTAGTCAAATTGGAAGTAAATTAAAGGATAAGGGCAAAAAAAGAAGGGAAAATCTGCCATGAAGTGTGGGATAATGTGTAGAAAGATTGAAGTGAAAAAGAAGTGATATGTGAAATGTGTACTTGAAGTATGGGTTAGAAAAAGTACTTTTCATTAAAAAAATATAAAATAAAATTAGGAAAATATTTTTAAATAAGTGGCAGAATTTTCATAAATAAAATTAAATAATTATTTGAATTATTTTAGTATTTCAATAAATATATTACCGGTATGATCAAAATACGCGAATATGGGCTATAAATGAATTTTTATAACCCGAAAAATTCTAAAAAATTTTTATGAAAATAAAAATATTTTTCAATTATTAAATTAATTTATTTTATTTTTAGTATAGGGTCTTAAACAGAATCTGATCTAGTAAAAACCCGAAACGAACTAAATTTTAGAAAAACAAAGTTTTCTATAATATATAAAATATTTATCTAAAAATATAAGGCTTTATAAGAATAATAAAATTGTGTAATGAAATAAAAGTGAATAGTGCAAAAGACTAATTAATTACCGGTAGTAATGAAAATATGATAAAAGGTTATAACTGTAAGTTTTATAACCCGAAAAATTGTATAACTAATATATTTGGAAATCTTATGAAATTATGAGTCTAACGGTACTAATGATATATTTTTGATATCTCGAGCCCCGGGACACGCTTTTCGAAGTCTTTATCCGAACGAGTTTGAAATAGGTCAAAAATTTACCAATCTGATTTTTTTAAGCAAACTTATATTGCTACGAGCTATTCTACACAGTTAAACTACACCTCGGCCTCTAGGGTTAAGGGCGCTAGATTGCCGGACTTAAACTACTGTATTCAACTTAGGGTTTCCGGGTGATTTTCAGGTTTAAATCTTTGCCAATTTGGAAACTGATATTTTATGTTTATACAACATATTAGATTTGAGAAATTTATTTTAAATTTGATTTTAATAAGTATTTAATATCTCTCGACGTTTTCGAAATTCTTTGAATTGAGTTTTATTTCCAAAAGTTAATCGTTATTTATTTTTTAATAATTTGTTTTTGGGTTTTATATTACCCGATTTTATAAGTCGAAGTTACGTATAGAATTCGTCGTATGTAGTGGTTTTGGAATTGTAGTATGCTGAGTTCTTATTTTGTTTTTAAGGATTCTTATTTTTCTCAAGATTCGAAAATTTCTGAATTCGCTCGTGTTTTAGAACTAGTTGAAGTTCGATTTTAATTTGAAGTGATTTTTAGGGTTTATTTTCGAAGTTCATCTTGGGATTATTTACTGAAATTTTCGGAGCTTACAGCTACTCTTAATGTAACATAAATCGGAGTTAAGTATCACAATTTCCAAGATTTCCTTTTTTAAAAAAGGATAGCAAATTCCAATTTCATTTCTTATATATTCAAAATTCAATTTTTCAAGCGGTTTTGTAAATATATCTACAAATTGCATATCAGAAGGCACAAATTCAATAACAATATTATTGTTAACTACATGATCTCGATTAAAATGATGACGAATTTCAATGTGCTTAGATCTTGAATGATATACTTGGATTTTTGTTAAATTAATTACACTTGTATTATCACACTTAATAGGTATATTTTTATAAAACAAACCATAATCTTGTAACTGTTGTTTAATCCAAAGCATTTGAGCACAACAATTTCCAATAGAAACATATTCTGTTTCAATTGTAAATAAGGCAACAGAATTTTGTTTCTAAGAAGACCAACAGACCAATTTGTCACCTAGAAATTGACAAGTACCAGATGTGCTTTTTCTATCAATTTTGCAACCAGCATAATCTGCATCAGAGTATCCTAATATATCAAAATTTTGATTTTTAGGGTACCAAATGCATAATTTTGAAGTATTTATCAAGTACTTGAAAATTCTTTTAACAGCTGTCAAATGTGTTTCTGTTGGTACACTTTGAAATCTAGCACACAAACATACGCTAAAGAGAATATCAGGTTTGGATGCAGTTAAATATAATAAAGAACTAATGAGACTTTTATATAACTTTTCATTTACTTTTTTCCCATTTAAATCAGAATCTAATCTTGTTGAAGTACTCATGGGAGTTGCAACTCTTTTACATCCTTCATACCCGAATTTCTTTATAATTTGTTTTGTATATTTTTCTTGATGTATGAAGATTCCTTCTTTTGTTTGTTTAATTTGTAGTCTAAGAAAGAAGGTCATCTCACCCATCATTAACATTTCAAATTATTCTTGTATACTCTTTGCAAACTCTTGACAATATATTTCATTAGTAGATCCAAATATAATATCATCCACATATATTTGAATAATTAAGATGTCTTTATCATGTGATTTTGAAAACAAGGTTGTGTCAACAGTTCCTCTTTGAAAACCTTTTGAAATTAAAAACATACTTAATCTCTCATATCATGCCCTTGGGGCTTGTTTTAAACCATATAAAGCTTTATTTAACTTGTAAACGTAATCAGGTTTAAAAAGATCTTCAAAACCAAGAGGTTGTTCTACAAAAACTTTCTCTTTTATAAAACCATTTAAAATGCACTTTTTACATCCATTTGAAAAACTTTGAAATTTTTGAAACATGCATATGCAAGCATCAAACGAATTGCTTCTAACCTAGCTACAAGTGCATATGTTTCATTAAAGTCTATTCCTTCTTCTTGTGAATATCCTTTAGCCACTAATCTTGCTTTATTTCTAACTATTTTACCATCTTCATCCAATTTGTTTTTGAAAACCCATTTAGTTCCAATTATTGATTTTCCTTTAGGTTTAGGCACAAGATTCTATACATTATTTCTTTGAAATTGATTTAGTTCATCTTGCATGGCATCTATCCAATTATTATCATTTAAAGCTTCATCAACATTATTAGGCTCAAATTCAAATAATAAAGCAAAATGATTTTCAAAATCCTTTAAATTAGATCTTGTTTTAACACCAGCTTGAACATCACCAATTATTTGTTCAGGAGGATGAGCAGATTTATATTTCCAAGGCTTAGAAGTTTCTCGTTCAGATTCTCTAGGTTCTGGAGCACCTTCTATATTACCTTCTGGACAAGTTCTAGATTTTCAGATTCTTGGTTTTCTACAGCGGGTACTTCAGACTTTAGTTCTGAACAAGATTCTTCTTTAGATTTGGATTCTTTTTCATCATCAGACTCATCATCCTTTATATCTTCAACAAAGTTAATATTTATTAATTCTTCAACTCTTTTAGATGTTTTATTAAAAACACGATAAGTACGACTATTTAAAGAATATCTTAAGAATATAGCTTCATATGATCTTTCATCAAACTTACTAAGAATAATAGCATTCTTTTTCACAAAGCATTTAGAACTAAAAACATGAAAATAATATACATTAGGTTTCTTACCTCGAAATAGTTCATATGAAGTCTTGGATGTCATTGTTCGAATGTATACTTGATTGATGATATAACAAGCTGTAGAAATAGCTTCTACCCAAAAATACTCAGCAATACCACTTTCATTTAACATAGATCTTGTCATTTTTTGTATAGTTCTTTTCTTGCGTTCTACAACTCTATTTTGTTGAGATATATATGGAGCTGAGAAATTATGAGATATACCTTGTTCTTCATAAAAATTTATAAATTTTGAATTTTAAAAGTCAGATCCATGATCAGTTCTAAGACTAATTATGGAAATTCATTTTTCATTTTGAATTTGTTTTGCAAATTTTTGAAAAGAATCAAAAGTATCTCTCTTATGTTGCAAGAACATAACCCAAGTATATCTTGAATAATCATCAACAATCACAAGTCCATATTTACTTCCACCCATGCTTAACACTCTTGCAGGTCCAAACAAATCAAGATGTAACAATTCAAGAGGCCTTTTTGTTGAAATTTCATTTTTACTTTTGTGAGAAACAGAAACCATCTTATTCTTTAAGCAAGTATCACATTTCACATCTTGTTTAATATTTATTTTAGGCAAACCTCTTATTATATTCTTTTTAGATAATTTTTCTAATTGATTGAAATTCACATGACTAAACGCTTATGCCAAGCAAAAATATTATCATTCATTGACAACAAAAACAAGCATCTTCAACTTCATTAGGTTTTATCAGATATATGTTTTTATTTCTGAAACCTTCAAACAATTTTATACCATTTTCATCAAAAGCAAAACATTTGTCTTTTTCAAAAATCATTTTATAACCTTTGTCACATAATTGACTAATGCTCAAAGATTATGTTTTAAGCCTTTAACTAAATAAACATTTTCTATTATGTAAGGAGATATACCAATGCTTCCAGTTACAATAATTTTACCTCTACTGTCATCTCTAAATTTAACATATCTTTTTTCTTCCCAAGTTATGCTATTGAACAATGAAGCATTGCCTGTCATATGTCTGGAATATCCACTATCTAGATACTCTGTTCCTTTAATTTTAGCTTCATGTTCCTACAAAATTCAAGATGATTAAACCTTTTGAGGAACCCAAACAAGTTTGGGTCCTTTATAAAATAACCTCGTTCGGTTTCTTTATTTAACTTGTTCATTACTGAGCTTGTTTCTTTTATAATAGCAATATTTCTCAATATGACTAGGTTTATTACAAAAGAAACATGCATATGGAATGTTATTACTATACCTATTGTTTACCTGTTTCATGTTATTTTTTATTGGATAACTTCTGGAATACTTTCTGGTGTTATTTTCATATGTAGAAATACCTTTTGGCATTGTTTTCATATGTCGGATAACTTCTGTAATACCTTCTGGTGTTGTTTTCATAAGAAGGATAACTTCTGGAATACCTTCTGGTGTTGTTTGTATAACTTCTTTCCACATGATTTGATCTTACATCTTGCTTTCTTTCACTTAATTCATTATATTTGTTTGGTTTAGCTTTTACAAACATTGTTTTCTTAGATGTATTCAAACTAGCTCCATGCTCATATCCTAAACCATGTTTTTCAAAAGACGATCTTTGTGATGAAATCAACATAGTTAACTTTTTGTCACTTTCATTGAATTTATTAAATGTATTCTTTATTGAGTGAGATAACTCATCTATTTTTATTTTTAATACACCGGTTTCTTCCTTTAACAAACTATTATCTTTTCTTAGTTTTGATTGTCTATATGCAACTTTTCAAGATCATACTTTAATATGTCATTTTCATCAACAAGTAAAGAATTTGTTTGTTTTAAAACCTCCTTTTCATTTTTAAGCAATTTAACTTCATTGTCGTATTTAGTTATCTTCAAGTCAACCTTTTTAAGAGCTTTTAATAATTTGTTCATTTCAATAAGCGTATCATCTTCAGTAATTTCATTATCAGATTCCAAATGTACCTCAAAGGGAGCCATGAGACAAAGATTTGCTTCTTCTTCTTCATTTGTATCTTCTGGACTAGTCTCTGTATCATCTAAATCACTTTATGTTGCTAACATTGCTTGACTTCACTTTCTGTATTGCTCCAGTTTCTTTATCACGGTGGGATACTCATATTTGATATGTCCTGGCTTTTTACACTCATAACATTGGATCTCCTTCTTCTTCTTCTTCTTCTTCTCTTTTTCTTTATAAGCCTTTCATGCATCATTTTTCCTATATTCAGTAATTTTTTTAAAAACACTAAATTTCTTACCTCTTTGCTTTTTAAAGAACCGATTGAGCTTTCGTGTAGAAGATTTATGTCTTCATCTCCTTCATCATCATTATTATCTGAATCAGCTAGGTTGATATCAACTCATTTGGCTTTAAACGCAATCCTTTTGGAACTACTTTCTTCTCTTTGAGTAGTCTTTTTATGACATTCATAAGCCATTAGCTTTTCTCTTAGTTAGCTAAGAGAAAGTTTGTTGAGATCTTGTGCTTCAATAGCAGTTTTCTTTACATCCCAGGTTGGTGTTAAAATTCTCAGTATCTTCCTCACAAGATCAGGATCACCAATTACCTTGCCAAGTGATGCTAAGTCATTTGTAATTGCAGTGAACCTGTTAAATGCATCTTTGATAGATTCATCAGTTTTAAACTTGAATAACTTATATTGCTGAAGTAAAGCATTAATTTTAGTTTCTTTAATTGTATTAGTTCCTTCATAAGTTTCAGTTAATCTATCTCAGATCTCCTTTACTGTTTCACACGAAGATATAACATAAAATTCTAAAGCAGCAATGGTGGTTAACAACAAATTTTTAGCTTTGTTGTTCTTTTCAATATTCTTCTTCTCAGCATCTGTCAGAACTGAATTTCCATTCATTGTAATCACATTGTCTCCAATGAAAATTACTTGCTAAGAATCATAACTGTTAGCTTTTATATAGGTTTCCATACGCATATTTCAATAAGAAAAATTTGAACTATCAAATAAAGGAGCACGATTAATTGCTACATTATTCTCTACCATTTTAGCTAGATTACTCAAATCAATAAAAGAGTCTTGCTCTGATACCAATTGTTGGTCCCAAAGAATAATCAAGAAGAGGGGTTGAATTGATTATTATAAATTTTTGCCTTTAAAAATTAATCCCCTTTCAATTTTGAAAAACGAGAACAATATATTAATATAACAAATATGAAAATAAATTGCGTAAAATTAAAAAGATAGAGAGAAGAAAATCAGGCAATGATTTATAGTGGTTCTATCTTGTGCGTCAGTCCACTCTTCCAGCTCTGAGCCGGGGACCCCGTTATCTTACGGGTTTTGTTCCACTATATCCAATAAGAACAAATTACAAGCTTGTATAATTCTCTCTGCTTGATTCTCATAGCTATCCTCTAGCTTCAATCGATCTATAGAGTCTAAACTTGTAACTGAGCTACTAAGCTAAGAAGGCAACAACAAGTTCCTTCTATTACAAATAAAAATCAAAGACTAAAACAATGAAGAATATTTGCACAATTTTGGATTAAAGAAAGCTTGTAGGAGATTGATGTATGAGAAGGATGAATATTTCTTGTTGCGTGTGAAGCTTGTAAAGATTCTATACTTCCTTTTGTTTTCTTTGATATTTATGACTTTGTTCTTCAACGGTAAATATCGGTTTGAAGGATTGATATCCTGTCCCAATTATCTCAGCTGCAAATCTGTTCTTCTTTATCCATATTTAAAAAAATCCAGCTGCTTATTCTCGTATGATTTGATTTTTTTAAAATATTGGATAAGCTTTGTTGAGATAACTTCATTTATTCTAACTGTTGATATTTCCTTGAACTGATTTGAAAGTTACCGAGATCTTCTCCTTGTAATTTGAACTAGATATACTTGATAAGACAGCTTTATCTTCTTCAATAAATCACCGTGATCTTCTTTTTTTCTTCTTTTGGATAATCCTCAAGATATTTGCTGATATCTCTTGTGATTTTAAAAAATCTGGATAAGTTGATATCTTAATAAATCTTAGCTTCAAATAACAAACATTATCTTCTAATCTTATCTTGCAACAACCATATCTTCTTCTTGAAACAACCTTATTATCCACATCTTATCACATTCATGATCTATAAGAGCTTTAGGAAATATCCATGTGTCTTGATAAAATATATTTGAAGATATCAAAATAATTTTCCATAAAATTCTTTGTAAAATATTTTGATTTCATTGATCCTCATGATATAAAATCTAACTTAAGTGAAACACATCACGTATATTACCCAAATATACTTGACAAGTGGAGCTAGGTCTTGAAAAATATTAAAACCAAGTTTTAAGACAATTTTAATCGAAACTAGAAAAATTCGTATCCATCTTGAAAGTTCTGAAACTGCTTTTGTATAGCTTTGTTAAGGTTATTCATCTACCGTTGAAAATTCTGAAACTACTTCTGTCAGATTTATATTACTATCGCTGAAGGTTCTAAAACTGCTTCTGACTAGCTTTCTTAAGCTTATTAGTCTACTGTTGAAAATTCTGAAACTGCTTCTCACTACTTCCTTTAAATAACCAAAGCTTTAATCGAAACTTCTGAAATAGCTTCTGATTCTATAAAAATTTATTTATCCAATTATTCAAAGGTTCCGAATTAGCTTCTGTTAAATCATACATATCAAATAAAATCATAAAACAATTAAATACTTTAACATTCTTTTGTTATCATCAAAACATTATTAGATAACTTAACAACCTTCCACTTTTTGACCTATCATACCTACAACTTTCTTAATGAATTACAACTTTCTAAACATAATATGACTTACTACACCTACGACTTTCTTACTAGCCTACAATTTTCGAAACATAGCATAACTTACCTACGACTTTCTTACTAACCTACCACTTTTCCAAACATTATATTACTTACCACACCTACCACTTTCTTAAAGACCTACAACTTTTGAAATGTAACATTACCTACTACCCCTGCGACTTTCTTACTGACCTATCACTTTTTGAGATATTACATAACCTGCCACACCTATCACTTTCTCAAAGACCTAAAACTTTCAAAGCATAACATGGTGTACCACACTTATGACTTTCTTACTTACTTACCACTTTTCAAAACATTATATGATCTACCAAACCTACCACTTTCTCAAAGACCTATAACTTTCGAAACATAACATGACCTACCACATCTACAACTTTCTTATCGACCTAACACTTTTTAACTTACCATGCTTATGACTTTTTTGTTAACCTACAACATTTGAGACATAACATGACTTATCACATCTACGATTTTCTTACTGACTTACTACACCTACGATTTTCTTACTGACCTACAACTTTCAAAACATAACATGACCTACCACACCTATGATTTTTTTACTGACCTATTACTTTTTGAAATATTACATGACCTACTACATCTATCACTTTCTCAAAGACCTACAACTTTTGAAACATAGCATGACTTGCTACACCTATGACTTTCTTACTACCCTACCACTTTTCAATGTACCACACCTACGACTTTCTTACACCTATGGCTTCTTATTGACCTACAACATTGGAAATATAACATGACCTACCACATCTACAACTTTTTTTCTGACCTACAACATTGAAAACATAACATGACCTACCACACCTACGACCTTCTTACTGGCCTAACACTTTTTGCAATATTACATGACCTACCACTCCTACCACTTTCTCAAAGAGCTACAACTTTCAAAACATAACATGACCTACCATACTTATGACTTTGTTGTTGACCTGCAATAATCGAAACATAACATGATCTACCACACTTACAACTTTTTTATTGACTTACAACTTTCTTACTGACCTACCACATTTATGATTTTCTTACTGACCTACAACTTTCAAAACATAATATAACCTACCACACCTGCGACTTACCACTTTTCTAAACATTACATGACCTATCACACCTATCACTTTCTCAAAGACTTACAACTTTCGAAATATAACACGAACAACCGTACCTATGACTTTTTTACCAACCTACGACATTCGAAATATAACATGACCTAGCACACTTATGACTTTTTTACTGATCTACCACTTTTTGACCTAACATACTTATGACTTTCTTACTGATATACAACTTTCAAAATATAACATGATCTACCACACCTATGACATTCTTACTAACCTACCATATTTCAGGACATTACATGAGCTACCACACCTATCATTTTCTCAAAGACCTACAACTTTGAAATATAATATGACCTACCACATATACGACTTTCTTACCGACCTACCATTTTTTGAAACATTAAACAACTTACTATTCTACCACTTTTTAAAGACCTATAACTTTTGAAATAAACATGACCTCAACCTACCACTTCTCGACTTATCACACATGACACTTTCTTACCAACCTACAACATTCGAAGCATAACATGACTACTATATCTACAACTTTGTGGACCTACCACTTTTTGACCTACTACACCTATGGCTTTCTTACTGACTTATAATTTTCGAAACATGATATGACCTACCACACCTATGATTTTCTTACCGACCTTCCACTTTTTGACCTATCATACCTACGACTTTTTTACTAGCCCATCACTTTTTAACTTATCACATCTATGAATTTCTTACTAGCAACTTTTAAAACATTTCGTGATCTACCATACCTACGACTTGCTTATTGACCTATTGATCACACTTTTTTTATTAGTGCTTTTTTAAACTCTTTTTAGTCTCTTATAAATTCCTTTAAATTCCCATATTTTAATCGGCCAGTGTATCGATGCATGTGCAATAATAATATATCGGTAAATACTGAGTCGAGTCCACAAAGAGTGAGAACTAGCTATCAACTATATCACTCCTAATTAAAGCTAAGCAAATCAAATTTGTTTCTCTTTTTGAAATTTCTTATATAAGACTAATTTAAGAAAAATCTAGGGTTTCCAACACCTGTAATTGATTAAGTTAAGAGCCAATAGATCTGAACAATAATTGAATGTATGCTACTAATAAAAAATATACTTGCCAATCCAAATTGTCAATGAGTTTAGTATTCTTAATCAATCAAGCACCAGATAACAACTCATTTTTCCAAAGTAAGCTATTACCCTAAATTAGCCAATCAATATTCCCTATTCCTAGGAAAGTGATCAATTGACTAATCCATTAAATTTACTAAACCCTAATCAAATTCAAAGCCATATCCCTATGTGATTTCGAATCCCGATTAGCTATTCACAGAATTGACTACAAAAAAATTTTCCAATTGTAATCCTAATCTATCTTGAATTCCATATCTAATCCAAAACACATGAACAGTGAAATAACACCAACAATCTAAATATGAACAAAGATTCAATTAACAACAGAAATCATTAACTGAATAATCCAAATCAGCAACTCAAAACCCTATTTAAGACCAAAAGATATAAGTTTCAAACGTCATCCAATAGTTGAATATAGAAAAAAACAAAATCACCTTGTCAAATATAATCCTGTTCTTGAATTCAAACATAAATGATGTCTTTACTTGAATCCAGGTGTAGAATCCTTAATCAAATTAATAAGTAAACTTCTTTTATGTTCTAAACCCTAATCTAGACCTAGGAGCTATGGAAAAATAAGAGAATTTCGTGCTAGGCTTTTTCTTCACTTCTTTCTCTCTAACAAATGATACAATAAGATGAATTTATACATGAAAAGTAAAGGAATCCGATATGTTACAATGTAGGCTGGCAGTTACACCTTTTATGCCGACAGCGTACATGGTAGCGTAGGATATACGCTGGCTGAAGGCTGGCAGTGTTGGCGTCCATGCTAAAGATTTTACTTCTGTTTGTTTGCAAACCCGGCTTGACACCGACGGCATTGCTTCTCCCAATAGCCGGCATTCGTTGAAAAATTGAAGGCTGATGAAATTTGTTCCCTACACTGGCTGTGTACAAGTTGGCTTTAATAATTTCAATTTTGTGCTCAAGCAACACAGGCTCAAGGCCGACGATGTAGGCCTTAATTTTGTTGGCATAAGTTGTAAATCTTGCAATACTGGTGAACTTTTTCTGTTGAACATTGGCGGCGTTGCTTTATGATTGAAGGTCGGCTCTTTTCACAGTGTAAGCCGGCGGTGTTGCTTCTAATTTGGCCGGTGTTCATTTCCAAATAACCAACCTACATTTTTTGTCTCCAAATTTGTGTAAAATTTCTCCTAATTTGCTTGTATTTGTTTGTATAAGTCCTTTAAGCACTGAAATATTAAACTAAGCACAATTAAATACCAATTCTATTTGATTTATATAAAATTTATAATAATTTAAACATAATTTGACTAATAAAAAATTGAGTAAAATATAACTTTTATCACCTATATTTTTTGACATGGTAGATCAATAAAATGGTTATAGGTCTTACAAGGTACCTTTTTACCGATTTACCGGTCATGACTTCCCTAGAAGTCCCCAACAAACGACTGGACGCAAGTTTTGACTTTTGCCTTTCCTTCCATCCAACGTAGCCTGTCTCACTCTCTCCCACTTTACAACGATCTTCGAAGCAATGTTGACTAGAAACCTCCTCTTCCGTCTTCATTTACATCTTCTGATCTTTATATTGACCCAACACCTATTCCTTTCCCGATTCATCACTGCATCTCCGGTAGATCACCGTTACAGTGTAGGAGATCACGTCCCTTTATTTGTTAACAAAGTTGGTCCGCTTCACAATCCCAGGTAAGGTTTCCATTCTCTTTCTTCCTACCAAATTCCAATCCTTTTTGTGCTTAATTTCAAGCCATGATTTCTGGGTTTTGGTGAATTTCATGTGTTTTGATTGGATAATCGTATAAACTGCTTGCAATGTGATGCATTTTAGTTTAGTTAGTGATTAGTACTTGTATCCGACATTGTGATAATAGAAGATGGCGGTGGTTTTATGATGCGATGCGATTTGTTTCGCGGAAAATGTTTTCCTCATAGCTAGTACCGGACTTAGGGAGTCTGATATATTTCCGGTGAATACAACGGGGAGGGGAATTCGAACCCGTATTTCTCTCACTTGAGGAACAGGACTGATGCCACATAGGCTACAAAGCTACTGGTAGAGTATCCAATGTGTAATCTAATACTGTAAGGATGTCATGGCTCTCCCTTTCGGTACACAAATAGTAGCCAGGCCCACTTGGAACCCTTAATAAAAAGGCTGGCGGGAGGATCATATTAAGAATTCATGATGAAGGAGAATGCGTGATTTGGGGTAATAAAGATGAGAAGAACTTATTGTGGATATGGTAATCTGTTCTATTTTGGAGTTGTCAAATGTCACAGTGATTAATGAAAGTAACCGATGCTAAGTAGCGGTTGGAGATTGTTGAAGGTGTTTACTAGTTGCCTAAGGCCAGTATTGCAATTAGGAACATAGGAAAATGAAATTCAGTTTCTGGAAAGAAAATCTTTCCCATCTGTAATTGAAAAAATTCAAATGGAGTTTGTTTTATATCAGTTAGTATAATTTTTGCTCTCTGTATCCAGGAAATGTTTTCCATGAAATAAATTTGATATAGAGAATCGAAGATACACATGAATGGAAAACAGATACACATGAATGGAAAACATTTTTGACCAAATTTAAATGATCCATCGCAATGAACTGGAACGAGTTTCATCATATCTTTATCACTTCCTATGAGCATTGGTACTGCAATTGTCACCAGCCACCACTACTGCTTGGCACTGCTTTCTGCTTTTAATAATAGCCATGAGTTGGCACCCCCATGTCAACACAAACCTAAAATCCAACTATTACAAGAAGTAGAATTGTGCTGGACAAAATAAGAAAATAGTTAATATTTTCTGTAAACAAGTGCACCTTTGTTTTTTGGTGTTTTGAGATAGCAGAAATGCTTTTTGATGAGGAACATTCTTGTTTACTCTGTTGCAGTGAGACATACCAATTCTATGACTTGCCATTTTGTCGTCCAGGTTAGACTCCTAATTCATAAATTGCTTCAATTTTTTTTTTTTTTTGGTTATTTGGTTGTATCGAACCATAGGGCAAATGGTACTCAAACATGATCTAATCACATAAAATGAGAAAAAAGAAAGACCTTTTTTTTCAATTTTTTTGGTGAACAAGGAAATAAAAATATGGCAAAGCATTACTAAAAAGTGGTAAGGAATTGTACTCCTGCACTGGGCTTTGCTTATGATGTTTGCATGTTTAGTTTACCTATGAGGACATTGTCCATCTCCAAATCTACATGTGTAATGCTCTCTGTTCTTCTTCTTCTTGGGTTGTGTAATAAAAAAACATCTTTATGTTTCCATTAATGCTTGATCTGCAATTTTTGGGCGATTGATTTAACTAATGAGTGAACAGACATATTGCAAGTCGTGCGAAACACTCGCTATCCTTTGCTGGCCATTTCTATTTTACAAGCCTAACATATTCCAGTTCAAATTGCCAAAGAATAGGACTTACAGTATGTCTTTAAGGAGTGCTTACCAATGTTTATTGAGGTCATGTGTAAGGTGGCTAATCTCCACATTCTTTCCATGTAATTTGCAGATCCAATTATTCAGAAGAAGGAATCTCTTGGGGAGTTTTGAATGGTGACCGCCTGACCAACACTTTGTACAATTTAAAATTTCAGGAGGTCAAGATTGGCGAGACCCTCTGTGAGAGAAAATTAAAACGAGATGAAGTTGCAAGGTTCAGGGATGCTGTTGCTAATGATTTCTATTTTCAGATGTATTATGATGATCTTCCCCTTTGGGGATTTATTGGTAAAATGGAGAGAGCTGGGATCCCAATGAGAAGCAAACCAGATATTATCTCTTCAAACACACAGTTTGATGCACTTTTCAAGGATGAACAGATTATAGAGATTCATGCATTCAGTGATCCAGGCTATATTTTGGATATAACAGAAGATACTGAATTGGAAGTAAAATTTACTTATTCAGTCTTCTGGAATGCCTCCTCAGTCACTTTTGAAGACAGGATGGGTAGATATTCCCGCACATCATCACATCCTATCCACCAACAAATTCATCAGTTCTCATTAATAAATGCTGGTGTCCTTCTTGGGCTTCTAATTGCTTTGTTTGCCCTGCTTCTCATGAGGCGCCTTAAAAATGAGCTAAGAACGTAATACACCATACACCACCCCTATGGCTTTTCATAGATATCTCACGAACCTTCCTCTGTTACATGTTTATGTTATCTTTCTCTTCATTAAGACCTATATTAGCAATTAACGACCAATAGTACTACTGGGCTATATCTTTTTCAGATGCTCCGGTGGAGATGTTGAAGAAGATAAAGAGGCTGCCTGGAAAAATATCCATGGTGATGTACTCAGACTTCCAACCAACATGGCCCTGCTTTGTGCTATTGTGGGCTCGGGTATGCAGTTACTTACCACGTAAGCTTCTTCAATCAGCAATGCAGGGTTTGCTTCTTTATCTGTGTTTAATCAATTTGGTTTCAACGTGGACCGGATTCATGGGCTTTCTATGAACATTACCTGGTTATGCAATATTGCTGGGGTCAATTCATTTTATTCACCCTTACTGTGTTTTGCTTTTTATCAACTTATCTTACTTGTTAAGTACCTGTGTTTTCTGATTTCGTTATAATCTGTGAGTTTCACTGAAGCCCTAAATTACTACCTCTGTATTTGACTTATCTGCAGTGAGACATCTAACTTCATATTTTCCAAGTATAGATTTGTTGACAATTCCAGTATGTTTTCATCTTTTTTCAGGGTTTGTTTTATATCTGTCCTGGCATTACTCGGCATATTTTATCCTTATAACCGTGGTGCTCTGTCCACTGCATTGTTGCTTATATTTGCTCTTGCATCGGTGGTTGGTGGGTTCACTGCTGCTTTTCAGTTCAGTCAACTTGCTGAAATCGGATGGGTAAGTTTCTTGGTGATCTATGAAGAAGCTTTTCTGTGAGGATTTCTCAAACCACTTATGATAACACATCTTAATGTTTCAGGCAAAAAGTGTTAAGCTGACGGGATACTGTACCTTGGCCCATTATTTGTAGTAGCATCTGTCCTCAATACAATTGCTTGGATATATGGATCCACGGCTGCTCTTCCATTTAGCACCATCTTGGTAATCTTACTTTTATACACCATGCTTGCTTTCCCACTGCTTGCTTTGGGCGGGATAACGGCCACCATTTTAAATCTGAAACTCGAGCGCCTTTGGCTGGTAGAAAACATGCAAAAGAGAAGTTGGGATTGGCTTGGTACAGCAGCAAACACCTGGTCAAATTTTCTAGGGGGGGGGCTTTTATCTTTCAGTGCAATTGTCCTTGAACTATATGAGATCTGCACAAGTCTCTGGGTTTCAAGATCACTGTCCTTCCCGGCACATTAGTTGCCACATTTCTTATCCTCATCATATTGACTGCTATTCTGAGTGCTGGATTGACATATATTCAGCTTTCTTCTGAAGACCCGGATTGGTGGTGGAGGTAGATTATCTTCCAAGTTTATTGCATTTGAGTTTTACAATGCTTTGGAGATGCAGGTTACCTAATTGCTCATGTTTGTTCACTAGCACCTGCATTATCATTGATCCAAAAAATGGAAACAAATATGATCTAATGGGTCCGGAAGATATTTATCTAGCACATTTACCCTTGCCATTCCTGCTCAAACATGTACATATTTTTCTAAAACATGGTATGGCTTAAGCTAGACTCAATTTAGCAACCTTGACTATTTAGCAATGCAAACATGGTATCGGTTCAGCCTATGGCTAGAAGCTTTGCACTGGGATACATGACTAATTGAAATCCTGCAGCATCGCACAAAAATTATGAAAAAATCTCGAGGATTAAACCACTTATCACGGCAGCCAATATAAAAAAATAAAAAAGCATTTTGTGCCTTCATTAGTGGAACTTAACATTGTTAAGTAGATCAACCCATTTGGACTATGCTTTCATAGATTTGCCTTTTCTTCTATAGTTCTCTGCTACGTTCTAACTGTCTTCTTCCGTTTGATGCAGACTGTGCTCCGAGGGGGCTCCACTGCCATTTTTATGTTTGCTTATTGCATCTACTTTTATGCACAGTCAAACATGAGAGGCTTCTTGCATTCTCTATCTTTATGGGATATAATGCCTGCCTGTGTTACTCCTTTTTCCTAATGCTTGGTGCTGTAAGTTTCCTTACTTCATTGGTGTTTGTTCGCCATATATATCATGATGTTAAGAGCGAATGAATTCTCTTGTGAAATACGGTGGCCATTTTCTTAAGTCAGTAAATGGGAGCAAAGAGAAGCTTATTCCAACTCTTAGGTCTTTAGCCTAGTCCAGAGTGGGAGAAGGCTATGGCACTGAGGCAGGCTATGTTGGGTGGGGAAAAAGTTGCATGCATTTAAAAGATTGACCGACTTTCAGGTTCCAAAGTTGATAGAATATACCAAAATCGTACTCATGGGTACTGAGGAGCATACGCTGATTTTTGCATTTACAAATCAGCTTAGATTAACATAATTTGTCAGTTTGATATTTCGCTTGGGATCTCTCTCATAAAGCATAAGCTTTATTTACTGTTGCCTTTCTTTCAACTTTAAATTTCATTCGATTACATAGTCTTTTATCATGTTTGGTACGTGAGAATCGTTCGGAATGAAATGGATTAGAATGGAATGAAGGATGGAATAATAAATCTATTCCTTTGTTTGGATACATCATGGAATGGAATAGAATTGATGTGTTATTTGTCAAAAATATTTCTAGTAATTAATATGAATAATAAATAAGTAGGAAGATAAAAATGTAATTCAATATTAATCATTTATAAATAGGGAATGGAATCGTGAGAAGGCGGAATCAAATTCACCTTAAAAGTTGGAATCGTTGTTTCGTAAGAATCGCGATTCCAATTTTTACAAATGCAACCAAATATAGGAATGAGAATAGAACCTAGAATTACAATTCCATTCCAGATTCATTTCTGCGTATCAAATGTGAGTGTCTATGCCTTGTGGAATGATTAGAGAATCTAGATAAAAAGGGAGGCTTAAAAAAAGAAAGTCATTTTTAGTTTTTAATGTTAAGAGTTTTAATAATTTCACTAAATCTATTATCTATAATATATAATTTTAGAAGCTTTTCTTGCTTTTTACTTCTTTGTTATCACTTTTCATCCTAAATCTTTTCAATATTATTTTTTTAGTGTTGCTACGATTAATGCAATATCGCTTTTCATATTGGTACCTTTCTCTTTTGTACCTTTTTGTTGTATTTTTTTCGTATTGTACTTTTTTAATATTACCTTTTTATGTTGATACTAATAATTCCTTTTCAATATTATTTTTTCCAGTTGCTATTCATGATAAAAAAAAATCATCACTTTAGTTATAACTTTGAATACTTACTACATTATTAAGTAAAAAAGAAAAATATTAAATGGATAACCATTTGGGCTATATATTATGCAAGGGTAAATGCAAATTTGGTTTTTGAGATTTGCACAAAAATTTAATTCATTACTTAAACTTTGAAGTGGTCAATTTAATACCTGATCAATCTTTTTACGGCTATTTTTATTGTTTCTTTAACATTGTATGCTCTGCTAACTTGGAAAAGGAAAAATATAATTCAAATTTTATGATTTCTCTTAAAACTATCTAGCATTAATAGGTTACTTCCTCTACGTCAAGAAATAAAGGAACATGTATTGGTGTGGTAGTAAAAATAGTTTCAAAAAGTTTAATTGGGTATTAAATCAATTACTTCAAACTCTGGATACAAAATTGAATTTTTAAGCAAGTTCAAGTACCAAATTTAATATTTCTCATTATGTAATTATTATACATATGATTTGTTATAACAATCTATTATCTATTATCTATTATAATATATAGTTTTGGAAGTACTTTGCTATGGTATCTTTTTATATTAACATTTCATGGAAAGTCACCAATTATATATACACACATATACATATATATATATGGTACCTTATTTATAGGGATAATGTTGCATTAGTAACTAAACTGTAATAAATTATTCAACCAAGCACTTAAACTTTAAGAGTGATCGCTTTAGTATTCGATTAAAACTTTTAATGTTAGTAATACTATTCGTTGTCTTCTTTATCCAAGACAGTTTGCATAGTTGACATTTTCTTCTTCTTTTAAGCCAATTATCAATTACTATGTGTCACAAATGATAATTTTAGTGAAAATAATCTATTCATGATACATATAAACAATGAAAATGACATCTTGAAGATGAAGTTAACAAAAGTAGTAGTTTATTTTTAGGGTTAATCTTACATTTGGTACTTGAACTTTTCCCAGAATGTATAATTAAATACCTATACTTTAAAATAGTCAATTTGATATCCAATCAAAGTTTTTTATTATATTCATTAACACTACCTTGATAACTCTGGTAACTGATAATATTTACAATTGAAAACACATTAAGAATACTCAAAAGGGAGGTAGAAAGGGGGAAAGGGTGTGAATTGAGTATTTTCCCTAAAAAAACTCAAATAATAAATTTTAATTCAATAGATAAAAAGTTACTTTAATTGCAACAGATAGACAACATCAAATATAATATGATATTTAAAAGAGATAAGGAAAGAGAAAATTAATCTAGATACAACGTGGAGTTCGACCCACTTTCTACTCTCCACGGTCCACTAATATCTCCAATCAAGGACTTCACCACCACTATATTGATTTTGCAAAACACACTCAAGATGAACAGTACACGGTTTTTACAGCACTTAGGGAATAAAATATTTCTCTCTCTCTCTCTTATAAATAGTAAATATAAGAATATAGCACTAGAATATTTTTCTCTCTTTTTGAGATATACAAATTAATAAGTAAGAGAACAAGAAAATAAATGACTTGTTGGTTCACAAATACTCACACTCCAATTTTCTTTGTTTGATCACTCACACCCTTTTGAATCTTTCAACGAATTTATAGCCTTCAAAAGTTCAAACGTCCGTTGGAGATAACTTTTTTTGAGTCGCCAAGCATTAAATGTGCTTCAACGACTCTTCTTGCCAAATCGACTTTAATATTTAATCTGTCGTGCCTCGATGCTTATCGCACCTTAAAGTATTGTGGCTTTAAATTTGCCCTTGACAAGTCTTTGCTTGGTTGGACTCCATCGAGTCTTAAATTCAATTTTGTCGTGCCTTAATGACTTGTCACATCTTAAAGTATCGTGCCTCAATTTTACCTTCAACCAATACTGTGCTTGTTTGGATTTTTCGAGTGTTAGCTTTAAGCTTGTCGTGCCCAAATTGATCAACACATCGAGCCCTCGACGTGACTCTCGACCTGAACTGTATATTTTTAACTTTGTCGCACTTTGGTCTTTTACCTTGTTGCGCCTTGAGGAGTAGGCTCATCAAGCCCTCAACAAAACCCTGACCATTGATTCTGCATTTTTGAACTTGTTGAGCTTCAGTTTTGAGTTTATCATGCCTTAGTAAGTGAAGTTGTCAAGCTCTCGACTTGATCCTCGATTGATATTGTTCCTGCTAACAACTTGTAGAAACTCCATAAAGATGCACCATATACACATATAATTTTTACTAATTAAGTGCAGTTTACGATAATTGAATAATTAATTGTGCGTTACATTGCCTCATCAAAATTCACATTGAACAAACAAGTTTAACAATCTCTCCTTTTTTGATGAGGACAATATTATGCATAATTAGCCCTTTTTCAAGTTAGCATATTCTCCCTCAATTAAGCATATGGTTTTCAAATGAATTTTCTCAATTTTAATTCAAAGACTTGATGCTTAATTTTAGAGAAATGCAAACTACACTTAATACGTCATTTAGCTTCTCTTTTGTACTTATCAAAACAAACTACAAGTATGCTTGTAATTGTGCATTCTATATTCCTTCTTCTTTGTACTCATAAAAAAAAAATGACAGGCTAAAGATATTGCAAACAAGGAGAGATGTGCAGATAATATAAAAGGACGGATTAACACATTTTGTTAATCCAGAGCAATTGCCTCACACAAAGGATTCACAGATGCCTACATTCACATAGGACTTGATACACTTGCCTCAACGCATGAGAACTTGACGCATTTGCCTCAACACATGAGGAGTTCACCCATTGCCTTCATAGTAGGACTTTATATAAGCATCTCATCACACGAGGACTTTACCAAAATATTCAAATAAAAATGTGAATAATGCCTTATAATATTAGCTCACGAATTTCACGAATGTCACTATTCACGAATGTCACTATTCACTCAACAAATGCAAACATAATAGATAATAAGCATCACATAGCATATATGAGCATTTAATAACTTCTCTTATCCTTAGATTAAGTTCTTGATTATCTTGTTTTCATGATATTTTAGCACTCATCTTGCTTGATCATGCCCAATTCTCTTTGTAAAGTGTAAAAACGATATTCACTCAAGGGTTTTGTAGAAATATTATCAATCTAATTATTATCAATAAGTTCTAAACTAATATTGTAATTTAGAACAAGATCTGTCACACCTTAAAGGGTACCCTAGTTGTATTGCATTATAATAGATCTTATTGTTATACAATATAACTAGTTACTCTCAGAGATGTGATCTATAAAACATGATCCTTTAGATTGCGTGATAAAAAATGATGTATATACATAAGATACACAATAACAAAGAAAGTAAACTACATATGAAGTCTCAATAAAAGTTATTACAGATTAGTTTAACAAACTTAAAGACTAATAACATAAATTGAATATAAAATTTCTACTATAACGTTTACAATTCTTTTGCTTATTCCCATTCCCTTCTAGTTTTACTTCCTTACCTGCTTAAGTCTTCGAGACAGTACTAACCATAGTCGTAAGATGACCCTGAAAAATCTGTGGGAGTATGAGCATATCTACAGCTCAGTGAAGTAACCATCACATATTACACATCAAGCATAGCAGATAAGTTTATTAACAAGTAAGTGCAATGTATCATTCAAATATATGTTCAAAACAAGTCTAAACAACCGGAATCTAAATAAGATGTAGATTTACACCTTCATATGAGGGTTGAAGGAATCATCTCAAGGGATACATCCTTATGACTCACCCGCTTAGGAGAAACTAAGAACAACAAGAACAATAAGGCTCACATTATTTATTACTTTGTTATATGTGTTTTCATCACTCAATTTCCTTTAGAACTTGAGACTCAATTAAGTGTTAGTCATTTCAAGCCAATACCATGCGCGACATTCCTTCTTTTGCTAGGTAGTTTTTGTGGAACTGAATGGAATAAAGATAATCTTTTGTAGAACTAGGAACCTTTCATCTAGAAAAACGAAGTATTATCAGAGAATCGAAACACTAACACGTAGCAGACTATCACGCCTTTTATGCAATATATATGCAAGTCATGTAATGCATGATCTTTTAATTTAAAGATCTTATAGTCTTAGGTCAACTTTAAGGCGATAAAACAGTTCCCAAATAGTACTCAACATGCTTCAAACAATTATCCGCAACAATTTCATTATCACTTCGAATAAGTATGACTTTAACATTCAAATCATACACCACTCAACAAGCATTGTTCTAAACCCCACATGCATCATACTTTTATTTTGACATTGATTTTAGATGCAATTAATATTACAATCACAAGCAATGTAATAGATTAGAGTTATGACCTGCTCATGATGATCAATTGTAATGAAAAACATAGGAATTGTGGGGTTGTTTGGTGAATTTTTATTGGATGGAATGTCTTCCAATTTGATTTTGTTGTACGTTCCTCTCCTATTTTTCTAAGCAAGACACGGTGGAGTTTTACTTGGAGTGAAGACCAGCCATGTGCATTATTTTTTTACCATGTATACTAAAAATTTGATGTTGAACAATTCAAGATTAAATATCTAGCTAATTTTGTCAACAAAAGTTAGCCCATACATGTATTATTATATCAGTTACATGAGAGTTTTATTCTTAAAAATTTATTTAAGGTTTTAAAATATTATTAGAGTATTGTTGAGTTCAAATTTTGAATTTAAAGTTTACGTGATTAAGTATTTTTAAAGTTTTATCCTACGTTATTGGGGTCTTGGAATCTAATAGGTCAAAGTAGAAAATTGGTACCAATAGACTATAGATTTTCTAACTAAAATTATGGTGCAATCTAAATTTTTATTTGAGGTTGAAATTGACAGTTATGGGTCTGTTTATAGTTTCTATTATGTTTTTATAATCCTAACTGTTTATCTTTAATTTATCGTTTTTAGTCTACACACTCTATGTGTTACTAAGCTCACTTGAAATCTAAGGCTACTTATACTTACATCCCAGGTTTTTTATTCAAATTACGAAATCTTGTTCTTAGTATCTTTTAATATCTAGAAAATTTCTATTCAGGGTTTTTAGATTATAAATGGACTCATAATACTTTAAGGCTTTTAACTAGGTTTTTTTTTCTCAAATTCAGTATCTATCATGCATTTGCTATTCTATTTTTACTAGTCTTAAGATTCTCGGTGTTTACATCCACCACCCCTCTCCCCCCCCCCCCCTTCCTCCTCTGTCCTCAAAGCTGTTACGTACCTGTTTCTTAAACACATGAGGATATCTCTTTCGAATTTCATCTTCTAATTTCCAAGTCACTTCCTTTGTTTGGGATCCCATAGAATTTTGACATATCGAATCTCCTTATTTATGAGAGTTTGTACTTTGCTATCCAATATCTGAATAGGGTACTTTTTATATGTCAATTTCTCTTTTAGTGTGATTGGTTCTAATTCAACCACTTTATCTGGATCAGGATGTATTTCCTTAGAATTGATACATGAAATACATCATGTATACCAGAGAGGTTCGGAGTAATGTCGGGGGACATGCTAAAGTTCCCACTTTATCCAAGATCTTGAAAGGTCCAATATATTGAGGACTTAGTTTCCCTTAGGTTTATCCATCATGAAGACTCTTTAATTAGGCTTACCTTAAGGTAAACATGGTCTCCTATCTTAAATCCAAGTTCTCTTTTCTTTCATATCAGCCCAACTCTTTTGTTTATCTTATGTTTCCTTCATCTTTTGTTTGATAACAACAAATTTATCTATTATTTCTTGCACAAGTTCAGGACTTACTGTTATCTTCTCTATATTGTCCTAAAATAATGGTGATTTACACTTCCTCCCATATAAAGCTTCATATGGTGGCATTCCAATACTTGAGTGGTAACTTGTTGTTATATGCGAATTCAACCAAAGGTAAGTATTGATCCCAATTTCTTTTAAGTCCAGGATATAAGACCTCAACATGTCCTTAAGGGTTTGTATAGTCCTTTTTATTTGCTCATCAGTTTAGGGATGATAAGCAGTACTGAATTGTAACTGTGTTCCCAATGCTTTCTATAATCCAGTCCAAAATTTAGAAACAAACCTCAGATCTTTGCCTGACACAATCCCAACAGGTATCCCATATAACCTAACAACTTCTTTTATATATATTTGTGCTAGTTTCTCCAATGAATATGTCATATTTATTGGCAGGAAATGAGCTGACTTAGTTAGCCTATCAACAATTATCCATATGACATCATGTCCTGCTCTTGTTTTAGGTAATGAACACACAAAATCCATAAATACTCGATCCCATTTCCATTATGGAATTGGTAAAGGTTATAGTAATTCACTTGGTCTTTGGTGTTCAGCCTTTATCCTTTGGCATACCTCACATTTAGCGACAAAATCAGCGACATCTTTCTTCATTCCACTCCATCGTTATGCACTTTTTAATTCTTGGTACGTCTTGGATTCTCTTGGGTGATTTGCATATCCAGAGTAATGAGCTTCATGCATTAACTCTTTCTTTAAGTCTAAATTATTAAGTACACATACTCTATTGTTCAATTTCAGAATTCCTTCCTCATCTACCTAGAAATCTTTATGCTTACTCTGAGCTACACCTTGCGTGATTTTGTGGAATTCCTCATCTTGTTTCCGCTCCTCCTTAATCCTTTGAAGTAAAGTGGGTACCACAATCAAATTACCAATTTCAGCTTCGGGATCTTGTATTGTAAACTCCAAATTTAACCTTTCAAATTCCTTAATGAGTTCTCTTTGCTCAGTTAGTATTGAATCTATTTCTCCATAGCTTTTGTGACTTAAAGCATCAGCGATTGCATTAACTCTTCCTGGATGATAGTTGATGCTTAAGTCATAATCTTTAATTAATTCCAGCCATCCACATGTCTCATGTTCAACTCCTTTTGGGTGGATATATACTTTAGGCTCTTATGATTTGTATATATCTCACACCTTTGCTCGTATAAATAACGTTGACATATTTTGAGAGCAAAAACAATAGTAGCTAATTCCAAATCATGTGTGGGATAATTCATTTCATGAGGTTTTAGCTGTCAAGATACATATGCTATTACTTTTCCATTTTGCATCAATACGCATCCTAACCCATTTTTTGATGCATCACTGTAAATAGTAAATGGATCTTTTTCATTAGGCAAGACTATTATTGGAGCAGTTATTAGTCTTTTTTTTAGTTCTTGGAAGGTTTGTTCTTGTTTCTCGTTCTATTCAAATTTCTCATTCTTTCTTGTCAGCTGGGTTAATGGTCGTGCAATCTTAAAGAAATCCTTTACAAACTTCCTATAATATCCAACTAATCCTAAGAAACTTCTCACTTTAGTGACAGTCTCTGGCCTCTTCCACTCAGCAATGGCCTGAATCTTTGTAGGATCTACAGATATTCCTTCTGCAAATACAATGCGTCCAAGGAAAGATATACTTTTAAGCCAAAAATTTACATTTAGACAATTTGGCATACAACTTATTTTATGTTAATATTTGCAATACCTTTCTCAAATGTTCTTAATGTTGTTCTTCAGAAGGTGAGTATACTAGTACATCATCAATGAACACTATAACACAAGTATCTAACAAAGGTTAGAATATCCAGTCCATCAAATCCATAAAGACTGCCAGTGTATTAGTCAACCCAAATGGCATGACCTGAAATTCATAATGACCGTATCGAGTCTGGAATGCGGTCTTAGGTATATCCTCCACCTTAACTCGGATTTGATAATATCTTGATTTAAAATCAATTCGATAAAATAGCTTTGCTCCTTGCAGCTAATCAAACAAATCATCGATTTTTGGTAGAGGATATTTGTTCTTTATGGTAACTCGGTTTAGTTCTCGGTAATCTATACATAGTCTCATGGAGCTATCTTTCTTTTTAACAACAAGACCGGTGCTCCTCATGGTGACACACTAGGATGGATAAATCCTTTGTCCATCAATTCTTGCAATTGCACCTTTAATTGCTTCAGTTTTACAGGTGCCATTCGGTAAGGTAGATTTGATACCAGTTCTGTTCTTGGCACCAAGTTGATAGAAAATTCTATTTCTCTTGGTGGTGGTAAACCTAGTAGTTCCTCAGGAAACATGTCAAGATATTTACACATGCCTGATAATTTGAATATCAGGTTTCTCCAGTTCACTTCCTTAGCACTCATTTATCTCAACTCCACTTCTTCTTTTTCATCAATTCCGATGACAGTCATCTTAGTTCACAATCTTTAAGCACTTCTCTTTAAAAGTTCTCCCTTTTTTCCTTGGCAATCAACGAATGATATTATCTTAAGTCAACAATCAATTTTAGCTCTTGCCATAGTCGATCAAGTCATTCCTAGTGACTTCATTCTTGTGTATCTCCACCATAATAAGGTCAGCAATTGATTTTCGTTCACTATTCTTACGGACATTTTCTTGTAATCTCAAGGTTATAACCATGCCTCCTATAGAGTAGAAATCACTAACCCTTATCCATAGTTTCACGGTTAGTCCTATTTGTCTTGCCAATTTGGCGTTGATGAAGGAGTGCGTGCCTGTTGAATAACATATTCGAAGGGTAACCTTCTACTTGTAGGTTCCTATTTATCATATAATTACATGTGTTATTAACCAACATAAGATTTCTAATTTGTGAATCTAAGTGCATTTGTGCATTATAACATAACAAGGTCTTATTTACATACCTGCAATTAATCCAGTATCTTCAATGTAAGCACTATCCTATATATTCTCTTCATCTATTTCCTCCATTTCCTCTTCCATCGGAACTCCATGCATGACATAGATTCTAGCAACTCCTACAGTCTTACTAACATTATTATTGCTATCTTTTTGAATTGTTGCCCCTATTATCCCTTTTTGTTGTGAAGACCCTGCAGTAGTATTTTGTGATCATTGTGGGCAATTTATCTATATATGCCTAACTTTCCCACATATAAAACATGTGGCTCCATTCCTCTTCGAACACGTATTGGTCGTATGTCCACCTTCTCCACAATAATAACATTTGTGTTGCAATTGAGGACTGTCTCTTGGATAATGGGATTTCTTACATTTCCAATAGATGACACCACTCCTTCCTGTCATTCCACTTTTTGTTCCAACCTTTTTAATGAATTTGATTTTCTTATGAATTAAACTTGTTCCTAAGTTATTATAGGTTCTTTTCCCATAAGTTTGTCCTCTTTTCTTGTACCTTTCTACCTCATATACCTTAGCACGTTCAATGACTCGTGCCTTTTCTACCAGGGTAACAAAATCAAAGATTTCAAACTCTACAAGCCTTCTTTGGAAGAGTGGCTTTAGTCCTGCCATGAAAGTCGGCCTCTTCAAATCATCACTATCTCTATATGCATTAGGGGCAAATTGTAACAACCAATTAAACTCATGTTCAAACTCATCAATAGTTTTGCTCTTGACTCAGGTTCATCAAATCGATGCTATATTTGGCCTTTAAACTTCCAGGAAAATATTCTTTTAGAAATTCCCCTTTGAACACTTCCCACATCACTTGTTGTGGTAAGGTCCTTAACTTAGAGTCCCACCAAATCCTTGCCCTCAAACGCAACAAATATGATCCATAAGACACTTTTAGGGCTTTAGGTACTTGGAATGTATCAAATGACCTTTCAATTTGATCCATCTAATCTTCGGCTTCTTTAGGTTTGTTGGGAAGCCTTTCAAAGTATCTATTGCATTTAATAAATTTTGGCAACAAATTTCTTTAGGGTCTAAGTGGCGGTGGTGATGGCAACTCATGCCATGGTCGAGGCGATGCTTGTACCTGTAATAAGTTCAAGTGGTAGTCCTAAGCTTCCAGGCTCAACATGTGGTGGTTGAATTGGCGCATTAGGATTTCTTACTCTTCCAATAGCCTCTTGAGGCACATTTGGCACCTTGACCGATGGTGGTACTGACCGATGAGCATGCCTCGTTTATAATGCTTATAATATCAAAGCATTATGTTGTTGTATTGTCAACGGTATAGCTTCTATTGGATTGATTTGCTTGTGAGTGCTCGTCTCTTTCTCGATTATTCTCAGCTCTTATCCTTGGTACTCTATCAACATTAAACATGCTTTTAGTACCACTACACTTTTCAAACAATACTCATATATCAGGTTTATATAGTCTTTATAGTAATCATATGAGATGGTCATAGATTCACATAATCACACATAGCTTTCATTACTACTAGATATAATTTACATAGGATGATCGAAAGCTCATAATACATATTCTTTACAAAAGAGAGCTACCAACATGGTTATCATGTGTGTAGTGCTAGTATATACATAACAAAATTGGCACTATACTATCTTAGTAGCTCTTTAGTCTTCCATGCTATATACTACTACTATACATACTATCACTAATGCATCCTCTCCTCACTTCTCTTCCTTAGATCAAGATACAAAGAACTCTTACCTTTGTCCTTAGGATCCAACTCAGGGTACTCATCAATACTATTGGAGTCACTCTAACTTCCTTCCATCATATCTTCATTTTCTTGCTAGGGTACCTATCTTAGATTTGGCTCTCTAATACTCACTCCACCTGTACTTAGAATCTTTGGCACTATTGGTACTGGCACGGCTTGCTCCCATGGCATCAATCTCTCTACAACTCTAGATGCTCAGCTTCCCATGGAATCTATCTAGCAAAAGGAGGTCCAAGATATAGGTGCATAGGCTCAGGCTTATATGCATGCATGTATGCATCATACACACGTCTATATGTTACATTAGCTGATGCCAAAACTTCCCTCAAACATTGGTTTTCAGATTCCCTTCTAATTATAACCTCTATCTCCTCCATATCGTCTTATCTTACAGATGGCTCAAATATGCCAACTTCAAGTACCTGAGGCCTATGCTCCACAGGGCATGACACTCTATCGGTCATCTCATTATGTGAGCTTGCTCTATGCATATGCTTTAGGACTCTTTCTGGTATCACTGGTGGTCTATCCATCAAGGCATCATGAGAAAGAAAACTATTGATAACATGCTCCAGCATCACATCACCACTGAATGAATCAGTATCCCTCACACCCATATGATCACTCCTCATGTCATGAGCAGAGATCTTTCCTGGTCCAATAAGTTCCCATTTATGAAAATCTGGAGGAGATAGCTTAGGAGATTTCTCAAAAACAATAAAAACTATATCATCTATCTCAACTCCACCTCCACTCACATTTGCTAACCTTTCCAACCTATATATCACTTCCATTGGAGTACTTGGATTTAGAAATGCTCTTTCTATTAGCAGCCACTCCTTGAATAGAGGTGACAATCCTTTCTTCTAAGTGCTATATATCTCATCAAGCTCTTTGATAATGCCATCAGTGCCATATCTTCTAACGGCACTCTAACTCTCCTTCGGTATTCTGTTAAGTTTTCCATTTCTAGCATAGCAAAGGACTCCTATCTCACTAAGCATGTAGCTTGATCATCCTACAACAAAATAAAAGTGCATGATTAATCATAATCATACAAATTTATTTCATTCACTTAATTCTACCTATTTTAGCTAATTTACTTAAATTATCCATTCTAAGCTACTTTTATTACTATACTATTTTTGTTCTTGATTTTCTTATGCATATTTATCTTTCTTATTCTTACAACGATGCTCTGATACCAACTAAGTCTATCACGCCTCAAAGGGTACCTTAGTTGTATTGTATTATAAATAGATCTGATTGTTGTACAATACGACTAGTTAATCTCGGAGATGTGATCTATAAAACAGGATCTTTTTGGGTTCCGTGATAAGAAATGATGTACATACATAAGATACACGATAATAGAGAAAATAAAATACATATAAAGTCTGAATAAAAGTTATTACAGACTAGTTTAACAAACTTAAGGACTAATAACTTAAAGTGAATATAAAATTTCTACTACAACGATTCTATAATTCTTCTGGTTATTCCTATTCCCTTCTAGCTTTATTTCCTTGTTGGCTCAAATCT
The DNA here is from genome assembly GCA_024138025.1 of Combretum micranthum. Taxonomy (NCBI): domain Eukaryota; kingdom Viridiplantae; phylum Streptophyta; class Magnoliopsida; order Myrtales; family Combretaceae; genus Combretum; species Combretum micranthum. The sequence goes on along the minus strand of JAMXBD010002311.1, from coordinate 134,370 downwards.
CCGAGAGGGTACTAACCACGGTCATAGGAGGACCTTGAAAAATCTATAGGAGTATGAGTATATCTACACCTCAGCGAAGTAACCATTACATAATACACATCAAGCATAGCAGATAAGTTTATTAACAAGCAAGTGCAACGTATTGTTCAAGCATATGTTCAAATACAAGTATGGACAACCCGAATCTAAACAGGATATAGATTTACGCCTTCACATCAAGTTTAAAGGAACCAAGTCAAGGAATACGTCCTTATGACCCACCCGCCCAGGAGAAACTAAGAACAACAGGAACAACAAGGCTCACTTTATTTATCACTTTGTTATATGTGTTTTAATCGCTCAATTTCCTTTAGAACTTAGAGATCTATTAAGTATTAGTCATTTCAGGTCGATACCATGGGTAGCGTTTCTTCTTTTGCCAAGTAGTTCCTGTGGAACCGAAAGAAACAAAGATAATCTTATGTAGAACTAGGAACCTTTTATCTAGAAAAACCAAGCATTATCAAAGAACCAAAGCACTAGCATATAGCGGGTTGTCACACCTTTTGTGCAATATATGCAAGTTATGCAATGCATGATCTTTTAATTTAGAGGTCTTATAGTTTTAGGTCAACTTTAGGGCGATCAATGTAAACCCCGGGAATTTTTCACATTAGTACCCGACTTTATAATGGACTGTATAAACTAGATAATAGATTTAGATTCTGATTGAAATCTAATAATAGATTAATATTTAGATTTTTGGATAAATGAAAGATTTAGGAATCGAATAAAGAAATTCTTGAACCCTAGTTAATACCGAAAATGAGATCTTGTATCTTGAATAACTAATTCAAGATATGATCTAAAATTTAAACCCAGAAACCTAGTATACAAATAGATTTAAATAGAAAATATGAATATAAAAATTAAATGATTGTTTTTTATCTCAATAAAGATTCGAGTCTAGAATAACGAGTAGTAATGAGGTTATATTTAGACTTAAACCCTAAATTTGAGATTCCTAGTTAAATTTAAAAGCTACTAATAAGAATTTATGTTCAGTATCAAAACTAGATATATATATATAGTTTAATTTCTGTATCAAGTCCAATACTGCATAAATGACTATTTATGCTCCTAAATAGAAAACGATGATCCAAAAATGAACCGTTAAGATTTTAAATACACAACGAAAATATAAACTGATGAATAACTCAAAATCGAAACTCCAAACAAATAATCGGATCATGCTTTAGTTCTAAACCGAGTTTCTTAAGCTATCGGAGCTTGAAACAAAAATTGACCCAAATGCTTAAGAAATCTAAATCGTGGGAGATAAAATTATACGAATAGTTAACTACGTATATATATAACCTAAATTTGTATTATTTGAAAGTCTAAGTGTTTTGTATAACTTTATAAACATATTTTTGTACAAAAACTTCCAAATACTAGCTAATTTATACCCATATAACTTGTTAAAGGATCTTAAAATTAAACTAAATAAATAAACTAATATATATATTTTTGGGTTCCTGTTTTTCAGGGGAAATGCGGCTGAGTTTCGGTGCAAGTTGAAGGAGAAGAAGAGAGCCGGATTTGATTCAATCATGCACCAAATTTTTCCACAAAAATCAACCACACAACCAATCACGTGTTGCCAAGTCATTCAAGCATTAATTGGCTTGAAAACAATAGCAAAATGAGATAAAAAATCGGAGGAAAATAAAGGAGAAACGGCTGCAGCTTCACCTTCTCTTTCTCTATATATATATATATATATATATATGTAAACAAATGCATTAATGAAGAACAAACAAAATCCATAATTCCTCAACATCTTCCAGTTCGAAAATACTCCCAAATAATAATCAAAACCAACCAAAAACAAAAAACAAATCAAACAAAACAATCGGATACGGATCAAAGGAAAAACAAAGCCAAAAACCCTCAAAAACGAGTTCAAAGGTAAGTTAACATGATTCAAAGGAATTTCGTTCATATATATGGATTGTAACTGACTTCAAATCATCTTAGGAACTTAATAATTACAATCACAAGCTTCGGATTGTATCAGACAAGCTCCAACAAGGTAAAACTTCAAAACCCTAGCTTTAAGTTCCAAGAATCGAAAGCTATATATTTATGTGTTTAAACGTGTTGAAAGTTGTTATATACTCTTATATATGATATATAAACACTTAGAAGTAGTTTAAGTATGATTCTAACGTGTAAAAATCAAAGAAAAAGAATCGAACCGAGGAAGAAGATGATGAATAGTGCAACACTGCCTCAAGGCCGGCAGTATAAACGTTGTAGGCCGGCGGCTTACATGGATAGGCCGGCGGTTTATACTCAAACAGAGGCTACGTAAAATAATTTTCACGTAAAATATGAACGTAAGCCGGCTTCCTGAAGATCTACGCCGGCGGCGTAAGGCCGGCGTACGTTGAAAGCTGGCAGCTTTCAACCCCGGTGCACTCGATACGAATTTTTTCTTCAAAATGATTTTACACCGGCACCTGGAGATATAGGCCGGCGGCCTTGAGCCGGCTTACAGTTAAAATTTCTCCAACGAAAGTTTTTCTGACCTAAACCGAATTTATATATATATTATAATATATCTACTAAGTATGTATATATGTATGTTATATAAATATGTATTAAATAGTGACTATAATACAAGTTTTAAGTCTATTTAGAATTAATATCTATTAACTTTTGAAACCCTAGAATTAAGAAAATATTTAATATTAAATAAAGTTGGTATTAGTCAAATATTGTTTTAAACCAATAAAATAGATAAGAATGGAAATTGAAATAAGTTAATTTCTTGAGTTATGTGACTTCTAAAAATAACCAAACAATTATGCGAGATAAAATAAGAGAAACACAACTACCCTAAGTATTAATAATTACCAAAATACCGAGTTTAGGACACAAAGCACATATAGGAATTTAGCTAGATTGTATTGATGAATACTTTGTTTTAAATAGGTGACTTTGACTCATTAGAGGATCTATCAGCGGATTACTACGACTGAGTCGGTATGAGCAGGTGAGTAATTCAGTCATATTGTACTGGTTGTGATTGTAAATAGTCAAATACGTAATGCAAGATAATCAAATGAGTGTTTGTTGCAAGTATGATATGATATGATTGTATGATTGTTAAATTATTTTTATACAAGTGATAATGCAATGATTGGTGTTGTGCAGGAGTATAATGATGATTGTGTGTAATGTATGGTCACCTCGAAATTGATTAAGACTTTTTGACTTAACAAAATAATATGAACATGCATTGCACAAATTGCATTATTGCATATATGGTTGTGACAGCCTGCTACGTATTAATATTTCGGATCTTTGTTTTTGCTTGGTTGATCTAATGTGAGTCTTCCAAGGTTCTCTTTGGTCTGGCGGTCCTATGAGGAACTAAAAGGCAACGAAGAACGTCGCCCATAGAATCGCTTTGAAATGATTAATACTTAAGGAGTTTCTAAGGGGATTGCAGGAGATGGTTTGTTCAATCAACTATATTCAAAGTGATAAAATTAAAACGAGAAATCGTTGATTCTCCTGTTATACTTAGCTCTCCTGGGCAGGTGGGTATTGAGTACTGGTTCTTCAGAGCTTGGGTTTCGCTCATATTATACAGTCTTTTCAGGTTCACTTTACGACCCTGGTTAGTTACATCCAGGAATATGGCTCGGTAAGAGCTTGAAGCTAGAAGTCTACAGATACATTTTAGTTAATGGTTATGTACTATTGATTAGATTATTTAGTTGTGTACTACAAGGGAATTATATGGTTTGTAATAGTAATGTAATGTTTATTCATAAGTCATTTCTCTCATATATTGTTATTTCTTATCAAGCAACTAAAAGATCCTGTTGTTTTGAAAACCTGTCATTCTCTGAAGGTAATTAGTAATAGTGTGCAAGTGTAACTTGTTTACTACTACTAGGGTACCTCGGGGCATGACAATCAAACAATTCACAAACAGTATTCAACATGCTTCAAACAATTATCCATAACAATTATATTATCACTTTGAATAAGCATGGCTTTAACATTTAAATCATACACCAGTCAACAAGCGTTGTTCCTAACCCCACATGCATCATATTTTTATTTTTGTCATTTGATTCAAATGCAACTAATATTATAATCACAAGCAATGTAATAGATTAGAGTTACTAAAACTGCAGTAATTACAACTATTATACTCTAATATTACAATCTTAGAAAGCCGGCGTTTGATGAAATTGCAGAAGCTGGCTTTTTCCTCCTTCTACACTGGCAGTGTTGAGCCAGTGCTTAATTCTTGGTTACTGATCTTTAGCCTACACCGCCCTAAGGCTGGTGGCATATACGATTATTTTTGTCAGCCTTTGAATTCTTGAATCTGTTCCATTTCAAAGCCGAGTCGAATACCAATAGTGTAGAGGTAGTGTTAAAGTTTAACATTCTGATCAACCTCTAGGTTGATTGTACACCGGCAACGTATGATCCAGAAAAGCCGGCGTATCCCCTAAGATTCTTCGATTTCAGCTCAAACTGCCTTGTTATGCTTTCCTTTGTTTAATTTAGACCTGAAACATAAACTTAAGCAATTCAAGTACCAATTTTAGCAATTTTTATAAAATTCAAACAAATTAATCATCAATTGCTTGTTAAAAGTTGTGTAAAATATTATCTTATCAACTTCCCACACTTAAATTTTGCTTGTCCTCAAGCAAAATAATTAAGAATAAAACTTTTGAATATGTCATAAATAGTACAATTTTTTAATTCAAGCATCAATTCTTTTCTTTTACTTGCTTTTCTTATATCTACTACTCTAACCACACTTATTTTTTGTAATTAAAGTACTTTAATTAAAATTTAGGGGTATCTAGACAAAACAAGTTTTAATATCAGTTTTTTAACAAAAAAACATTCAATTCAAAAGTAGATGCACAAGCCACTAAGGAAAAATACTCATTTAGACTTCATGGACTTTTAGCTTAATATACTCTTAGCAACACAAAATGAAAGCATGTGTATTTACTTTTTCCTTAGATTTCTCCTTCTTTATTATAAGTCTCCTTTCATTTGAATCTTTGCATTCATTTTTCCTTTCTTTTTCATACAAGCATTTATTTCTTTTTTGAAAGTTTTTGCCTCCATCTTTTTGTTTTTCAAAGTTCAAAAATTGAATTTTGCCTTTCCTCCTTTTCGTTATAGTGAGTTCATTGAGTCGGTACATTCCAGGTCATCACCAAGTGACCAGGTTTTAAAATACCCTAAGAACTCTTCCTCACTTTAACATTCAAGTTTAGATACTCATGACTCAAATTTTTAGTCAATGGAGTAAAGGCTATGCTTGTTTCTTTATTTTTGAATGTAATAACAAATTTAAGACATAAAGGATCACTAAGTTAAAAGTTTTATTTACCTCTTTCACTAAGTGTTATAAATTTATAAACACAACTCAAAGAGTATATACAGACTAAAATTTCTTAGAAGTAAATCTGTTTATTTTTCACAAAATGACTCGATCGACTCTCAAATTTCCAATTCTAAACCTAAAAACAAAGTAAACTTGTTCCTTAAGGATTTCACAACTTAATTTCAACTAAGTAAACCAATCACAGCAGCAAGTGAGTAAGGTGCTTTAGCAAGTTATTTTTATTGTTTCTTTGTTTTTTAGATGCTATCAATCAATATTTTGTACTATCTCCAAATTTCAAGAAATTTTTTAAAAATTTTGGCAAAATTTCCCCATAAATTGCTCTAAGACAAAAAATTCAAGGTGGTTATTTCACTCAGATCAATCCTGCAGATGTCGTATATATTAAAATAAACAATAGCAATTCAAACACAACAGTTCAGACATCCAGATCAATTTCACAATTTCATTCATTCATTCTCCTGCAATTATCCCTTCCCCTACACTTTAATCAAATAGTGTCTTCACTGTTTCACGGCAATTTTCAGTTATAAGAAAGGAATCAAAAGTGCAAGAAAAAGAAATTGATACTTTCCTGATTTCATTTGTTTCAAAGTCATCAAAATGTCAGTGCAAGAGAGTGTTTCCTTTGTTTTCTGCCCTGAAGTCACTACAAAAGAAAAACAAAAAGAAAATAAAAAGCTATCTACCAAGATAAGTACAGATCAGAAAGAGTCTACCCACAAGGACTTTGGTGCTCATAAGAATTACAGGCCAAATGAAAAAACAAGAAAGAAATAAAAGCAAACGAGAGCTAGTAGGGTCTCTAGCTCCCTGGCTCTGGACTGGATCTGCTGGTGTGCTCTGGGCTAACTCTAGTGGTGTCCTCTGGGCTAGCTGTAGGAGTGTGTTCTGAGCTGGGTCTAGACTCAGTAGAAGTCTCATAGATTAACTTATCCTCAGCTTCTCGATTGATGCAGCAAATAGCAGCTTTCATTGCTTTGAAGATCATACTCCGGAATTTCTTGTTTTTCTTGATTTCTTTATCTTGTGTTTCCTGGAGTTCTTGATTCTGCTTCTTTAAATTATGAATATCTAGCCTAAGCTGGTCCATATCATATCCAGATGAAGTACCAGGAGGAGGAGGAGGAGCAGATGATGATGGAATATCAATAGGAGCAATTGGAGGCTGAATATCTTCATCATGAATCTCATCTGCTGCTTGCTAAACTCCCCCAGGGACTTTGAGAAGTCCCCAGCCTCTAAATGGTGCAAACAATCTTCTTGTAATCAATCTTCCTCATCACCAACTGGTTCTTCAAAAACCCCTATCCCCTTCAATAGTTTGGTGATGTAACCTCTACAAAGCAGGAACCTAGTCCTGGTATCATCAACTTGCCTAAAGATGAAATTTGCTGTCTCAACTCCCAAATCACTCATATAGTCTGCAATGAGACTATACAAATAAAACATGTCAAAACTAGTCACTTTGCTGTGACTAGTCTTATTGCAACTCGCTGTGTGTGTAAGGATATGATGGAGAAGCCGATGTTCTACTATTATAAAAGTGGAGGCAACCGATTTGGATGCAATGTAAGGATCTTGTGAAGGAGCAATCGAATCAACCCAATAATCTTCTTGTGTCATGGCCTTCTCTCCTTTGGGCCAGGAGTTGGGAAGTTCTAAATTGTCTTGTTCCTCATCATATAAGCCCAGAACCTTCCCCATTGCCTTTCACGTTATCTCCTGAATCTACTTATAAGCCTGAAAGACAAATTTGAAATCATCTTCCTCTGACTCCACTTTTAAAGTGGAGAGAACTTCAATTGTTAGATTTTTGTATGCTGGTTCTCTCTATCCAAAAATCTTTAACCAGGCTTCATCTCTTACCAAATTCACTACCTGATCACGAATGCCAAAGTCATCCAATAACCCCCAATCCATATATTAGGAGTTCATGAAATCCATTTTCAGAAGTTGTTTCTTGCGATCCTTAGCGTACTACTGACTAGACAAAACATTCATGGATTGTGATCCTGAAGAAGATGGCTCAGTAGTACGTTGTTTCTTTTGTTTTGGAGCCATATCTACAAAAAAAAAAATCAATCTAATTTAACACAATAGGAATGCACACAAATTTCAACACAATTCCAGATCACATGGGTTCTTTTTACTCAAGAGATTTGCCTACTTTCAAAGCTTTATCAAAGATTTCCTTAGGCATCTTACTGAGTTCATCACAATGAATATATAATTTTAAAATCCTACACTTGTTCTATTGAAATCAAAGCTGGCAGCTTAGGCTTGCTAGCTTATAATTGAATGTTAGGAATTCAAAATTCACTAGGAAAAGTTTAAAGTCGTGATTTTCAAAATATTTTATCAAAAACTCTTTTAAACACTTCTAAACCCTTTTTATTCTTCAAAATTTGCACAATTTTGAATTCCTAAGTCCAAATTGGAGGAATTAAACTAATTGGAGCTAAATCATAGCATAGAAAACCATTTTGTTCATCCAATTTTAGTAAAAACACCAAAAGCCCAAATTTCGAATTTTCAAACCCAATTTTTCATTCTAGAACCCTAATTCACGCATTCTTAAAATAAAAATAAGCAATGTAATTATAGTGTAATCCAACATGCATACAACAATCCATATCAGTCAAACAACCATTAACAGCCATTAATTGATCAATCCAACCAATTTGTAATGCCATCATCCTTTGCCTCAATTCGCACACAAATTCAACTCGATTCTCAATTCGCAGCATGTCAAAGATTTATAGCAAAGTAATAGTACTTAATTAAGCATAAAGAATGAGATTGAGAGAAAAAATACTTACTTGATCGAGCCCAAACAATGTCCAAGTGATTGAGGGTGTCAAGAGGGTATAAGAGAGAGTTGAGAGTGAGAATGAGTTGGAGAGAAATGAGGGAGAGAGAGAGAGATACCTGTTAAAAATCAAAATTGCAGAACATACGCTGGCAAATCTATCAAGTACGCCAGCGGTGTAAGTGCCGATGTATCAAAGTTTTAATTCTTTCCGAGAGCAAATAGCCAGCAGCTTTCCCTTCCACACTGCCGGTGTATAGGTTTACGCCGAACTCAGCATTGGCGGCGATGAAAACCCAGGTGCCAGCGTTCATCGGGATTAAAAAACTTTAGAAATGATAATTACACCGCCCCAAACACTGGTGGAGTAAATGATATCGAGCCAACGTTCTCATGATTTTGGCCTCGATCTCAAACATTAGCTTTAAGCCGACGGCTTTGAATCTCCAATTGCTGGTGTTCAGCATTTTTTCTCTCTTTTCATCATTTTTTTAAATTAGAATATAGTCCTAATAGCAAAAAATTTAGTACTCTAGAAATTAGAACACTTACCTTGCAATTCTTTAAAGCTTTCCAATTTGACCAAATCGTTCTTCATTCTCTTTTTTAAGTTGAATCCCTAATTTAAAGCTCAATTTTTCCTTTTTTTTTCATGATCTATACACACTGAACACTAAGTTAGTAAAAACAAAACAAAAATATTACTATTAAGTTAAACATGGGCTACCTGTCAAGAAGCGCTTAGTTTAAAGTCGCTTAGCCCAACTTTCCTTTTATAAGCCCAGCTTGGATCTTGAAGATCCAAGTCCTTCTTACTTGTCTCCACAAATCTCCTCTCCCAAATGTGTTTCAGTTGATGACCGTTGATTTGGAACAGCTGCTCTCCATCTTTCTTGATTTCAATCACTCCATAGGGAAAGACTATTGTGATCTCAAATGAGCCCAACCACCTAGACCTTAGCTTACTAGGAAAGAGCCTTAATCGAGAGTTATAGAGTAAAACCTTTTCTCCTTCCTTGAATTCTTGATGTAAGATGTGCCTATCATGCCACTTCTTGGTTCTCTCCTTGTAGATGTAAGCATTCTCAAAAGCTTCATTTCGAAACTCATTCGGTTCATTCATTTGGAGTAACCTGTGTTTCCAGCAGTTTGTTGATCAAAGTTCAAGAACGTTATTGCCTAGTAAGCTTTGTGTTCTAATTCCACAAGGAGATGACAAGCTTTTCCGTACAGCATGCGGTATGGGAACATTCCAATGGGGTTCTTATAAGCAGTATGGTAGGCCCAAAGTGCGTCATCAAGCTTTAGCGACCAATCCTTCCTTGATGAATTGACTGTTTTCTCAAGGATTTGCTTAAGCTCTCTATTAGATAGCTTTACCTGACCACTTGTTTGAGGATGATAAGGTGTGGCCACCTTATGTCTCACTCCATACTTTGCAAGTAAATTGTCAAACTGTTTATTGTAGAAGTGAGTTTCTCCATTACTAATAATTGCTTTTGCTGTCCTAAACCTAGTGAAAATGTTTCTTTTTAAGAACTTAAGTACTGCTCGTACATCATTAGTAGGAAGAGCAACATCTTCAACCCATTTTGATACATAATCGACTGCTACAAGGATATACTTGTTATTGAAAGATGGTGGGAATGGTCCCATAAAATCTATCCCCCAAACATCAAAGATCTCTATCACTAGGATCCCATGCTGTGGCATCTCATGCCACTTGGAAATGTTCCTTGTTCTTTGGCATTGATTACAACTCTGAACATATTATCTATAGTCTTTGAACAAAGTAGGCCAATAAAATCCACATTGAAGTACCTTAGCAGCAGTTCGTTCCACACCAAAATGACTACCAGCTTCTCTATTATGGCATTGATAAAGTATATCAGCAATTTCAAATGTAGGTACACATCTCCTAATTACTTAGTCTGCACAACTTTTAAAAAGAAATGGCTTATCCTAGAAACATTATTTCACATCTAATAAAAAGTTTTATTTTTGGTGATGAGAAATGTTATATGGTAAAATTCCAAAGACCAAATAATTCACTATATCTACGTACTAAGGTAGATCTTTAATTGAAATATCATAGAGATACTCATCAGGGAATGATTCATTAATAGGTAATCATCTTTCTCATTTACAATCCCTGAAAGATGGTCAACAACAACATTTTCTAGTCCTTCTTATCTCTAATTTCCATATCAAATTCTTGTAAAAGCAAGATCCACCTTATAAGCCTAGGCTTTGCATCTGATTTTGCTAATAAGTATTTAAGTGCAGAATGGTCAATATAGACAATCACCTTAGAACCGATAAGATATTATCTGAATTTATCACAAGTAAATACTACAGCTAGCAATTCCTTTTCTATGATAGCATAGTTTCATTGTGTGTCTTTCATCATCTTGCTTTCATAGTAAATTACTTGAAAAACTCAATTCCCACTCTAACCAACAGCGCCAATGCTATATCACTACGGTCGCACTTAAGGTCAAATGGGTAGCTCCTATGGTGCTATATAACGTGTTGTGGTCAACTTTTCCTTCAAAAGCTCAAAAGCTTGCAAACAGGAACTATCAAAGAAAAAGGAGTATCTTTTTCTAGTAAAGTAAGAGGTCTTGAATCTTGGAAAAATCCTTAATAAACTTCTATAGAATCCTGCATGTCCAAGGAAACTTCGTATTCCTTCACATTCATTAGTGGTGGAAGCTTGTAAATCACCTTACTACCTTAGCTCTATCTACCTCAATTCCCTTACTGGAGATCTTATGGCCTAGCACAATTCTTGCACCATAAAGTGACTTTTCCCCAGTTTAAAAACTAGGTGAGTATCTTTGCATCTCTTAAGCACTGATGAAAATTTCCTAAACAGTTGTCAAAAATGCTCCATATAAGAAAAGTCATCCATGAAGACTTCTTGAATTTCTCAATCATGTCTAAGAATAGTGCCATCATACATCTTTGGAAAGTTTCTGGTGCATTACATAGACCAAAAGGCATGTGCCTGAATGCAAATGTATCGTATGGACAGGTAAATGTAGTCTTCTCCTGGTCCTCTGGAGTTATAGGAATTTGATTATAGCTTGAATACCAATTCAAGAAACAATAGTATTCATGTCCAGCTAACCTTTCTAGCATTTGGTTTATGAAGGGAAGAGGAAAATGATCTTTGCGGGTGGCATCATTCAACTTTCAATAGTCGATGCATACCCTCCATCCAATCACAGTCCGGGTTTGTATTAACTCATTCTTGTCGTTATGCAAACTGTCATACCCTCTTCTTAGATACCACTTGAGTAGGACTTACCCACTTACTATCAGAGATAGGATAAATGATTCCGATGTCAAGTAGCTTTAGTACCTCCTTTTTCACTACATCTCTCAAAGTATGATTAAGTCTTCTTTATGGTTGAACTGTAGGCATGCATTCGGCTTCATAAGGATCCAGTGAGTACATACAGATGGATGGATTTCATGAATATCTACAATTGTCCACCAATAGCCTCCTTATGACGTCTAAGCACCTAAATTAGCTTACTTTCTTGCTTGGATGACAACTCCACGGAAATGATGACTGGGAGTGTGTTATTCTCACCTTAGAACACATACTTGAGGTGTTTAGGAAGTTGTTTTAACTCAAGTTTAGCAGGCTCTTGTATGGATGGAATTAACGTATTTGTGTTGGCCACTAAGTGCTCAAATTGAGGTGGTCTCATCCAAGCTACAGCAGCTGTATCCACCAAGTGATTTCGATTTACTTCATCTGTACTACTATCTTGATCATGAGGCTCCATCAATTGCTTATCTGCTTCAATTCCATCGTGAGGAATATCAAGCTCATTCTTGTCATCACTCTAATTCGATGATAGTTCATGCTGGGAATATCTACTCATCTCAAAAGTATCCTCCTTATATTCCTGAACTAGTTGATCAATAATATCAACATGGAAGCAAATATCATTACCAGCTAAGTGTTTAAGAGATCAAAACACATCAAAAGTAACATGCTCATCCATGGCCCGAAGTGCCAATTTTCATTATGCCACATCAATCAATGCTTGTTCGGTAGCCAAGAAAGGTCTTCCCAAGATCAAGGGAATCTCCCGGTCTTCAACCATATCAAGCACGATAATGTAAAGACCCAACCCTCTAAATCCCGAGATTTTGAGTACCGAATCCCCAACCACATATAACGTTTTCACATTATATGTAAGGTTGTCCTAAAACTAACAGTTTATGAAAATTGTTTGATCAAAATTACTAAAACTTTATAAAGAACTTTTAACAAAACAAGATTGCTAACAAAAGCAATCTATACATATATTTACATCATATATACACTGTTTAGTGTCAATACAAGACACTACAAAATTACAAGTTTTCTTAAAGCAAAAAAAATCCTAAGAGATCTTAAGGTCATTACAACTTAGGCTTATCTATCAAGCCTTCTATACAAAAACTTTTCTTTTAACAAAAACTCCTCCAAAGGTCCAGGGTGTTTGAGTCCTATTCGTCCCACTCATCCATGAATCTCTCAAAGTCTGACCTGTAACCCAAATCATCATAAAACTAGTCTCCAGTACCTGCAAAGCAGCGAAAGTGAGCCAAAGGCCCAGTACACAATAATCAATGCAAGAACAAGTTATCAAGCCCACGTAAATCAAATGAAATGCATCAATAGACAAGTGATTATCTTATTAAATTTTCTTTCGCAAAACAATAGGGGGGTATTCAAACCCTGGAATCACGCTTTGGGAATTTAGGGATCCTGAGTAACAGCAGTTGCTCGGGGGTTGATATAAGCAGTCCGAATACTTATATCTCCTATATCTATTTCATAAAGAAAATAGCTTCATTTAGGGTTCAAAAGTCGTTGCCCGACTCTACTTAAACTCAGTCCATAACATGAGCTTAGTTCATAAGTTCCCATAAACTTTGAACTAAACCATGGTATTTCCCCCTAAGTTTAAGTAAATGTTACTCAGATACTATTCCCCCTATCGGCTACCCACTTAACCAAAAAGAATCGCTATTGCATCATAGCGTACCATTGCATCATGGTAAAGTCATTGCATCATGACTTAGGTTAAGTGCCTAATTATCATGTCATTGCATCATGACAGGTTTGCTGCTCCTCTGACTAGATTAAACAGCGTAATAGACATCCAGTTCATCAAAACTTTAAGTCGAATCGAATTAAATCAAATTAGGAATGCCTAGTCCTAACAAACTTCAAACAAGCTATTACGTACCTGAACTCGATAGTATATCACTATAGTCACTCGGTGAGGAACTAACCGAAGAACCTTTAACTGAAATAAGAATATCAGAACAATCAATAATTGAATATAGATTCACATCCATATATATAGATATATATCACAATCCTAAATTAATTATACAAGGGAATTCATTAAACTTTGCATAGAGTTTTAATATTAAATTCATGCATAAAACATGTTTATCTAGCTTATATATTCAATAGGGAATCATATATGAAGTAAAGATTGAAGATTGAAGGAGTTTGAATTTGAAAAACTCAGGGGATACGCTGCCTTCCAACACTTGCAAAATTTGAATGAACGCCAGCAGCGTAGGAAGTTTACGCCGGCAGCGTTTCACTCCAACGTTTAAATATTTGATTCTGTTCCACTTCAGCACCACCCCATACGCCAGCGACTTTAACTCTCTAATTGCCGGCGTACGTTTTAAAAAAAACAAACGCTGGTAAAATTTCTTGTAAAAGCTGGCGGTGTTCAAAGAGGCGTTAAAAAATTTACTTCTATTTGCTTCCAACGCTGCCTCTACGCCGGCGGCGTTGAAATTCCAGATGCCGGCGTAGGTTCAAAGCAGACCTATTCGACAGAACTCATTTCCCCTGTTTTTCACTTTACAACTTTCTAACCTATAACACTTTTAAATCTTCTTCAATTTCATTTTTAGCTTCGTATACTTACTCCTATCTACCCTAATCAATCCTAGCAACTTAGAACATTAAATCAACACATTTAATCACTTCAAATTCCACTTCACTCATCCTCAATTTTAACTACTCAAACTATCTTTATTTCTTCCCAATACTCCATATTACTACCACAACACAAACAAACTCACACACTAACAAAACACAATCCAACCTAATTTCAATACATGAACAAGCAATTTAGATAACATTAAACTCATTCTATCCAAGATCTCACATAGCTACTAGAAATGAAAGTAAAACAAAAGTTATACTTATATCAACTCACATGAATATGCCTTATCTTGGAGAGAATTTTGATTCTCAAAGCTTGATGTTGTTTTTGGTTTGGGGTTGGAATTTGGAGTGAAAGAAGAAGAGAAAGGAAAGAAAGAAAAAGGAAATTTCGGATAAAAGAAAGGGCTGCCCAAAAGAGAGTCTAATTAAACAAATTTTGGTCTTAAACTTATCTTTAATTTGACTTTTAAGGCTTATATGACTTTAGGTTGCATTTGAGTTAATTTGAGTCTCATTTGGGGTTTGTTTAGGCATAATTATTGACTTAACTAAGGGAAATTTCTATCAACTAATCTTAAGCAAATCCAAAGTTGATTTTATAGATTTAAACTTAACTTAACATATTAATGTATAAAAGACACAATTATTAACTATACTATACACACATTAATATATAAAACAAGGATATTAATTTCATTATATATGCAAAATAACACATGAAATGTTCAATTTACACTAACTTAAACACATTTAGACTATTACCAAACACAACTCTCATAAATCATCATGCTCATTTAGTTCAATAATTAAGATAAATAAACATATACATGGGAATTAAATGGAATTTAAATTTAGATCATTTCAGATAAAATCAGCCAGAAAAAGAAATTTGTCCACCTTGACTAACACATCCTCCACTATCCCTCTTGGATGTTTAATGCTTCTGTCGGCTAGTTATAAGGAAACTATGGTCGGTTTACACTCTCTAAGCCCCAATTTCTTGAAAATTAACAAAGGCATAAGATTTATACTTGCTCCAAGATCGCATAGTGCTTTATTAAAATATGATTCCCCAACGATGCAAGGAATAGTGAAGTTGCTCGGATCTTTCAATTTCAGTGGCAACTTATTTTGAAGAATAACTGTACATTTATGGGTTAGCATGACAGTCTCATGTTCAACTAGTCATCTTTTCTTTATGAGGATATCCTCCATAAACTTCGCATAGGTCGCATTGATTCAAGTGCATCCATGAATGGAATGTTGATGTGCAACTTCTTGAAAACTTCCAAAAACTTCTCAAACTGATGATCCAGTTGTTGCTGCTTCAACCTTCTAAGAAAAGGAATAGGTGGAACATAATGCTTTACTTTTGGCTTCCATCTCTCATCTTCTTCCACCTTTCTTTTCCGTTTATCATGGCTTGAAGATGGCACATCTAACTTGATTTCTAATGAATTTTCAGCCCTATCCTCATGCCTTCCATTGCTTTGGTCATCAATTATTTTTCCCTTTTCTTTCACTTTTTTTTGCATTTTTGGACTGCTTCCTGCACCACTCTTGGTGACTTCTTTTCCACTTCTAAGAGTGATTACTTTCACCTCCTCTTTAGGATTCTTTTCAGTAGTACTTGGAAGAGTGCCTTGAGGATGATATCTTGATGTTTCAAACAATTGAGCTATTTGAGTTTGCAAATCCTGAATGATTGAATCTTGATTAGTTTGCTTTTTTAATATCTCCTACAAAAGCTCAACTGTTTTATCCTTTTCTTTTTGTGGATTTGTTTGTTGTTGATGCACAGGTAGCAGCGGCGGCGGCGGCAATGCTCAAGGTGCATTTTGATTGCTCCATCGAAAATTTGGATGATCCCTCAATCCAGGATTGTAAGTGTTGGATTATTGATTGTAATTCCTAGCTCTTTTCTCATATTGATTCACATAGTTTGCTTGCTCATTGCTGGAACTTGGAGCATAGGAATCTTTCATTGGATACTCCAGAAAACTCATGTTAGTATCATTATGAGAGATTGTGTTCATGCTCAACTTATAACTCGGTTTCGCTCCTGACATAGGTTGCATTCGTTTCATCTAATCAATAAGTGAAGCCACTTGTTATTGAAGTTTAGAAACTGTCTCTGATTCATAAATGGCACCGACTAGTCTCAGCTTATTCCACTCACTATGCCAGTGAAAAGTTGTTTTTTGCCAACCCATTGATTAAATCACAAGCCTCTGGAGCACTCATGTACATCAAGCTCCCACCTGTTGTCGCATCAATTAACGTTTTCAATTGATCTCCAAGAGCTGTGTAGAAGATTCTCATTTGTTCATGAAGAGAGACTCTATGATGGGGGCAACATATGGGGAGCTCATTAAATCTTTCCCACACTTCATATAGGGCTTCGCCTTCATACTGCCAAAAGGAAAAGATTTCGTTCCTCAGTTGAATTGTCTTGTTAGGAGGAAAGAATTGTTCCAAAATTTGTTATGCCAATTGATCCCAACTTGTTAAAGAGTGCGGGGGTAAAGAATTTAACCAACTTCTCGCCTTATCCCTAAGTGAAAAAAGGAATAGTCGAAGGCGAATAGCATCATTAGAAACCCTATTACTCTTTATGGTAGCACAAATCTACAGGAAATTCTTCAGATAGTCATGTGGATTTTCAAAACTACCTCCACCAAATTGATCTACTTACACCATTTTTATCAAAGCTGGCTTCAACTCAAAGTTGTTTGCATGAATAGCGGACTAATCAATGGATGGTGTAACTCCATCAACTGTGGGCATAAAGTACTCCCACATAGGTGTGAATCTCATTTCCTACTATCGGATGAGGAGGATTATCATTGGCCATAACAGGAACTGGCAAATTTTGTTGCCCTTCAGCAGGGTTCCCGTTGTGTCCATTTCTACGATCTTCATTCCTTCTCCCATTTCCTTCTTGAGGATTTTCCTCTCTATTCATTGCTCTTGTATTTTCTGCTCTTTTTTTTCTTAACCTCCAGTGATCAGTCTTGTCAATTTCTAGATCAAATTGCAAATCTTGGACCTGTTGACATACAAGAACAAATTGATCAAGGTAAACTATTTTTGGTATTTTTATTTTTTTAGATTTTTATAGATTTTGTAAATTTATGTGCTTAGTCTAAAGGCTTAATTACTATCCTAATATCAGCAACTGTAGCTCCTCGGCAACGGTGCCAATTTGAAACTGCAGTAATTACACCTATTATACTTAATAATTTTCAATTTCAAACACAAGTGTAATACTTAAGGGGTTAGCAAAATCACTGGATACAATGCAGTATTATCTGGTAAGTCTAGGTTGTATCCATAGGGAGCTACATAACTGATTACTAGAATTTGAATCTTACCCTAATATAAGCTATCAAATGTCAGATTCTTAATTACTCTATGATGATTAACTAAAAATTAACTATCAAATAATTGTCAAGGATTAAAACCATATATTCTAGCAACAACAATGAATGATACAAATTTAGGAGATGTAGATACAAATATGAATAATGCATTTATATTCTCATTTGAAATAACTCAGGCTTCAAATTGATATTTGAAATAGATTATTTGGGATTTGATCAAATTCACTAGAAATTGTTCACCTTCCGAAGTAACAAAAATCTTATCATAACATAAACTATCTTGCCAAGACAATTTATCTATGATTAACTGTTTAATAGTAATTTGCTCTCACCAAAATTACTATTCTAGTTAAAACTATAAACTAAGCAACGCCAAGTGATTTAAATTCATAATTCTAACCACAATAAGATTAGTGAATTCTTAAATTTCATCACAGACTTGCATATCCCTACAACAAATCTTTTAAAAACTTAAGTTTATTGTACGGATCATTGAATCCCCAAGGTATCTTTAATCCTATCCATCTAATTTATGTTTATCAGGTTCATATTAAATAGATTACAAGCAAAGAAAACTAAATTCCCAAGTAATTAAAATCAATATCAATATGATTCATAAATCAATTCATCAAATCCATTCATGCATATTCATAACAATCTATGAATAAGCATCTCAAAATACAGTCAAGCATACATATATAGAAAAAGAGGGATAGAAACACTTAAATTGATTCCTTTCCATAAATTGATGTCTCTAGATCCATAATCCCACAAATGTAGGCATTGCTTGATTGTATCTAAACCCTAATCACCTTTATGTTGCTAGAACATTAGGGTATTAGTGCCCTAAATAAGAAATAAACTCAAACATTTTTTAAACTCTCTTTTTCTCTCTTTTCTGATGATTTTCGAATGTCCCTATAACAAGGAAACCCTAGAATATATAAGTAAGTTTCAGGCGTGTCATCTAATTTTTGCAGTTACAAAATGTACACCGGTAGTTGCATTTTCTACACCGACGGCTTATAGGCGGTGTACATTGCTACAACGCGTGAACACTGGCGGCTTTGGCTTCGGCATCAACGGTTTGAATTATGTGGATGACCTACACTATTTGAATGCCGGTGGCATAGGGTTTGAAATGCCGGTGTAAAAAGGAAACATCAAAGGCTAACTAGATCTACTTCAAGGCCAGCTGTGCAGGTAACAGCCTTTAAAATCCAATTCTGTGGACGCTCAAAGCTATCTCAACTCCGGCGGCTTTGATTCCCAGAAAGCCAACATTGATGAAATTGCAAAACCTGGCTTTTTTCTCCTTCTACACTGGTATAGTTGAGTCAGTGTTTAATTTTTGGTTACTGATCTTCAGCCTACACCGCCCTAAAGCCGGTGGCATATAGGATTATTTTTGTTGGCCTTTGAATTCTTGAATCTATTCCATTTCAAAGCTAGGTCAAACGCCGGTAGTGTAGAGGCAGTATTAAAGTTTAACATTCTGATCAACCTCTAGGCTGATTGTACGCTGACAGCGTATGATCTAGAAAAGCCGACGTATCCCCTAAGATTCTTCAATTTCAGTTCAAACTACCTTGCTATGCTTTCCTTTGTTCAATTTAGACCTGAACCATAAACTTAAACAATCTGAGCACCAATTCTAGCAATTTTTATAAAATTCTAAACAAATTAATCACTAATTGCTTGTTAAAAGTTATGTAAAATATGATCTTATCAGTTACTCACCTGCTCATGATGATCAATTATAATAGTTCTCCGAAAAATCCATACTGGGATCAGATTCACCTAACAGATGAATAAATATTCACTAATTAGATAATTAACTAATATTCACTAATTAGATAATTAACTATGTAGATGATTCTTAATGAGTGTTTAAGTGTCCTAAAATTAGTTTTTGTTCTTTCTAAGATCGTTTTATTATTTCTAACTCGATGATAGCTTGTAAATAATTGCCTTAGAGTTTGTCAGATATTTTATACATTTATAAAACTCGTGTAAATATATATTTCTCAATAAAAATTATCTAAATAATTTTAAATACATGTTTTTAGTGCATAATCTTTAAGTAAACCTATATTACTTATTCTAACTTAGATTTTTATGTATAAATAGACGTTGGAAAGGTTCTTTTGCATATTATGTGTTAGTTGCTTAACTTATTTACCTTGTAATTTATACTTCTCTTACTTTATAAATTCCTTTGACTATTGTAAGACTTTTCTGTCTTGTTTTGTTTGAAAATTTCATTATTAAGCTTTTACTAATGATATGAGTGTTTTAGTGTAAATAAAGTATTTATTATTATTTATTTTTATTTTGCTTGCCTTGATTTTGAGTCATACTCTTGTTTTAATTCATTGGTGTATCATTATTCTCAAATTTTCATAATTTGGTTAGTTTGTTTATGCCTTCTCTAATACTATATCATCCACTATGGTTTACTTTATCTATCTACCTTATCTGTTTATGTAGGTTAAAAGTTCTATTATTTATAGGGTCCTGTCTATTTTCTAATCATTAGTATGTTGTTCTAGTGGTCTTCTAAAATCATCTAAGTTTTATTTAGTATTCTAAATTATAGTTTGTTTCTTAGGATTGTTCTAGCCCATTTAAGTCTTCTACTTTTATTATCGTTCTTTTAATATGCAAAATGATAGGGCCTTTCACTATAGTTAGGATCAATATTTCTCATAGATGTCTTGATATTCATATTGGCTAAGTCCTATCATCTAGATAATGTTTTAGACATATTCTACTAACTTTGAACTAAGTTAAGTTATGAAATACTTATGCGAAGTCATAATCCTAAAGTGATTGAAAATTTAGAACATAGGTTTTCAAAATATTAATTTGATTCTTCCATAGCCTTCCTCTACTAGATAGGATGTATAATTAAATATAAATAGACATCACAAGCTCTTTCATGCTCATGCTACTATCAATCTAGACTACCACATATATAGAGTTTCTATAATGGGTCTCTATTTCCAATTTCCTAGTTTCTACTCATTTATGAAATATAGGTTATATGGTGGGTTAGATATTACCTTGTTTGGCTAGAGAGGAAAATGATAGATCCTCCTTCTTAATTGGACCGTGACCTACATGTGGGAATAGGGAAATGAGTTTATTAAGTTTTAGGCATAAAATAACTAACTAAAGATACGCTTACCTTTGACTATGACCTTTTAAAATCTTGTTGTGCTATTGGTTGTTTTATTTTTGTTATTGGTTATGGTGGGGTTAGGAGAGAAAAAGTGGAGTTTTGTTTATCCAATTGTTTTGTGGAACACGAACACCATGGTGAAAGGATGAAATTTATGGACTTGCAATTTCCTCTCTTTTTCTTGATGTGTTATGATGGTCTTTTAGAGAGGAATTAGGCTTGTTTGCTTGTATATTTATGTATGTATATGTTGGACTTCACATGACTAATAGTGGAAAGTTGACTAGTCTAAGTTTTTAATTTTTCTTTAGAGTCATTTTTCAATCAAGCAAACTAATTTTGTAGTATGTATTTGTTGTTGTTTTGCTGCTTGGTGAAGAAGAAAAATTCTACCGTGTAAACCCCAAATTTCTAGAATCGGTTTAAGCTTAAAACTTTAAACCGGAAGTCAACCGGAGCTTTAATGGTCAACAAAACACTAGTTAGACGTAATAGCTTAAGTTCGGCACTCCCGAATAAGAATCTCGGTGAGGATAAGTAGAAGTTTAGAATGTAGAATAGTGCGGAATTATCTAAGGCAGTATAAAAAGATCAGATTAGTAAAATCGCAACTCATCTCGAACCCGATCGGACACGATTCTTGAAAAACGTGTCCTGGAGCTCGAAATAGTAAAAATTTTGAATATACCGTTAGATTCGTAAAAATATAAGGTTTTCAAAAATATCAATTTTGGAATTTTTCGGTAAGTAAAAATAACAGATATCGCATTTATACGCGTATTTCTTACTATCGGTACTTTATTAATCATATCTACGTTACATTATACTATTTATTACTATTCTACACTATTTTTTTTCTTTGCTTTTTCTTACACCTACTCTTACACACACCTTAACCTATAACCTTTACTTTTTACCTTTCTCATAACTTTATTTCACATCTACTTTATTTATTACTTCATTTAATCCCAAAATATAAAAAAATAAAAACACTCCCCCTCTCTCCTCACTATGGCCGGCGCCCCCTCCCCCTTATGCATCCTCAATTTGTTTTATTTTTCTTTTATTTTAATCACACAAAAATCACTCCATATTTTCCTATAAATACCACCCTCCTCTTTCACTTCTTTCATACATTTACTACCCACAAATTCTATACAAAAACTCTCTCAAATTCTCCTCTCAAAACTCTCTCAAATTTATTCCAAAACAACTTTAACCAACAACAAAAACCCATAACCACATAACACTACCAAAGTCTTCTTTAGGTAACCATCTCATATTATTTTCTTTCTTCTCATGTCATGTAACTTTACATGACCATAGTGTGAGTTTCCAAAGACTAAAAGTTATGGAAGCTACATTATGTTCATGTATTATTTTTTTTCATGAAAATTTATTTATGTTCATGTTATTACTTTTGTTCATCTTATTGTCACTATATCTAAGTATTATTATCTATATATGTACATATTCTTTAGAGTATATAAGCTCATATTGCAATTTATTTATTTTATGCAATGTAATTTATTTATTTATTCCATCGCAATTTATTTATTCCTTGTTAGTCTCTAGTCATAGACTTGTCCTCATCAAGTCAAAACAAATTTTTCTTTTTTTCATTTTATTTTTATTTTGGGACTAGTCTACTTCTTAGTCCCGGGAGCCTTGATAAAAGCTAATACTCCCAATACTTGACTTTATTATTTATGTTACTTGCTATTATTTTCTCATAATTCATGTTCATTTAAAGTGTTGTCCAAAGTTTCAAGTTCTAAAAATAATTGACAAAAAGGAGATTTTGACACTTAAAAATAAGTTTATGTAAAGTATAAGATCTATAGTTATCTCTTTACAAAAAGAACCCACTAAGATTTTAGAAACTACTTTTACTATATAAAGCTTCTTAAAACACATATTATCCAACTTTGTTTTTATAAAGGAAATAAATTTTTATGCAAGGATAATTTCTATAAAAAACATAATATGAGGAAAGGATGAGGAATTTTCAAATAAAAGATTTTTGTAAACAAATAGACAAAGAAATTTGTATAGGAAAAATAAATAGGAAAAAATAGTATTAATATAGAAAACATAGAAAGAAGAAAAGTTATTTTCAAAAAGTTACTTGGAAATATATATACATAAGTCAACATAAAAAAATATTTGGAAAACAAAGGAAACAAAATATTCATTTTAAGAGACCTACAAAAATGAATTCTTGTAAACTATATTTTTCTAAAAACTCCAAAACCGACATGATTTTACTTGAGCAACATGAATGGACAACAAACACTTGAGCATGAATAAATATGAGCTAAGTAACCATAAAAAGAGAATTTTTCAACTATATAGATAACTAAGTATTTATCAAACAAATTTTGATTGATTTAACCAAAGTTGTTTTTGAATTGGAAAATCCATGGTGACTTTTGCCTCCACTGTTTCAGAGCCTATATGACCTTTTTTGTTAAAAATAATTTTAGAAATGGGTAGATCTTTTCGAGTAGGTAGAAATCGGTATATTATATGTGTGATTCCCAGTTAAAATGACCAAGTTATGGCCATTTTAAGTTGGAACTTTCTTTTATACGAACTTTAACGTTCTTTTGACATTGTCTTGTCAAAATTCAAGAAAATCATCAAGAAATACTCATTGTGGGTATTTTCTTTGGCTAGGTGACTCCGAGGAAGGATACCTTTATCTCGAAGATTATTTCGATGAAGTGGAGTATGTGAGCGACTCATTCGTATAAGAAGAATAGTCGACATGGCATCGTAAGTTTGTTTCATTTAAATGCTATACTTGTTATGCTTGTAAATTAGTTACATTAGAGTTAGGAAAAGATAAATGGATATGTATGTAAATTAATTCTTTAAAAGAATCCTAAGAATATCGAGGCCGGAATTGATTTAAATGATTGTTTTAGTATAACACTTGCTTTGTATGAAATTCTTTAATCGCCTTAAAATTGATAATAATAATAATATTATGATGTCATAAATAAATGGATTCATACATACCACGAAGTGAGTCACATTGCATTTGGGTTATTATCCTTGGGTGAGAAGGATAGTAAGCTCATGTCGACAGCAACACTTGGCGGAGGATCCGAAAGCGATTGCTTGGCGGTGTTATAGAAAAGGAAATGCTTGGCGGAAGATCCGAAAGCAAGGCTCGATTCAAGTAGACTTCACATGCTTGGCGACATTGGTCTAAAGCAAAATCTTTTTAACTAAAACTACTTGTTTCGAGGTTATGAATCACCAAACCCCAAATCAAGGGCGCAAATCCATTCAACATATAGTTCCCAGAAAATTATATGCCTTGTTTGCCCACGTGTATGTTGCATCTCATTTGTTTGATTAAATAACTTGTTTGAAATTTTGTTACAAGAAGTTATTTATGGAAATAATTCTCACTAAGCTTGTTAGCTTATACCCCCATAGATATCTTTTGCAGTTTCCCTATTTATGGTTAAGGCCATGAGGACCCTGCGGTCAGGTAATTTCTTTTCGGATAAAGGAAATTTAAGATGAAGTGTAGTATTAGTAATGATGTACAAATATTCTTGTAATAGATTAGTGATCAAGGGAAATGTCCCTAAGTTGTAAAGATCGTTGTTATAAGTAATTGAATATTATGAATCCTCTTTTCTTAATATGTTATTATATCTTCTTAAGCTTCATAATTCCAAGTATGGTCCTCTAAAATTGTGAGAGCACGCCTTACACTTAATATCAAAGCTTTTGGGAGTGGCTAAGGTTGTCATACTTAAGCTTTAATATTGAGTGTGGCGGACTATTATGTTTAGGGTACCCCTTGGGGCGTGACATACCGCCCCTACAAGCTTTCCCCTTTTGAGTCATCAACTTGTATTAATTGTGGGGTTGTTGGGTGAGTTTTTATTGGATGGAGTGTCTTCTAATTTGACTTTATTGTACCATCCTCTCCTATTTTTACAAGCAAGGTATGGTAGAGTTTTACTTGGAGTGGTAACCGGCCATGTGCATTATTTCTTTACTGTGTATACTACAAAATTTTGTGTAGAATAATTCAAGAGTAAATATCTAGCTAATTTTGTTAAAAAAAAGTTAACCCATACACGTATAATTATATTAGTTATGTGAGAGTTTTATTCCCAAAAAATTATTTAAGACTCTAAAATATTTCTAGAGTATTGTTGAGTTCAAATTTTGAGTTTAAAGTTTACACGATTAAGTATTTTTAAAGTTTTATCCTACACGATTAGGGTTTTTGGGTCTAATGGGTCAAAATAGTTACGAGTCTATTTATAGTGTCTAAATTTCTAACTAAAATTATGGTGCAGTCTAAATTTTTATTTAAGGTTGAAATTGATAGTTACGAGTCTATTTATAGTGTCTATTACGTATTTATAATCCTAATAGTTTTTCTTTAATTCATCGTTTTTAGTCTCCACACTCTATAAGTTACTAGCTTTCTAGCGCACTTGAAATCTAGGATTACTTATACTTACATCCCAGGTTTTCGATTCATATTATGAAATCTTGTTTTTGGTATCTTTTAATATCTAAAAAATTTCTATTCAGTGTTTTTAGATTATAAATAGACTCATAATACTTTAAGGCTTCTAACTAAGGTTTTTATCGGGTCTCAAATCCAGTATCTATCATGCATTTGCTATTTTTATTGATTTTTACTAGTCTTAAGATTCTCGTGTTTACATTATCTCTAATGAAATGATGTCTAATTTGGATATGCGTAGTCTTTGGGTGTTGAATCGGATTTTTTGTTAAATTTATAGCACTTATGTTATCATAGTAAATTCAAATATTTTTAACTCTTAAACCATAATCAAGCAAAGTTTATATCATCCATAAAATTTATGCACAGCAGTTGCCTATAGCTATATACTCAGCTTCAACAGTTGAAAGTGCAACTGAATTTACTTCTTTGAGTTCCATGATATCAGGGAATTTCCAAGAAGGTAGCATGTACCACTTGTGTTTTTTCTATCTTTGCACCTAGCAAAGTCAATATCGGAGTATCCAATTTGATCAAAAGAGGTAAACATTGGATACTACAAGCCAATTTCAATCGTGCCTACAAGATACTTGAAAATGTGTTTTACTGCACTTAAGTGTGTTTTTTTAGGCAAGATTAAAATCGTGCACATACACATACCGAAAACATGATATTAGGTTTGGAAGGTGTTAAATATAACAAACTGCCTATCATGTCTTTTAAAGTTTTTCACAAACATTTTTCTCATTTTCATCATTATCAAGTTTTATACTTATACTTATAGGTATAGGTTTTATTTGCAATTAGCCATTTTAAACATATTCAATAGATATCTTGTATAATTTAATTGATTAGTGAATGTTCCATTTTTAGATTATTTCATTTGAAAACCGAGAAAATAATTAAGTTCTCCTATCATGCTCATTTCAAATTCTTTCTTCATGGATTCCACAAATTCATTTATAAGACTCATATTAATAGCTCCAAACATAATGTTATTACATAGATTTGCACAATCAATGTATTTGACTTGTGATTTTTAATAAACAAACTTGTATTAATTTTTCCTCTAGAAAATCTATTGTTTAAAAGGGAGCTACTAAGTCTTTCATACCAAGTTGTGAGAGTTTTTGCTTCAGACCATAAAAGGCTTTGTTTAATTTAAAAACATGATCGGGAAATTCATTATTTTCAAAACCCGGTGGTTGTTCTATATAGACTTCTTCTTTTATAAAATCATTTAAGAAAACACTTTTAATATCCATTTAAAAAAAAGAGTAATTTTGAATGCCACAAATACTAAAAGCATTCTTATAAATTCTAATTTAGAATGAGGCAAAGGTCTCATCAAAATCTATGCCTTCTTCTTTATTATATCCTTTAGCAACTAATCTAGCCTTGTTGACGCAACATGAAAATGTAAACAATAGAAATCAATTCACCGATCAACTTTTATGAATCAAAGCTTGTCAAAATTGCAACTTTACTAAGAGAAATTCTTAAAGTGAATAATAATGTTCTAATACTAAAAATAGGTTTTCGAGACTATATATACTATTACATAAAGCCCTAAAAAGAACTAACAAGAAATAAGTTAGGCAAATAAAGGCTAATACGTAAGTTGGCACCTTAAGACGAAAAATGGGCAGCCTTCATGGCAAAGTCGGTGGCCTTCTCGGCAAAGCTAGTGGCACTTAGGGTGGCTTTGGCTGGACCTGGGGCGCTGCTACATTATTTTCTCCCACCTGCAAAGAACTTGACTCTTAGTTCTCATTTGTATGCTTCCTTTTCTTCTTCTTGGCATTAGTTGTTTGTTATGCACCTCCAACTTATGTTTCATTATGAGCGTGCACTGCTCTAGGCTTCTAATAGTCTCCTCCATCTCACTTTCTGATTGAACGATGGTTAGAAAAGAGCGCCCTCAGCCTTGACGATTTTGGAATGAGTTGTCATCTTTAAAGGCAGTAGAATATACTTCACATCCCTTTTCTCTAACATGTGCAGATTCTCTTTCCCTGCATATTAAGCATTCACATCATACTACCAAGGTCTCCTAAATAGCAAGTGACAAGCATCCATATCTATTATGTCACAGTAAATTTCATCCTTGTACTTACCTATTGAGAATGGTACTCTGCACCTCTCCTTTACATCAATCTTTTCATATGTTTTAATCCACTCTATAGTATATGGGTTAGGGTGTTTCTCCACTGGTAGCTACAACTACTTCACAATCTCTCTACCAATGATATTTTCACAGCTTCCATTGTCAATTATCAGGTCATAAACCTTCCCATCTATTGTGCACTTGGTGCAGAATAACTGATGTCATTGGTGTTCTCCTCCTGCTTAGGTGCTAAAATCACCTTTCTAATGACAGATGTTTGCTCAACCTCCTTCTCTTTCTTAGCATGGTACTCATCATCTCCATTAGGCTCACAGTAGATGTCTTCATCTCTCTCAACAATACTGATGCTCTTCTTGTTAGGACACTCGTTTGATTGATGCCCTGACTGGTTACAAAGATAACATCACCTAAGATAGGCTTTGCATATGGATTGTTTTATTTATGAGTATCCTTAGCCTTAATAGGTTTCTTGTCTATAAACTTATCCTCTCTCTTCTCAATATTCCTACTCGTCTTTTCCTCAGCTCTTTCATTCTTTTCTGCCTTAGTTTTTTTGTTGCTCGTTTCTTCAACTCTACAGTTTCTGCTACTTCCCTCGAATATATTATTCTTCTCTTGCAACATCATCTCTGTCCTAAAGGCCATATTTTTAGCCTCATTCAAATTTCTAAGAACTTGGACCTCAATCTTATCACAGATCTGCAATTTCAGGCCATCCACATATCTAGCCACCTACTAGCCCTCGCTTTCTCTAAGATCATTATGCTCAGTAAGTCTCATGAACTTAGCAGTATAATCATGTACTGAATGTGTTCCTTGTCGACGTCACTGGTATTGTTGAAAAAGGATCTGCTCATAATCAGGCAGTGAGAAATCTCTTTGCAACAGTTGTTTCATATGAAACCACGTTCGTATAGGTTATTGACATTCTCTCTGCCATCTATTATGTAACCTCTCACCAAGTAGAGGCTTCTTCCTTCAACCTATAAGTAACCAACCTCACTCTACACTCTTCTGGAATCTCCACATAATCAAAGAAGCAATCTACCTCAGCCAGCTAATCCAAAAAGTCTTCAATATTAAGGCTACCATTGAAATAAGGGATATCTACCTTCAAACAATAGTCACCACCAGTGCCCTGGTCATACCCATGATAATCCCTTCGATATCTACCTCCTCATTTACCGCCTCGCCTTCACAATTGTCTCTCTTCATATAAAATTTCATCCTCCTTAGTGAAGTCTTCGTCAAACAACTATGCCCATCAATTTGCAGTGACACGTCGATCAATAGGATCCCATAAGCATCTCTTGCCCATAGTCGTTCTCCACCAATATTCCTATCTCTGTTGGTATTTACTGTCATCGCATCAAAACACCCAATCAAATCCTCAACAAGATGCTATACTCGTCGAATTCTTCGATCCATGGCATCAATTACCATCCTAGGAACCATTCGTTCAGTTTCACGGACTTCCGCATCCTAATCACTGTCAAGGACACGACTACCATCAATATTGTTGTTGGATGCTATCTTCGCAGGAACTCACCGTACTGTGCTACCAATCTGACGCAGCATGAAAACGTAAACAACAAAAATCAATTCACCCATTGACTTCTAGGAATCTTGCAATTTTACTGACAGAAATTCTTAAATTAGGGTGTCAAACTGAAATAATAATGTCCTAAAACTAAAGATAGGTTGTTGAGACTATATATACTATTACATAAAGCCCTAAAAAGAATTAACAAGAAATAAGTCGGGCAAATAAAGTATGATACATAACTTGGCAACTTAGGATGAAAAATAGGTGGCCTTCATGTAACATGCAACGCCGGTTGCCTTCATGGCAAAGCTAGAGGCATTTAAGGCGGCTTTCGCTGGACTTGGGGTGCTGCTACATTACTTTTTTCTTGTTATCTTTCCAAATTCATTGAGCTTGTTTCTATATACCCATTTGGTTGATATAACAGATCTACTATTAGGTCCAGGAACCAATTTCCAAACATAATTTTTTTGTAAATTGGTTTAATTCTTCTTGCATAACATGTATCCAAAATCCATCTTTTGAAGCCTTTTCAATATTTTTAGGCTCGATTTGAGATTAAAAAAAAAAAAGACAAGATTACTCATGTTTCTTAAAGATGACCTTATTTATACTTTATTAGAAGGTTCACCAATAATTAGATCTTTCAGATGTGATCTTGCATATTTTCATTCTTTGGGAAGATCATAATTAGCATATTCATGCACAGCGTCCATTTTATGTTCATTATATTCTTTGTTATTATTTTTAAGAGAAAACTTATCCAAATCAGTACAAACAACATCCACATCATCATTTGAACATGAATAAGTTAAAGAATCATCAAAAGCAATATGTATAGATTTTCTACAAATAAGGTTCTCTTGTTAAATGCTTTATATGCCTTACTTGTCAAAGAATAACCTAGTAAGATTCTGTCAACACTTTTAGCATCAAACTTAGCTAATTGTTCTTTTCCATTATATAAGATGTAACATTTAGTGCCAAATGAATGAAAATAATATATATTAGGTATTTTCCTTTTCTAAAGCTCATAGGAGGTTTTCTTGAGAATTGGTCTTATAAAAACTCTATTTAATATCTAGCAAATAGTATTTATAGCTTCAATCCAAAAATATTTTGATAAATCATTTTTACATAATATGGTTCTTACTATTTCAATTAAAGTTCTGTTTTTCCTTTCAGCTACACCATTTTTTTGTGGAGTTCTAAGTACTGAAAAAGTATTTTTAA
Organism: Combretum micranthum; assembly: GCA_024138025.1. Classification (NCBI taxonomy): domain Eukaryota; kingdom Viridiplantae; phylum Streptophyta; class Magnoliopsida; order Myrtales; family Combretaceae; genus Combretum; species Combretum micranthum. Next base: position 104,151 of record JAMXBD010002311.1, on the reverse strand, counting down.
TACCATATTTATTGCAAAAAATATCTATTTCATAATTTTCAAATTCTCCCCAATGATCACTTTGAATAAATACAATGCTGAGACTTTTTTTTCATTTTGAAACTTCTTGTAATATCTAAAAAATACATGATTTGTTTTGTCTTTAGATGCAAGGAAGAAAATCCATGTATATATCTAGTGAAGTCATCAACAATGACCAAGATGTATTTCTTACCTCCTAAACTTAGAGTTTGAGTATGATTAAATAAATCCATATGCAATAGTTCTAATAATCTAGAAGCGGAAACAACATCCTTAGACTTAAAAAAAGTCGTAGTTTGCTTTCCTTGTCACATGATTGACAAATCCTGTCATTTTGAAAAATTATCTTTGATAAACCTTTGACAAGATTCTTTTTAACAAGTTTTGAAATTACATCTATAGTAGCATGTTCCAATTTTCTATGTCATATCCAACTATTGTTATTTTGAGAGTATAAACAAGTTTCATTTGATGAGTTGAAATCATCTAAATTGATTTTGTAACTATTTCTTTGTCCATACCCTTCAAAATAAGCTTGATTATTGTCAATTATTTCAATAGAACACCTTTTGGTAAGAAATATTACTTTAAAACCATTGTCACATAATTGAATAACACTAAGCAAATTATGTTTTAGATCATCAATTAGTAGCATATTTTTAATAATTAAATATTTGTTTATAAGAATGTTACCTTCACCAAGAACGGTTGATTTTCGATTGTCTCCAAAGGTAACACTCCCTTCATCTTTCAAGTCTAGCGATGTGAATTTAGATGCATCTCTAGTCATATGCCTAGAACAGCCGCTGTCTAAGTACCATTTGTTGTTCCCACTTGAAGATTCCTGCAAAACATATTATTATTTCTTTGATACTCATTTTAGTTTGAGTCCTTTTTGATTAGATGGAATAAAAACCTCTCTCTTTGGAACCCAAATCAACTTGCTTCAATGATTCACATGCATTGTTTTTCTTATTGCACAATTATGCACAATGAGACCAGATTTCCCACAGTAATTACATGTCACATAGGTGGGTTTTACAAAACAAGTTTTGTGAGACTTGCAATTACTTTCTCTACAACAAATTCTAAATTTATTTGAATCACATGTTTGATTCTCAAGAAGTGTGTTCAAATTCTTTTACTATTTGTGAATTTGACTATGGTTATTTTTGAATTATCCAGCTAGCTTTCAGCAGAATATTTTCATTTTTTAGTTCTTCTAGCTTTTTTAGAATTTCATTATTACTACTAGCACATTCAACATTATTATTTTTATAGTTTTAATCTCAAGATCCAACGGATCATTGTCAATTGATAATTTTTCATTGATTTTGATCAACTCATCATTTCTATTTTTTAGCTTTTTACACTTATTATCTATCTTATCATTTTTTTTTATTTTAGAACGTTTATTTTTTCATGCAGTTTTTCATTTTCTATTTTATTCTCTTCATACTTGGTTTGAAAATTTTCTAACTCTTTTCCTACTCCATCATGAATAATTTAAGCATGCTATTCTTTTTCTTTACATTTACTAACATACTGCATACTTTTTCATACATTGCTTATAACTTGGCATATGAAAAAGAAGTGGGGGAAGTTACCTCATCGTCTAGAGTCATGAAGCATACGTTTTCATCATCCGAGTCGGATGAGTCTTCATCACTCCATGTTGCCATAAATGCTCTTTTTTTCTCCTCCTTTGATCTCTTCTTGAATAGTAGACAATACTACTGGATATGTCCTGGTTTGTGGCGTTTGTAACATGTTATCACATCCTCCTTTTTTTTTTCTAGATAAGTTGTTGTCATTGTCCACTCTTTTTGACTTGAAATTAAACCTCGTGAATTTTTAAGCTCCTTAGCCGATAAGACAAGTTCATTATTCTCATCTTCATCTTCATCATCGCCAGAATCTTGACTTATGACTTTTAAGGCAATAACCTTCTTGTTAGATTTCTCTCTCCTTACTTTTTGATGAGCTCATGCATTTTGAGCGCTCCAAGGAGTTCTTCCTTGTAGCATTAAAGTCTCGTGCTTCTTTTTATTATTGCTCTTTTTGCTTCTCAATCCTTGGGTAGTGATCTAAGAAGTTTAGAATTTATTTAGAATTTATTTATAAGTTAGAAAAGTTCTTCCCAAGTATACTCAAGGGGCTTTATGATATTAATGAACGTGTTATACATTTCATCTATTTATTCATTAGAAAATATTTTGAAAATTTTAAATTGATCACATAAAAGGCTTATTTTTGTATCTCAAACTCTAGTGGTTCCTTCATAATTATTTTTCGGTTCATCCCATGTTTCTTTAGCAGTATTACATGTATATATTCTATTGAAATTGCTTTCATTTAAACCACAATGCAAAATATACATAGCAATTTCATTTAAATCTAATTGCTTTCCTATCTTCTTATTATAATCTTTTTCTTTTTTTTCCCTTCTATTTTTATAGGCCATTTTCTTTGACACTTCAAATTAATCTATTTTAAGCTTTAAGAAAAAATTTCATCCTATACTTCCAATATGGGTAGTTAACCCTATTTAGAAGCAGTAGTCTATTTATAGCTTGCTTCTCTAGAAATCTTAGTACTTTAGATGTCATGGTCTTTGCTGTATTATGCGATTAAGCATAGATAAGATAGAAACTAGCTTGATACCAATTGAAAACACATTAAGAATACTCCTACGGGCGAAGTGCCGCGGGAGGAGGGGGTGGGGGCGGGGGTTGGGGGGGAGGGTGGGAGGGGGGTTTGGGGGAATGGGTTAATTTAGTATTTGCCCTAAAAAGCTCAAATAATAAATTTTAATTTAGTAGATAAAAAATAACTTTAATTGCAGTGGATATACAATGGCAAATATAATATGGAATTTAAAAGAGATAGAGAAAATTAATCCAAATATAACGTAGAATTCGACCCATTTCCTACTCTCCATAGTCCATTAATGCCTCCAATTAAGGACTTCATCACCACTATGTTGATTCACAAAACACGCTAAAGCTGAGGAGTACACAGTTTTTACAACACACTTAGGAAATAAAATATTTCCTTTCTCTCTCTAGATGTTTTCTAATAAATAGCAAATATAAGAACAAACACTAAAATATTTTTCTCTCTTTTTTTGAGATATAAAAATTAATGAGTAAAAGAATAAGAAAATAAATTATTTGTTTGTTCACAAATAATCACACTTCAATTTTCTTCGTTTGACCACACACACCTTTTTGAATCTCCCAAGGATAGAGAATTTATAGCCTTTAAAAATTCAAATGTCCATTGGAGATAATGTCTTTTAGTCTCCAAGCATTAAATGTGCTTCAACGGCTCTTTTTGCCAGATTGGCTTTAATATTTAATATGTCGTGCCTCAATGCTTGTCGCACCTTAAAGTATCGTGCCCTCAAATTTACCCTTAACAAGTCTTTGTTTACTTAGACTCCGTTGAGTCTTCAATTCAATCCTATCGTGCCTCAATGACTTGTCGTGTCTCAAAGTATCGTGCCTTAATTTGCCTTTGACCAATACTGTGATTTTTTAGATTTGTCGAGTGTTGGCTTTAAGCTTGTTGTGTCCAAATTGATCAGCATGCCGAGCCCTCATGTGACCTTCAACCGAGGCTGTGTATTTTTAACTCTATCGTGCTCTGGTCTTTAGCTTGTCGCGCCTTGAGGAGTAGGCTTTCCAAGCCCTTGATGAATCCCTCGACCACTGATTTTTTATTTTTGAACTTGTTGAGCTTTAGTTTTGAGTTTGTCATGCCTTAGTGAGTAAAGCTATCAAGCTCTCAACTTAATCCTCGACTAATACTAAAAACCTATAGAAACTCCACAAAGACGCACAATACATACATATATATATTTTTGACTAATTAAATGTAGTTTACAATAACTGAATAGTTAATTGTGCATTATATTATCTCATGAAAATCCACATTGAATATATAAGTTCAACAACAATAAATGGGAAAGTGACATGTGACGGTTAGTGATGTAACTGGGTAGGCCATTATTGGGTTTCTAACCCACTCGATCTGTTTAAAACACTATAGGATTTTAGGATCGAGTTTAAAAAAATATGATAAAAAATCTATAGAGTTATAGGGTCGGGTTTAAATCATATAACAAACCCAATGGATACCCGATAACCCAATATTATAATTTAAAAATAAATAAATAACATTACTAATGGGTCAAGAAAACGAAAGAAGATATGAATGAGCTACTATCTTTTTTACCTCCCAAGGATGTTTTTTCTTTCACGTCTACTAGACTAGTTACAATTTTAGAATTTTTTATTAAATTTTGTTCAATTATGTTTGCTACGGAAATTAATATTATTTGTTGTATGCTATATTTATGTCTTAGTAGAATGTTTAATTTAACCATGTTTTTAAGATATTATACGGTAATAAAAAGTAATATATTTATGTATTTACATGTTGTATAATGAACGTGATCTACACCATTTTCTATCAATTCCACATGCATCTTTTTATTTTTGAATGTTTAGGAAACTTGTGTCAAAAGTATTGAATTTTCTTAAATTTATTATTAAAATTTGAAAATAGGTTAAGAAAATAGGGTTATATGATCAGGTTACGAGTTCTAAATCAAACCTTATAGGGCGGGTTTTGATATAACATTCAAATCCTATAGGATTATAAGATTGGGTTCGATAGACCTTATAGGATAGTGGTCAAGTTTCGGGTTCGTATAATCTATTCAAAACCCGACCCAGTTACATCCCTAGTGTTAGGTAGCTAATAAGAAATTAGAAAATTGGACGATTAAACGACCAAAAAAGTAGATAATTAAGTAAGCAGATTACCACACATTATCTAATTCAACAATTAAGTAGATAGGTAAACTCCTATCAACTTTAATATGTGATAATTTATCTGCATAATTGGGGTTTTTTTTATTAATTGGCTACTTGGAATGTGTTGTTTCCTTGTTTGTTGCAGGTTCTAGCTTAGTAAACAAAGACCGTCATATTAGTTGAAGTAGGGTTAATGAATACAAAAATTTTGAGCAATATTAAATTGATTATTCAAAAGCTTAGGTAAATGAAAGTTTAGGTACTAAGCGTGATATTAACCCTCTATATTTGTTAAAAATATATATTGTAAGTGAAATATCTTCATTAAAATAATTACTTAGACGCATGATTGTCCATAATTTGTCAAAATAGCTAATTGGACAAATAACTCAATATAGACTAAATATAGGTAGTGTAACATGAATGAACTTGAAAAGTTGGTTAGGAGCATTATGATTATGTGGAACACAACTACCATGCGGACATCAACCCTTAGTGTCTGTATACCTTAAACCACTGCAGCATGATTGGATTCATTCTAATCATGCGTGAGCATGCTAGCATATGAACTCTATCTGCTGGCATCCGGTTGCTTGTTATAGAACACGATTAGAGCTTTTTAATCATACTAGCATCTGGACCGTATGCATTGGCCTTCAAATGTTAGTTGTAGTAAGATAAGATCCTACATAACAACAAACAGAGTTTAAATATTACAAACAAACTTTACATTACAGGCATATTTTGCACATTTTGACTTATGTTTCATGGAGTTAATTTTTTATACCAAAATTTAGGGGGTCAATTTCTCTAACGGTACTTGAACTTTTTCGATATAACAAAATTATATCTAAACAAAATTTTTGCTCACAAAAATAGCCAAACTTTTCAAAATTTGCACCCATGTACTTTTGGCTTGTATTTGGCTGAAACTCTAGTACCTTGTTGATGTGGACAATTGCCTCTCTTAAAGAAATCTCTTTCTCTCTCTCTCCCCCCTAGTTGCATATATGTCTCTCTTTTCTATTTTTTTTATTATTATTTTTCTCTTTCTCTCCCCCTCTCTTAACTCTCTTAAACTAATATTCTGTGTTTAACTTTAGCAAAAAAGCCAGCCAATGGTTTAGGGCTATTTTAGGATAAAGCTTGGTTTGGGGTAAATTCAATTCATTATCCTTCAAACATTGGAGAAGTATCACAACTACTTCAATTTTATGGAGTAAAGACTAAGAATTATTGCGATAGAAGCACATGGACTAATAGAAGAAGGCTAAAACCAATTCAGATGAAATTGAAGGTGGAGTTTGAATCAAGATTAGGTCAGCTGACCCAACTAGTACTAAGAAGGGCTTAATTATATAAAAAAATTCAAGCTTTATGTAATAAAGTTTCAACCTTTGTTGATTTATGACCAAAAGATGAACAAAAGATTCCTGTAGAGCAAATCAAACATAGAATACTATTTTAGAGTTTTGTTTGGTTGGAGGAAATGGGTTTGGTCATTGGATGGATTTAGAGTTTCGGTGCTTTAGGGTTATCTTAGGATTTAGTTGTGTTGGCAAAGGAAACAGAGGGGATAGAAAGAGTGGATGAATTGATGTGTGCTACTAGAGAGAAAGATGAAGTTGGTTTCATGATTCAATTCGATTTGATTAGAATAGTAGCTCATGGATCGTAGGTTATGTGTGTGTTAAAATGTCGATATTAATTGAGATAGAGAGGAATGAGAGTAAAGGGAAAGTAAAAAGGAAAAAAAAAGAAGAAAAAAGAAAAATGCTAACTTAAAGAGCATAAGTATCTATACTATTAAAGCAAAACCATCCATTTGGTGTCTTTAGTGTAAATATTTTTAATATAGTTAACCTGCCAATTTAGTGTAGTTTTTCCATAAAACTTGTATGATTGTATAATGCATTACCTCATCAAAGTCCAATATGAACCTTTTATTTCAACAATAGCCTCTAATTACCCATCAATCAACTGGAACATTCCTAATTGATTGCTTCATTTGGTATTACCACTTAATTAATTAATTATTTCTATTAGTTAATTAATTAATTAATTATTTTTCCATTTTTTGAGTTTCTCCATTATGTTTGACCTTAATTAATCAAGAAGATTTATATCGCCTCATACTTCGTATTACCTGCAACTCCCTCTAATCATGCCCCAGTAAATAGAAAACTGGTCATTAAACACACATGATTATATTCAATAAATGATAATTCAACAGAAGAAACAATCTTAATCATATAGTTCTCTTAGGGTTCATCTAGCCAAGGTATAATAGATTTAATTTTTTGTAAGAATAATCATGAAAAACAAAACAAGAAGTTAAATATAATAACAACCTTAAAATTTAAAATAAATCCCTTGTTAATCTTGGATATTCAATCTTGAGTCATTGAATGTTGATTTCCGCTTTACTTTTATATTCTCAGCCTCCTTTTGCTTAGAAGTATTGTTTTAGGCTCTCTCTAGAGTTATTTGATGTTTTGGGATCTTTTCTTTTGTTATTTTGCGTTATGCTCTGTTTTCCTCTTAGTCCCTGAGTCTTAGCAAGGATGGATGGATCTGTGTGTGCGTATAAATTAAAACAACTTTTGTGCATTCGATGAGATGCAGTGGTAAATGCACGGTCGTGAACATATCCTTGCAACTTTCAAACTCCAAAAATAAGCAAATAGTGCATTCATGAAGTGCACAAGTAGGTGTATGATTTTTTTGAAAGTCGTGCACTTTTTTTGACACTAAATCACCCAAAACTTGACTAATTTTCTAGTTGTTTTCTAATGAGTGTTCTGACTCTTGAAATAAAAATATGAATAAATTAAACACCAGAGTCACTCAAAACATCCTAAAACTATATAGAAACACATAAAGATGTGCCTATAAAAATAGTTAAAAGTATGATTTATTAATAAGACATAAGGTAATTGTTCATAAAGTTTAGAGCAAACATCTATTCTACAACATCATAGATTCACCCTAAGATTTGTTGCTTATAAAACTTATAAGGTACAAGGTATTCTATAACATTTCATATCTTTACATTACATTTGTGTAATGTTAAATCTCTAAGGTAAGTTTTCCATAATGTCCTTTTTATTCGATATTCAAAACTATCTCACATAGCACTCTCTTCAAACTTAGAAATAATCTAAGAGGGCCAAAAGTTAAAATTAAAATAAAAAACACACAAATGTTCAAGAGAGAGCTAAAACTATATATGATGGGTTTGAGCTATAGTTTATATGTTTTTTTTTTTCCTCCTTTTTGGTAAAATGTAGAAGGTATAAATGATTATTTTACTTATTTTTTTTAAAGGGTAAACTTCAAAATACTCATGCAAACTGTATATATTATGGAAATATTCTAAATTTGAAAAACTTAACTCTTGCACTCTTTGATAGAAGATGGTTTTATTACTTTTACATAGTTGTTAGATGATTAGATGAAGCATAAAAAACAATAACCCATCCATTTAGTCTGATTTTGGAGAAATAATCAAGTTCCGAATTTCATTTTTGCCTGAGACTTGAGTTATATCTCTCGTTTTGCTTCTCATTAAATTAGTGCAACAAATCAATTTTTTAATTGTACATTGCTTTCTTAAAAATCTAGGTCTAAGAAATCCACGTCACTATGCTAATATTCTTTTTATCTACTCACCTTCTAATTAGGAAAAAGTAATGGGATATATGATTCATCAAGGTTTTAGTATGGAGTTTTACAAATTTGAGATATCTTATAATACGTAAAGTTTATAAGTGGTGTCTCCATAATTTAATCTATTAAAATTATTAATAAATTTATAATAGGATATAAGGTACCATAAAGCTTATAACCTATATACCTTAAAATTTGAGTTTTAGGGTGGTATAGGGTGTGGAGACATCTATTGTATCTATATCCTATCTTAACACTGTGTTTAGCATATGAATGGATGTTTGAGGAGGAAAGGAAAATGAGAAGGACTAAATTTTATCCTTTTTATTTATTTTAAAAGGGAAAGACGAGGAGAAAGAAAATAGATGTAATATTTTTAATGACCTTATCATTTTTTTTATCCCTTCTAAAATGGAAAGTATTAGAAGAGAAAGGGAACAAATTTTTTAAATTACTCTTGTATTCTTCTTTTTTATAATTACCTATTATATTTTAGGAGCATATAAGTAATTTATCATTATATCTTATTTTATCTTTTATAATTAAAATTTATCTACTTTCATCCTCTTAATTACCCACAAACACATGATAAAATATTAGATTTTAGAATCTACTTTGTGTCTTTTAATATTTATCCAAAAACTACCCGGAAAGATATTATAAACTCTAGGGTACAATAAAATTATCTCCTCATCCTTATTTGTTGGATTTGAACACTTGTGATGAAATCGTCAAAAGTTCAATATTAATTCTTTTATTTATTTATTTTTTTTTTCCAGAGAATGGAAAGTTATGCCAGTTAAAGCATTGAATGGATTTCCACTTGCATTAGACCAAACGAAACCATCGCCACTCATTTGGTCTATACACTTCATTTTTTTTACCCGACTTGTCTCTTTTTAGCACGTCCCTACCCATAAACAGTGAAATTTCCTCATGCTTTCTCCATAAGGTGGGTTTTCCATTATAGCAGTCATCGTGGCATAATTTGGTGCTTAATTCACTTGAAAAAATATCCAACAATTCTTGGCATCTGTCCACATCGTCGCCTCTTTTGAAATCAATTTCTGCGGGCTCGCGTTCTCCACCTCAAACCCTCAATTGGCCTGAAAAATCCATTGAAAACCCCCAAAAAGATCCACCAATGCGTGGCCACCTTACCACATGTACAGATGGCAAAAGGAGATAAAAATAAAATTTGGGATGTTTACAAATTTGTTTTCTCAATTATTTGTTGGGAGAAAAATGTCTTAATGATTAAAGTATAATTTCACATTCTTATGACTTAAAAATATATAAATATTTTTTTAAAAAAATAGATCCTCTATATTTTTATCGACTTACCTTTTCAAAAACTATTATATATAAGTATGGTTGAGATTATAAAAGGAAGAAGATGATATTATAATGATATCATTAGATTTTTGTAGATGATTAAAATTCATTCAAAGGGCTTTGAGCTTAATTCTAACTTGGATTTAACTCTTTAGGCCATGTGACATTAGATCTAGTTACTTGGGATGATCAAAGGAGATTTAACACAGTAGACTTAAAATAGGATCAATTGAATTAGCTCTCCAATTCCAATCTTTCTCAAATTGGGTCACATGCATTACAAATAAAGGCTTTTATTGGGCCATAAGAGCCCACTTCCGTATTCATATGAGAGGACTCATCCTAGCCATTGGTCATTCATCCCATCCGACAAATAACATCAACAACTAGATTTCCTATAAATATCATTAGTCCTCACCTCATTTGGATGCTCGAAAATCTTGAACAAATGTTGTTGAATTTCCATCTTAGCGGATTGATCACCTATCATACATGTATTAGAACCTATTGCGACTGCCTAGTTCTCCTCTCTATATAATTCTCTCTTTATCATCTCTTTACATGTCATTTCCTAAGCTATGTGTAGCATGATAATCACACAACACGCATGTGATAGTTGTAATTGGATCCTTACCCACAAATATTATAAGAATTTAGTCTATTTAAATTATTATTTTAAAACATGCAAACCATTGTTAGAATCTTAATCCATGATTGGGAGGGACAATAAAGGGCAAAATTTCTAGAGATTTTAGCTATCGCTCAATGTACATGTACATATTTTCAAAAGTTTCGAGGAAATGAAAATACACAGTTTGAGTTTAAGGTCTATTCATAGCTATCAAATTGTTTAAAGTAGCATTTGATTGCATAATTTTTTATGAACCTGGATTAAACAAAAGTTATTGTGTCATGTTTGGTTTATAAAATATATGTAGTATTGGAGAAAACTCTCTCAATGGAATAGAACAAAACTAGAAAATTTTTATTTCTTATATCTAATGGTATAAAAAAAACTATTAGAATTGGATAAAAATATAATCTCTTAATAAAATTTTATCCAGTATTGTCCAATACCATGTATACTAAATGTAGTAGAAGAGAATTATACTGTCGAGCACTTCTTATAATCTGCTAGCTAGTCTTTTTTATTCTGTCTAAGTCTTACAACCAAATGTTCTATAAGGTATATTATTTGAAAAATATATTTAAAAAAAAAAAAAAAGATCTGCTTCTTGCGTTGTCATTGTATACCACACAAATTCTTTTTAAGCAAAAAAGAACGAGACGTTGAAATGTCATATACCATAGAATATCAACTTTGCGACGTGTATCATAATTTCCCATTCATTTCACGTATATGGTGCCTTTCGCTCCCATATCTTAGGGCATAATATATATAGGCTCCCCCTAGCTTCTATTGCTTCATCACAACGCGCCATACAAAGAGCACAAAAATTTTCACTCTCAATGGAAGATCCTTCAAGTTCTACGTCTCAAAGTGGTGGTAGGAGTAACTCGCGGCGCCGGTTTCCGCCACCTCCGCGTCCGGCTAACAATGAGTCCGAACCCAATGACCTACATATGTTGCAAAAATTTTCTTCTAACAAGCTCAAATGTCAACCACCATTAGTGGTTTGGTATAGAGAAAGCAGCCCCTAGTCTCGTTGAGTCTAGACTGGTGGCAACACCGTCCTCCGATTCGGGACGTGAGAGGTTGAAGAGACATCGGGAAGTGGCTGGTAGGGTTTCGATACCGGAGTTCTGGGGGCAGGAGAATTTTTTGAAAGATTGGGTTGATTATTCCACTTTTGATGCCTTACTAGCACCTAAAGGAATATCTTCAGCTCGTGAGGCCTTGATAGCGGAGGTCGACGAGCCACTTCCCAACGTCTTAGAATTGATAGTAGATGTTAAATATGTCGTACTAAATTTTTTGTTCATCTTTGGAGTTTTTTAATATGCTGATCTCTCCAGATTTATGCAATATCTTGTTTATTTAAGGGGGAAAAAAAGCCCTTTGCTTTACATATGGTTGTTATCAAGAGCTTGTGAATTTTAATTATTCTAGCTGTTGTCCAAACAGATGTATTACTCATAAAAGCAATATTAGTTTGAGAGTTTGATCTGGGTATGTTAAAGGGTCAATAATTAATTGATAAAATCTATTTGAACTAAGGTTGAATCGCAATTAAACTGGACTATTCTCACGACTGGATCAAGTTCAACTAGATTGATCCATTCAGATCTAACAACACTGCATAAAAGTAAATGAATGTGGACTTGTATGTATATTTATATTATACTGGATTGAGGCATATGAAGATGCAGTTCACTGGGATTAATATGCTGTGTGGTAGGGTTAATAATAGGAAAAGAATAAATCAATATTTAACATATAATCCATCCATTGGAAACTATGAAGTTAAAAAAAAATTACATATCAAATTTTATTTTCTTAAATTAAATAGTCCTTAATCTATGAGGTGTGTCACATACCAGTTAACTACTTGATATTATGTTCGAATGATATTGCAGAGAAGCAATTGTAAAAAGCAATTCATGATCATCTTTAATACTAATTCATCATATTAAAGAATAATCCTTGGATTAACATAAGGTACAAAAAGAAGATATTTATTTATTTATTGTGTTTTTCAGAGAGCTTTGAATTGAAGGATTAGAATAGATTTAGCTAAAATTGTATTATATAGTTTTATCCTTTCTTAATAGATATGAGTATTGACCATTATCCATCATGATTTCTTTCGTTAATTTGCTCTTTGCTTAACCGATTAAACTCTACTTAATCCTAATAAATCTTGTCATATAGTATAATTAACTATTAATCTCTATAAATACTTGCCAAAAGGTAGGAGAAGACTTTCCAAGCGGCTTGATATGATTCCACTTGTCATGGATATTTGTACATGTTGAGATTCCCCGTTAATTTCTATAAATTTTCATATAAGGGAGTAGATATAGGTATAGTTTGGTTTCGAATCAGGAATCGATCAAGAACCATCATTGGCGGTTCCGAAACTAGTTATGAAACTACTGGTTTCATAGTTCTTAGGTTCTTTGGCCTAAAACTTATGGAACCGGCGATAAAAAAGAAAAAAGAAAAAATAATATTAAATATATAATTATTAACATTTAAATTATTACATATAAATAATAAAATTTATTACTTATTCACAATATTTAATATGCTATTATCAATAATATAAATAAATATAACTTAAAATCATATATAATTAGTTTAAATAAACTTCTCTTAAAAGAAAAATTAATTTTCTTAATAATGAGAGTATTTTTTGAATTGTAATTTTCTTTTTATCTTCTAAAGTATTTTACAATATCATAATACTAATGACGATTGATATTCAATGTGTTTGTATACATATAATATGCATTCTAAATAATTTTTTTAAAATTTTGGTTAAATAATTTAATTCTTTTAAATCCAATAATTATTTTCACTTTTAAAATTTATTTTATTAAAAATTAAAATTTATTTTTTATTTTTTTAGAACGACGGTTTCATGGTTCTAAAACCGGAACAAGAAACCGGTGGTTCCATGGAACCGAACAAAACCGTAGAGACGATTCCGTTTCTTAATTTCAAGACCCGAAATTAGCGGTTTCGATTTCTATTTCAGTTTAGTTCGGTTTTGGAATCATGACGATGTCTATAAGAGAGGAGAAGAAGAGAAGAGAAGACTATTAACCTAGTTTCAACTATTGCACCTGTCATAAATACTTGTACGTATTTAGATTACTTATTCTACTTCTTTAATTCTTCTCCAAATTATTTCTTTTTCTTTTTTCTGTTTTTCTTTCTTTTTTTTTCTCTCTCCACTAAGAATCATCCTATGCGAGGCAATCATTCTTTGTATAGAGAGAGAAAAAAAAAAAAAAAAATAGTGCCAACAACCTCTATTAAAAATGTGCTAATTAAGAATGTGGTATCGTGACAATCCACTTGCCATGATGCATATGCTCTCTCTAATAAGGCACATTCTTAATTAAGAGTATTGCATAAGATAAGTAGACCAAAGCCTACGTAGCCTTCATATAAACCTTGTGGACGTATTCTGTATGTATGCCATATATATTTATATAACAAAGCGTAACCGTACATTTTGGCGACTCGGGAGGAAGTAATTGCGCGTGGAATTGCTTCCAGTGGAGAAGAAGATGACCACGTCGATGACTCCATCGGTCTTCGTTATTTTTGGACATATTTATAAGGTAGCAAAATCAGGGAATTTTCTCAATATAAACTTCAGTGTCAATTACAGATCTAAGATGCTTTGGTCTTTGAATATTTACTCCACATATCTTAAAAAATAAAATCTAGATAGTTACCTTTTCTGAAAATTACGATTAGAATTTTTTAGAAAAAAAAAAAGAAAAAGAAAATAAAAGAAAGAAGAAAAATGGTAACCATAGATGATTGGATCCGATTATAGTGATCTCGTGTGTGTGGCATTTGACTCGCGCTACATGTGGCTTCAGAGGAGTGATTAGACAATAGCACGTCATATACCTAAGGATTGCTTACGGAGAGATAATAGAGAGGAGAATTAAGCAATCTCAGATGGCTCGAACGCACATGTAACAAGTGGAGGAGTCATGTGGCATCAACCCTACAATTCTTTGAGAGAGGCAATGCGATTTCATTCTGATTCCTGTTTAGTCTCTATAATTATAATCCGACAGCACGACGACGTTTCTCTGACTATCTCAAATCTTCTCTAATGAGGAGGACTCATGAGTTACTTATAAACTTTAGTCCTTGACGATATTCATTAGATTACAAAGTGTATCAACGGTCCGGATGAGTTCTCCTTCTAATGGATTCTCCTATGAGTTAATTTTGAGTTTAAGCCCATAGAGAGCCTCTTTTAAATGCATGAGCTTTTCTTAAAATGATTGAGAGCGAACAAGCCGGTTCAACGATTCTTACTGTATGCTCATCATGCCAAATTCATCCCAAAGCATAAATTGGACTCCTTAGGCCTTGTCATTTTGTCTAATAATCAAATTCAAATATTTTAACATAATCAAAATAGCCCTCTATAGTAGCCAAAGTTCAGGTGAAGTACGTTAAAAGATTTTCCATAATTTTAAAACGTTGATTGAAGGCTTATGCTTCTTTCTTTTTTTTCCGTGGAATTTTTTTCTACCCCTTTTTCTTTAGTAAGAGTATCTGGATTCTAGGTTTGTTGTAGTTTTTCAATGAATTGGCATGCTCAACCAAGAGTAAAATGTATTGATAAAAATAATAAAATAGACACTATGCTTTCAAATGAAAGTGTTTCAAAAGTTTTACCCCCCTTGAGACCTGCAAAAGTTGAAACTTGGATTATATTATGAAGAAGTGGTAAATGATAATCCCCAATTTTAATCTATGTGTTAATGTGTTTCCCAAACTATTAAAAGTTGGAAATAGGTAAATAAATTGGTAATATATAATATATTTGATTTTCTTTTAATTTAAAAAAACAAATTAAAATTAATGTTTAATTGTTTGGATAGTCGGTTTGGTTTTACTTTCAAACTGAACCGATATTGATACAAAACTTACAGTTTTACTTATAAATTAACCAAACTGAAGTATTACTGATTCGATACTAATAAGTTACCAATACAAATCCGATATAAATAAAAATCCGACGATCCAAACAGGCCAGTAGTGTTTAAATATATTTTGATTAATTTAGTGGTGTTTTCACACCAAGGTCTAAGTTTAATAGGATCAATTACAACTTCTAGGGTTTATCAATTAATTTGTTAAAGTTTAGGATAGATATTTATAATAGCTAAAAGTTTAACATCTATTCTGATGAAGATTAAGGTTCTAAGGGTTATTAAATTTTTTTCTTATTGGATTTGTTTAAAAGATATAGGGATCATTTAACTACATTTTTTGTGTTAAAAGACACATATACTTTCCCTTTTGATTGTTGTTTTAAGTTCTGATTAAAATTGTTTTAGTAAGGATGTCATCAAATTTTCATATTAATAGTCGCACTTATTCTAAATAATGACTTATAACTATGTTATATGATCATTAAACTTGAAGCATTTCAACATAATATAGATTGATTTAACCATGCCTAAGAGGTGAAATTCATGCCCTAAGAAATCCCTTTATTTTATTTTTTTTCATTTGTATCTAATCTATAATTGTATCTTCTCTATATCTAATTTGTCTATAAGTAAAAATATCTATTGTTTATCTATATTGTTTTTTGACAAATATCTTGTTGGAGTTTGTGACCCGATTTCTGTTACCGACTCCCATAGTTAAATGTTAATGAATGAATATTTGACTACACATTTATTATTCATTCATTATATATTTAATGGTCATAATTCAGGCCTTTATTATTCATTCATTACGTAATTAAGTGTCACAATTTACGCCGTTATGTCGGTTATCCTTATACACACACACACATATATGTGTGTGTGTGTGTGTGTGTGTGTGTGTTGTTTCTCAGGGTTTCTATATACAATATATCATATACATAAAAATTTTCTTTGAGAGTTTTGATAGCTTTTCATTTGTATCCTCTCAAATCCTTGTACTCCTACTTTGATATAGTGTGATTCCTATCTCGCCTTTGTCTGTGGTTTTTCCCAAAAAGGTTTCCACGTAAAATCTTTGTGTTTTCTTTACTTTTACGCTTGCTATTATCGTTTGATTGTGCCTTTTGTTTATAACAAACTGGTATCAGAGCGTAGGTTTTGATAATGACGATCATGAAGTACGATATTCCTCTTTTGGATCGCAACACCAGATTCTCGTTATGGCAGGTCAAGATGAGAGCGGTTCTCGCATAAATGGATCTTGATGATGCACTTTTAGGGTTTGACAAGATGCTCGCATCTTGGTTACAGGAAGAAAAGCAACGAAAAGATTGAAAAGCACTTTCGCAGATTCATCTTCATCTATCTAATCAGATTCTACAGGATGTGCTTAAGGAGAAAACCGCTACTGCATTATGGTTGAAATTGGAGCAACTATGTATGATGAAGAACTTGACTAGGAAGTTACACTTGAAACAGAGATTATATTCTCATCATTTGGAAGAAGGTATGTCTCTAGAAGATCATTTAACGACCTTTAAAGAAATTGTTTCTGATTTAGAAACTCTGGAAGTTAAGTATGATGAAGAGGATTTAGGTTTAATCCTATTATGTTCTTTGCCTCCTTCATATTCGACCTTTAGAGATACTCTTCTTTATAGTCATGATACTCTGTCTATTGATGAAGTGTATGCTGGTTTAAGTTCTTTTAAGAAGATGACACATCTTGTGATTAAAACTGAGTCTTCATTTGAAAGTTTAGTAGCACGTGGTAGGAGTCAAGATTAAAAAACTGGTGGGAGTTCTAGAGGTAGATCAAAATCATCAAATAGATTTAAAACCTATAACTATTGCAAAAAGAAAGGCTACATAAAGGCAAAGTGTTATAAATTGCAAAATAAAAATAAGAAGACTGATGATAACCAAAAGTAAAATCAACCAGAGAAAACGGATGAAGCTGATGTTGTTGAAGATCATGGTGATGGTGATCTTCTTGTTACTTCTGAAAGTGATTCACAATCCAGTAAAGAGTGGATTCTTGATTCTAGATGTACCTTTCATATGTGTCCCAAACGGGACTAGTTTTCAACATATGAAACGGTTTCCAGAGATGTTGTTTTGATGGGTAATAACAAATCTTGTAAAGTTGTAGGTATTGGAACAATCAAAATAAAAATGTTTGATGGCGTGGTCAGGACTCTTGGGGATGTGAGACATGTTCCTGACCTTTTGATTTCTCTTAGTACACTTGATTTGAAGGGGTATAAGTATACTGGTGAAAGTGGAGTTCTAAAGATAAGTAAGGTTCACTTGTGGTAATGAAAGGACACAAAAAGACTGCTAATTTATATTCTTTGCAGGGTTCTACTGTGATAGGTGATGCAGCCGTTGGTTCCTCTTTGTCAGATGAAGATGCTACAAGGCTATGGCATATGCGCCTGGGGCATATGAGTGAAGCTAGTGTGTCTAAATTGAGCAAGAGAGGACTTCTTGATGGGCAAGGCATCAGCAAATTAAAGTTCTATGAACACTGCATTTTCGGGAAGCAGAAGAGGGTCAGATTTACCACAGGTACTCACAATACAAAGGGCACTCTTGATTATATTCATTCTGACCTTTAGGGTCCTTCTAGAGTGCCCTCCAGTAGAGGTACCAGTTACATGATGACCATCATAGATGATAATTCCAGAAAGGTTTGGGTATATTTATTGAAGCAGAAAAGTGATACCTTATCTACGTTTAAAGTGTGGAAGACAATGATTGAGAAACAGACCGCAAAACAAGTAAAACGGCTTCGCACTGATAATTAGGGATGCAACCGGGATAGGTCATTATAGGGTACCCGGCCCATCCGAACCGTTAAAAACCCTATAGGGTCGCGGGACGGGTTTGGAAAATTGCTTGCTGACCTTATAGGGTTTCGGGGTGGGTTCGGGTCATTAAAAAAACCCGATGGGTAACCCGAATCCGTCATAATATAAATAATTTAAAAAATTAAATTTGAAATTTTAAAATCACAATTATGTAATATATTTTTATTATTTCTTGACTTTTAACATCTTGATCTGCACCTCTATTGTATTTAAGATATAAAAGCCCTTACGAATTTTCTCGTTGAGCTAACACAGTAAACACATTACACACTGACCTTGTTGCTTCTTAGCTTTCCCTCTTACTATCAATATCTTTGAAAACATGTTTTTCTATTCTTGAGTCTTCACAAGGCACGGTTCTTACATATGTATTATGTATATTTATGTAAGTGAAGTAATGTCTTTTCATCTACATTGAAAAATCTTCTTATGATAGTTTTAAACCTTTATATTTCTTAATAAAATTGTGGCATATCTTGTAAAATTCATTCAAGCATAGTTGTAACTAACTATTATGCCCTTATATGATAAAATTATCGTTAAATTTTATAATTTAACTAAGTGTTGAGAAGAGGAAAAAAAATTTAAGCGGGTCGCGGGGCGGGACGGGTCAAGGTCAAAACCCTACAGGGGCGGGTTTGGGTATTGAATAGAAAACCCTGTAGGGTCGCGGGGTGGGTTTGGGACACCTTATTGAGAAGCGGGGCGGGTTCGAGTCTTATATGACCCGTCCCAAACCCGACCCGGTTGCATCTCTACTGATAAATGGCTTGGAATTCTGCTCTAGTGAGTTTAATGACTTATGCAAGTCAAAGGGAATTGTGAGACATCTCACAGTTCTTGGTACACCCCAGCAGAATGTATGAATTGAACCATCATGGAGAAGGTAAGATGTATGCTCTCCAATTCTAAGTTACCAAAATCTTTCTAGGTAGAAGCTGCCTCCACAACTTGTTTGTTGATTAATAGATCTCCGTCAACTTCCATTGAGAAGAAGACTCCACATGAGGTATGGTCTGGAACCCCTACAGATTATTCTGAATTGAAAATTTTTGGATGCCCTGCATATGCTAATTGGAGCCTAGATTATTGAAGTGTGTGTTTCTTGGTTTCAAGACTGAGGTTAAAGGATATAAATTATGTTGTCCTGAATTGAAGAAAGTTATTGTTAGTAGGGATGTTATATTTGATGAATCTGCTATGTTACATGATTTATATCCTACTGTTAATTCTGATAAAATCCAGCAAAACCAATTGTGCAGGTGGAGTTTGATATTAATGCAGATTCTACACTAAAGTCTACTCCTCAACCTGTTACTATACCTCAACAAACATAGTATTCTATTGCTAAAGACAGGCCAGAAGAGAGATAAGGCCTCTACAGAGGTATGGCGAAGTAGATCTAGTAGCATATGCACTGAATGTGACAGATGATGTTGATTCAAATTTGGAACCATCCACTTACACAGAAGCAGTTAGTTGTGATGATTCTAGTAAGTGGATGATCGCCATGCAAGAAGAGATGGAATCCCTCCAAAAGAATAGAACATGGGAGTTAGTGAAACTTCCCAACGGTAAGAAGGTCGTTTGCTGCGAGTGGGTTTTCAAGAAAAAGGAAGAAGCTACAACTAATGATGAACCCTGATTCAAAACAAGACTTGTTGCGAAAGGCTACAGTTAAATACTAGGTATTGATTTTACTGACGCGTTTTTCTCCTACTGTAAAACACAATTCGATTCGAGCGCTACTTGGTATTGTTGTTATGGAGAATTTAGAGCATGAGCAGCTTGATGTGAAGACTCCCTTTTTACATGGAGAACTTGAGGAAGATATTTATATGCATCAACCAGAAGATTTTGGGGTCGTAGGAAAAGAAGACCATGTATGCAAATTAAAGAAATCCCTTTATGGGTAGAAGCAATCACCACGACAGTGGTATAAAAGGTTTGATTCCTTTATGACTTCTCATGATTTCAAGAGAAGTAACGATGATAGCTGTGTTTATTTCAAGCACGATGATGATGGGTCGTTTCTGTATCTACTATTATATTTGAATGATACGTTGATAGTGATTAAGGATAAAGGAGAGATTGATAGGGTTAAAGCACAGTTGAACAGGGAATTTGAGGTAAAAGACTTGGGTACAACCAAGAAAATTCTTGGTATGGAAATTTCAAGAGATAGAAAAGCAAGTGTATTACATCTGAGTCAAAAAGGATATATTGAGAAGATATTTTCCAGGCTCAATATGATGAGTTATAAAACTGTAAGTACCTCTTTAGTAGGTCATTTCAGATTGTCGTCTGCCCAGTCTCCACAGTAAAAAAATGAAATTGATTATATGTCAAAGGTCCTTTACTCTAGTGCAGCAAGGTCTCTTATGTATGTTATGATATGTAAGCATCCAAATTTGGCATATGCTGTAAGTATTGTTAACAGGTATATGGCAAATCCTGGCAAGAAACACTGGAAAGCAGTCTAGTGGATCTTCAAATACTTAAGAGGAACTACCAATGTTTATCTACATTTTAGGAGAACTAGAGATGGCGTCATTGGGTTTGTTGATTCTGATTTCATTGGGGACTTGAACAAAAGAAGATCTATTACTAGGTATGTTTTCTCTCTTAATAGTTGTGCTATTAGTTGGAAAGCCATCTTACAAGCTACTGTTGCTCTATCCACTATAGAGGCTGAATACATGGCTATTACAAAGACGATTAAAGAGGCTATATGGTTGAAAGGGTTGTTTGCTGAGCTTAGTGATTTGAAGACGTCTACAGTACTTTGTGATAGTTAGAGTGCGATTTTTCTAACTAAAGATCAAATGTTCCATGAAAGAATAAAACACATCGACGTTCGATATCACTTTATACGTGATATAGTTGCTCGATGAGATATCATTGTGAACAAAGAGAGTACTCATGACAACCCTATAGATATGCTGACAAAGACACTTCCGCTAATAAAGTTTGAGCATTGCTTGAACTTGCTAAGTGTCAGTTGCTGATTGTTTCCTTTATGGAATTTGTGGAAAAGGTGGAGTAGTGTTTATCAAAGTTTGGAGAATAATTTTGGTTTCAAAGTTGAAGATTGGAGTTTCTGCTATTTGATTCTGAATTTTGTGTTTGTTACTTCAGAATTCATGTGGAGATTGTTGGAGTTTGTGACCCGATTTCTATAACCGACTCCCATAATTAAATGTTAATAAATGAATATTTGACTATACATTTATTATTCATTCATTATACATTTAACGTTCATAATTTAAGCCTTTATTATCCATTCATTACATAATTTAGGTCATTATGTCGGTTATCCTTACACACACACACATATATAGATGTGTGTGTGTGTGTTGTTTCTAGGGTCTCTATATACAACATATCAGATACACAAAAATTTCCTTTGAGAGTTTTGAGAGCTTTTCATTTGTATCCTCTCAAATCCTTGTACTTCTACTTTGATATAGTGTGATTCCTCTCTTGCCTCTGTCTGTGGTTTTTTCCGAAAGAGTTTCCACGTAAAATATGTGTGTGTTCTTTACTTTTACGCTTGCTATTATCGTTTGATTACGCCTTTTTTTTTATAACATATATCTGTTTTAAAATGATAAAAATAAATTACTAAAATGACTAGAAGCAAATGAAACAAACAGACCTAGCTATTCTAAAGGATTAAACACTCTCTTTTTCTTTGTCTTAATTATTAGGAGTTCTCTAGAATTCTATTTGAAGATCTTTCAATTTTATTACTCATTAATTAAACGTTTGCACGATCAATGCATGGTTGTTATAATTAACATGTCAATAGCATAAATTAATAGATTATCATAAGTATAAGGCGAATATTATTAAATGATTGTAAAAAGAATTATACAGTTCTTATGCGACTATCACTGCATGTATTATTAGTAATGTTCGACAATATATGTCATGTCCCGAAGGGTATTCTAAACGTGGCAGTCTGCCGTACATAATATTAAAGCCTAAGAATGACCGCCTTAGTCATGCGAAGGCTTCCATACTATGTGCAAGGCGTCCAACACATGGAGGAGACACATTGGAGAGATACGTTTTATATTGATACAACTTGAGTAACAATGTAAAGGAAATACAATTCACTATACTTCAAATACAATTTCATCAAAAGATTTCACTACATAAAACTATTACAAGGCAAATCATAAAACCTAGCTAATAGCTTCAAACATTCTTATATCTTGCCGAAATCCCGAAGTCATTTTCGACTCCAACCATCTCGGTCCCCACTTAGCATTCTTGAGATAACTGTTCATTTAAATATCTATTTGGGTATAAGCTACACTAGCTTAGTGAGAGTTCCCTTAATTTCGTACCATGACAAGTAAGTTATAACTCATCTATATGTTATGCATGAACAAACACATGAGCAAACAATACATAAGACCATCCGGAAATCTTATGTTAAATGGATTTACCCTCCATTCGAGGTTAGGTGTTTCAGGCCCATACGACCATCATTTAAATACTTCTCACTTCTTATTATGGTTGATACAGGTGCCATCCACCACTTTTAAATTTTATGTGGTTTATACAGGTGCCCACCCATGCACATTTTCAATTCCAGCCCATACGCCAACAATCGAGTTTACAGTCCCCTCGTTGCCCAAATTATTATGCCTTCTTCCCAAAGGTATAATAACTTATGCAATGTGACTCACTACGTGATATGTATGTACATTTATTCATATAATCGTGGCATATTAATTATGTAGGTTAAGAGCGATCATAGAGAATTACAGACAATTTAAGTCTATGTTAACTCATACAATGATTTTACAACAAGTCTCGCCTCGATATACTTATATTCATTCAACCAAGTTTATACCACAACCCATCACCATTTTATCTTTTCCTAATTCTAGTGCAACTAGCTACAAGCACAAGCAAGGTAACAAAATAAGAGGAAAACTTACTCGGTCATTGGATCACCGGTCTCTTAGTAAAAGTAATCTGGTGGTAGGGAATCGTCGATTTCGGGTTCACCTAAAAAGGAAAAAATACTCTAATAAGTATTTCAACTCAAACTAATCCAAACGATTTTATACAAACTATCAAATTGTAATTCTCGTCCTAAGCAGGAATTCCAACTTAAAACGGCCATAACTTGGTCATTTTAACTTGGAATTTCGCAAATTATATCGATTTCTATCTACTTTGAAAGATCTACCTAATTCTAATATTATTTTCAAGTTTTGAAAATTCTAGGCCACGAAACAGAGGGATCAGTTCTTGGCACTAACGATCCCCATTTCAAAAAATAGTTTTGTAATTGCTTAAAATGTTCCTATTTGATAATTGAAGAATACATGAAACATGAATGATTTCCTAACATGAATGGCATGTGATGAGTTTAATGCATGCATGCTTTTGAAAATATTTACTAAAATGAATTTTTTAGAAACTTTTTATTTGTAAGACTCCATGGCTCTCTACTTTCAAGAAAACTAATTTCCTAACTTTGATCATTTCCATTTGTTTTGGATTTATTTCTTAAGAAAATATAATTGTCCTTGTTAAAATTGAGTCTTCATTATATCTATTACTTATGACCTTCATTTTATATAAAAATTTCCATTTTACACTTTGTAAACATGTTTCCAAGTAGGGTTGATTCAAAAATCCGAATTTTGTAAAATTGTTTTTTTGTGATGATTCTTTTAAGTAAAAATCATTTGACACTTAGAAAATTAAGGCTCAACCATGCCTAGACACTAAGGACTTCATTTCTTTGATAAAACTTCTAATTTGAGTTTGAAAAATATGGGTTTTCATGCCATTACTCATTATTACGAATTTCTTAAAAATGATAACAACTCAATTTTTTCCTACTTTGTTTCTACAATGCATCATGATATATGTATTACCTACAAGCTATTTCATGATGGTTATAAGATGATCTACCTATATGTATACATATAGTACCAAGAATTCTTTTTGAAAACTTTTACTTTGCAAAACTTTGAATTATACTAGACTTAAGAAAGATAGTTTTTTTCTTTGTAAAATCATACTTTCTTTTATCAAAACTCAACCTTGATGATCTATATAACCATCACCTTCATTATTTCAATAAAAACCATTTTGGGGTTAGAAAGTAGATGTTTAAATAGGTGTTTACCTAAATACGAATTTTACAAAATTTTGAAGAATGAAAACATTGTTTATCCTATTCTTGGAAACCATTTGGTTTCTAGGATTATATTTTGATAAACTTCTCTTATCTTGTCAAAACTTGGTCTTTATTACATATATTCCCTAGGACTTCCATTTTCTATAAAAATTATCATTTTGGCATTTGGAAATGAGTGTTTAAATAGTGGCTATTTTCAAATCCGAATTTTGAGAAATTCATTTGAGCTTGTTTCTTTGTAAAACTCATTTAGTCTTTCAAAAACCATTTCCTAATCAAACCTACCCCTTAAGGCTTCATTTCTTTAATAAAAGTCTTTTTTGAAGTTGAAAAATAGGTTTTTAAAATTGGTTTTTGTTGAGATCCGAATTTACAAAATTTATTTTTAGACATATCTTTTGATAAAATCTATCTAAACTTATAAAAATCCATTCCTTACATATCCTATCTTAAGAGCCTTCCATATCTTGAATAAAAACTTCATTTTTGAGTTGGAAAAATGTTTTTAAAATATGCCTTGGCCAAAATCGAAAATGAGATTTTTATTTTTGAAAATCACCTTTGATTCTTGTAAAAAGAAGTCTTGATGATATACATATATTAAGCCTTCATTATTTCAAGTAAAAATTTCATTTTGACATTTGGAAAGTGGTTTTTAAATAGGGGTCTTGCCAAAATACGAATTTCACTATTTTTGTTTAAGTTCAAAACCAAGATCTACACTTAATATGAACATAAATCTAAAAGAAATCCATGGTAATAAACTATAAACTCATAGATCTAAACTTTACTCATCAAAATCATTCATTTATGTTATCTATACCCTAAGCCCTTCATTTTAAATGAAAAATACACATTTTGAAGTTGAAAAATAACTTTTCTAAATATGGTTCTTTTTTCATCCGAATTTTCAAAAATGATTTTTGTTGAAAATAAAATAGATCTTGAGCTTTCTAAAACTTTCCTACTATCATCATGCTACTACAAGTTGTTTATGAACACAAAACAAAAATCTAATGCATTTATGAACCCAAAACACTAGATCTAGTTTACTATACTAATTATAAATGCATGAACACTAAGATAATTATGTGGATGATGAATATATGCATAAATCATTAGAAATAACAAAAATAATAACTTCAATAATAAGATCTAAGGCATAAACAAAAATCAAAGCTACAAAAAGTTAGATCTACAAAATATAACTACTTTTAACAAGAAAATAAGAATGATACAAGATAATAATCATAGAGAAGAGGAGTGTTTCATTTTGGCATCATCATCCTTAGCTTTTAAGCTTATGGAATGTCATTTGATGCATGAAACTCTCACTATACTTTACCTATATCACCTATGGAAGCTTTGAGAAGAAAGTTTGCTTAAAAATATTCAAGAATGAAGTATAGAAGCAAGAAATTGGAATGGGGGCAGCTTGTTTTTCATGTAAGAACAAGAGGAAATGAAGAAAGAAAGAGTGGAAAAAGAGAGAGAAAAAGATAAGGAATGGAAAATGTAAAAGGTGTAAATGAAGGAGAGAGAGAAGGATTGTATTAAATATGTGTTAATTAATTTGAAAAAAAATAAAACAAGGACAGAAAATTGGAGGGGGCTCATGTGAATGTAGGAGGGAGAGAGAGAGGGAATTTGTTGAATTTTGACTTGAAATTGAAATGTGTAATAAATGTGCATGTGTTGCTTCTTTAAGAAGGAGTGGAACATATTTATTTTAGTCAAAATAGGAGTAAATTAAAGGACAATGGCAGCCAAAAGAAGGGAAAAATCTGCCATGAAGTGTGGGATAGAGTGTAGAAAGATTGAAGTGAAAAAGAAATGATATGTGAAAGGTGTACTTGAAGTATTGGTTGGAAAAAGTGCTTTTTATTAAGAAAAATACAAAATAAAATTAGGAAAAATATTTTTAAATAAGTGGCATAATTTTCATAAATAAAATTAAATGATTAGTTCAATTTTTTTAGTATTTTAACAAATATGTTACTGGTATGATCAAAATACACGAATATGGGCTATAAATGATATTTTTATAACCCAAAAAATTCTAAAAAATTACTTTATGAAAATAAAAATATTTTTCAAATATTTTTCAATTATTAAATTAATTTATTTTATTTTTAGTATCGGGTCTTAAATAGAATTGATCCCTAAAAGCCCGAAACGAACTAATTTTTAGAAAAACAAAATTTTCTATAATATATATAATATTTATCTAAAGTTATAAAGGTTTATAAGAATAATAAAATCTTGTAATGAAATGGAAGTGAATAGTGCAAAAGCTTATTAATTACCAGTAATAATGAAATACGATAAAATTGTAAAATCAGATATTTCTAGTTATCAAAAAATTATGAAACTTATATTTTTGAAATCCTATGAAAACACGAGTCTAACGGTATTAATGGTATATTTTTTATATCTCGAGCCCCAAGACACGCTTTTCGAAGTCTGTATCCGAACGGGTTCGAAATAGGTCAAAAATTTACCAATCTGATATTTTTAAGCGATCTTATTTTACTACAAGTTATTCTCCACACTTAAACTACACCTCGGCCTCTAGGGTTAAGGGCGCGAGATTGCCAGACTTAAACTATTGTATTCCACTTAGGGTTTCCAAGTAATTTTCTGGTTTAGATCTTTGCAAATTTGGAAACTGATATTTTATGTTTATACAACATATTTAATTTGAGAAATTTATTTTAAATTTTTATTTTTTTAAGTATTTAATATCTCTTAACGTTTTCGGAATTCTTAGATTGAGTTTTATTTCCGAAGGTTAATCATTATTTACTTTTTAATAATTTTTTTTTTGGGCTTTATATTACCCGATTTTATAAGTCGGAGTTGAACATGAAATTTGTCATATGTAGTGGTCTTGCATTTTGAAGTATGTTGAGTTCTTATTTTATTTTTAAGGATTCGTATTTTCCTTAAGATTAAGAAGTTTCTGGATTCGTTCAGGATTTAAGACTTGTCGAAGTTCGGTTTTAATTTGGAGTAATTTCTTTTTAGGGTTTATTTTCGAAATTCATCTTGGAATTATTACTGAAATTTTCCGGGGTTTACAATATGTGTGTGTGTGTGTGTGTGTGTGTGTGTGTGTGTGTGTGTGTGTGTGTGTCAAAAAAGGTTTGCTAAAAAAAAAAGGGAGAGAGAATGATATTCAAAACGCATAAAATGAAAAGGTATGGCTAAAAGAAAAGACAAAAAAAAGGTATATATACTTTGGAATTGAAAACCGTAACATCATATTAAAGATGCAACGTCATGTATCGAACGACTTAAGTATGTATATAATCAGGTTAAAAATTAATCCTTAAAAATTTACATATAATAAGCATTTTCTCCTATTTTATAAGTTTTAATAATTAACAACAGCGTACAACTGAGAAGAAACAATTGCTCTTGTATTACCAATATCAGATATAAGTATCTAAGCTTTGGAAAATATGAATGTCAAGTCTTTCACAAGTAACTAATTACAAATATCTTTAAACAAAAGATTCAGTTATAAAAGGGTTGAACTAAACATCTTTCAGCTCTCCTTATTTGAATATCATCATAGGCCCAAAAGAATTTTCAAGATGACTCTTCTACTTGTGTGGTAGACAATGGATCATACATAATTCAAATTTCTATTGTAAAGTGAGTACTTCTTTTTTCACTAAGCGAGATGGGAGTTATATGTATGTTTTCTATGTTACTTATAGATTTAAAGGAGTAAAGGGAAAAAAATGGCATGAGGTAGACTTAGTAGTTTACACATATTATCAATCACAAATCCACTTATAACATATGTTCCTAGGAGGAAAAGCTAACATTTGTTAGAATATTGTAGCAAAATGTGTTATTAAAGCAAATGGTAAAGATCGGAAAGGGTAGGCAAGTCAAAGAAATTAAAATCTGACTTCATTAGAGATTGGCTTTCTTGAAAATAAGTCACTACACCTTTACCTTCATCTTTGACCTTGTATATCAAAAATTTAGAAACATATAATTGTTAGTGATAACTGGTAGATCTTTAAATCACTAGGGAAAGAGAAAGAGAGAAACCAATCACAATCTGCTTAAACGTTAGATCACCATCTCTCAAAAGGATACTTTAGTCATGGCAATCCACTACGCATTATACAAATTTCATAGAGCAAACTTGTAATTCACCTAGACTTTTAAAGCAGTATGTAAGGATTTGCATAACATTGTTACTATAATATAGAGATAAATAAAGTTATAAAGAAGGGCAAATGCGTCATATGATATAAAATAAGAGGGTTTTATGGTTCATCTTAATGTATAACGTTTAAAGATGAAGAGAATTCATTAAGGATGAAGAGACGTTATCAAAGATGAAGAGACGTCATTAAAGATCAAGAGACGTCATTAAAGGTGAAGAGACATTATTAAAGATAAAGGGACGTTGTTAAAATTGAAGAAGAAGAGACATTATTAGATATGGAGAGACGTTATTAAACATGAAGAGGTGTTATTAAAAATTAATAGTCATTCATTATCTTCTATATAAACTAGGATTCCTCCTTCTCTAAAATCATTCCTAAACCTAGAAACCTCTCTAAATCTCTCTAATTGTGATCCCAGCATCAAATGGAACCAAGAAATCAAGATCTAAGTAAGTGAGTTTTCAATTCTTTAGAGATTAAAGGAATAATCTCTTTTTAAAGCATTCGTTTTGTTGAAAGGATTTTGGAGAAAACGCTAAATAACCTTGGAGATTTTGTTTTGCTTTAAGGAGATCAAGAATTAAGGTTTAGGTAAGTTTTCTTTTTGAATTCTTTAGAAAATAAATGTATAAGATCTCTCTTTAAGAGTGTTCTTTTGGATTTGAAGGAGAAATTGAAGAAAACCCTTTATTGACTTAGAGATCTAGATTTTGTTGATCAAGAAGGATTTAAGGATTGATTATAGGTAAGTTTATATGTTTTAACCTTTAAGATTATAGAGGAATGTTTTTTTATTGGATTTGGTTTGATTTTTTTTTTTTTTTTGGAATGGGATTCTAGGGTTTATAGGAGTTGTTGGAGAAATCTGTTTTATTGGAGAATTGTTGGATTGAAATCAAGAAAAAAGGTGTGAATTTTTAATTTTGTTGAGATTAGAGTTCAGATTGAATTGAGTTAGAATTATGTAAGGAAAATATTATTTGAAATCTGTATGTTCATAATATCAAGTTCTGGTGAATTAAGGTTGTGATTCTAAAGGAGATTTGGGTGATTTAAAGTCCTGTTTCTAGAATCTGATTTAGGTACAACCTTACATTATTTGTTGTATATACTTGTAGGTTTAAATATGCTTGTTATATGTCTGTAGGGTTAGAATATTAAATCAATTTAATTCTATATGACATATTAAATTGTTTTGCTGCTTGTGTTCAGCCTTGGTTAGTAGAGACCACGCAGAGTATGATACTAGCGAGATACCCTAATGATCTATGTATGAGGTTGTCTCGAGTGGACTCGTGCATAGAAATAATTCTAGTAGATTAGGTTTTAGCAGAGGCGGCGATATGGGGATGATTCTCCAACACCAGTATATGTATAATTATCTATTTTTATATATGTTTGTTTTTATGGAGTCATGAGTTACTCTAGATTTGGAACTAGATGCATATGGTTCTGAATTGTGTTGCTTGCTGGCTAATATAAGATAAGAAATGGTGTTTGTTACATTAGATATAGTTGCATCTGATTATACATGTTGTTTGTGCATATGCATTTGTGTGTGGTTTGGCGTATTGGGCATTTTTGCTCATTCTTTTATCAATTTCAGGAGCAGATGAGGATCCAATTATGTTTGACCTATCAGGATATGATATGTATGTAGATGATGAGGAAGATGCTAGTGGAATGGACTATCTTGCAGACTTCTAGACTTTTATGGATCATAAAGATAGACTTGGAAGATTTTATAAAGTTTTGCAAATTGTTCTTTTATAAACTTTGTTTTAAGTTTTATTTAATGTTTTGGGACTATTAGTTACGTTAGCTTTGGTTTATGCCAATGAGATTAGTCGAAGGTTTTGAAATGCTATAAACAAGTTTTTTTTTTATATGTGAAATTTGGAGATATTTCTTTTGATGTTATTTGTGGATTAGAATTCATAGCCTTGGTGTGTTCGTATAAAGAAAAAGACATGTGGTCGGTTGTAATGCCTTCATTTTAGGATGTTACTGTTAAACTGGGTTATGCAATATAATCTTAAGAATAGGATAGGGTTAAAATGAAATTGACAAACACAATATACAAATCAACATAATAGTATTATTTACATCATATATACTTAAAGGCAAAAAAGAAAATCATATATACTTACAATTGACCTTCCTAAAGCGTCCTATTACATATGTAAGGCAATTTACATAACACCTATAAACATATGTAGATAATTAGTCCATTAGACTAACCAACTCCAATAATCCATTCCTTACCCAAGTGAGAAAATTGCTATTGCAATAAATAATTCAAAGTCTTCATGGAATCTAGTTTTGGTATATCGTAAAACACAAAAAGTTTATAGAAAGGTGAGCTACATCTAACTCTATGAGTAAATCTCTTGCAACCATACTTCAAGTGAAAATAAGCAAGTTATATTATCCAAACATATGCAATGCAAAAAACAAAAACATATGGAATGCAAATAGAAGATAGCTGGTATAGATTTATTTATGCCCTCTTATTAAGTTATAGAAATAGTGTTGTGTCACCAATGCCCAAGTGTCTAGGGACGAAGGTATATTTGGAGGGTACCTCTTAATAGGCATGACTCAAGCTACACTCAACACTCATTACAATTTAAATTTTTTTTAAATAGTTCCTATGATCTAAACCATTTGTTGTTTATACATATTCATTTTAACCTTGGTTCATAAGGCTAGGAATAGTAAAGGCTAGGAACAGTAATGCCCTAAATATCATCTTAACCTTGACTTAACTTGAATGGGCAATGTTTCTTGGGGTGCCATTAAGTTTCCATTAAGTCAAGTAAGTCTTGTAAGATCCTTAAGGGTCATTATGGGCTTGAAGAGGTTGATACGTAGTAGTGAGACCTTTAAAAATTTCAATGCAAATATGCAAGACATGAATGATTCACTAATGTGGCCAAATAGTTTTTAAGTACTAAAGTTACCACTTAATGCTACAAACACTCAGCAATAGTAGCATTATACAAGCAAGAATATTATTATTTTACATATGATATATTGATACAACAAACAAGGCGTCAATTGCATACAAGAGCCCTAAATCCTACACGCAATCAATTTAATTTATATATAATAATTTTAGTTATTTGAACTACATTACAAGCACATGTAAGGTGGTAAGTCGTAGAGATACTCACCTATACATGGTTATTTGTTAAATTATTCTTTAGGATACCAAAACTATTATTTTTTTTTCTTTTTCTTTTCGGTGAATTATGTAGTTTAGTGTTTTGTGGTATTCCATTTGTTTCTTATTGTTTTAACTGTATACATAGGTGTCAAAAAATTTATTCATATATTTCAATAAGGTAAATAAAGTCATTATATTCATATTCTAAGGCTTTCGAGCAAAACCCTTATGTCGCATTTTGTATATAGGAATCGTTTATAATAGAATAGATTGGAATCAAAGGAATGGAATTAATAAGGGAATGAGAAATCCATTCATTTGTTTGATATGGACATGGAATGAAATGGAAATAAATTAATTTATATTGGAATTTACTAAAAATATCATTTATAAAAAATAAAATAATAAATTCATATGAGATAAAAATAGGTCATTTAATTAAAAATCTTTAATGAAAGGTGGAAAGGAATCGTGATTACCTTCCATTTTTAAAAAGCGGAATTGAATTCCACCTTAAAGTCGGAATATTTAACTCCAAGGAATCGCAATTATGGCTTCTCATAACACTTCCAAATATAGGAAAAGGAATGGAACGGAATGCATGATTCCATTCCAATATTCCGCATACCAAATAAACCATTAGGATTTTCATGAAGCTAGTAATAATTATCAAGTAGTACTCCATATGTTTGCTATTGACTATTTACAACTAACCAATCCTCTTTTCTTATTTTAATTAACACTAAGAATCTAACACTAAGTTCATCATGGTTTACTTAGTAATAAATGGATATTATTTGATAAGTTATTCTCCTTTGTTATTCTAACTATGCTGAGACTATAGCCATAATCAATAATATGGGCTCGTCTTCAAAGGCTTCTACTAACCTTTTCAAATATTGGTTGTCTTATTATTAGTATAAGAGTTTTATAAAAGTATAACACTTATTTCTATCTTAATTATTTGCCAGCCTTTCATTTGACAACAAATGGATGTAAAGTACTCCACTTCTACTTTACTCGCCAGTAATCACCTATTTAGTTCTTTCATTATAGCATTGGAATTTTTAAGATGATAATAGATCGAGAGTTGAATTCAATTTAATGTGAGTTCTCTCAACTTTTAATGATGACTAAAATGAAAGAGTAAAGTTATTCATTATTTCATTATCTTCTATAATGACATCAACTAGCATGTCATATTCTGTTAACATCAAGTACAAGGATATTATCTTAAGTTACAAAGATCAAGTTGAAGTTTTTTAAATCAATAATAACAACTCTCATTCTAGATGACAACAAATATCATCCATTACCTACATTTTGCTACCTATTTAAGTGTTTGACCTTAGCCTCCCACCTATTCAAGATGGTTTATACTTCAAGTATGTTTACCCCTTTCTCCTCCTTTAATCTAGGTGCATGGTGGTACTTATTTCTTGTTCTTTAACTTATGGTACTTTTATCTAATCTTTTACTTATTAGTGATAAGGATAGCAAGGAAATCATAAGAATTTAAGTATGGTTATTATTTTTACATCCTTGCAATTGACAAACACCTAACTAACTAATGGGCAATTCAATTCGATAAACCTTTTACAATGTTTAGCTATTAGTCACTTTGCAATGCAACACATCAAGCAACCACTTTCCTATTGGAGCTTACATTAGAGCCTCTAGTGGACTTCATTTTGAACTACTTGCATAACCCTTGCTCAAATAAACAATAAGAATTAGCATTAAGCAATAACTTTCCTATTGGAGCTTACATTAGAGCCTCTAGTAGACTTCATTTTGAACTACTTGCACAACCCTTACTCAAATAAATAATAAGAATTAGCATTCCTTTGATATCTCAATATAAGAAATTGCAATTCTTTAATTGTCATAAGAATAAAATTAAAGTTTAAATATGGTTCTTTCTCCTTGCTTAAGTAATTAAAGTCTATACAACAATTTTAAATGAGGTAAATTATATCATAAAGTATCTATATTTGGAGTCATTTAAGATATCAACATTTCAATAGTTAGTGATAAAAACAAATGTTTCATAAATTAAGTCAATAAGATTTTAGCATTTCGCAAAATTCATTTAAGGTATCAATATTTAGATAGTTTTTTATCAATTTATTCCATTTTCTCAACAGATACACTTTAACTTATTCTATAAAACATTGATTTCTTTTTAATCCTTTAAAATAGTATTAATGTCATGAATGGTAGATGAACTTTGACAAAATATGTAATTAGGTACCTCAAATTTGAAATTGATCAATTCACTACCTAAACTTTAAAATTGATTGATTTAATATCTAAAAGAACTTTTCATGCATACTAACAAGACCTCTGTCAAGTTCTTTCAAGTACTAAATTGATCAATTTCAAAGTTTTTGTATACTAAATTGATTAATTTCACTATTAGGTATTGCATATTTTGTCAAGGTTCAGCTACTATTTGTGATATTATCCATTGAAAATATTGTTATCTTAAATGAACTATCCTTAAATATTGATACATTCTTATATATTTACCTATTTTAATTGTTAGTGCCTTCATGCTTAGCTCTCCTCCAATTTTAACCAAATTAAAGTATTAGTTTAATTATAATAGATCATTACTGAAATCAAGCATTTTTGCTCCTTTTTATTATCTATGGTCAATTTATCTTATCACATATAGAAGATCAACTTGTGCCGATGTAATGTTTGAAGAAAAGAGATGGAAGTGGATGAACTGAGCTTTTTAAGTCCAATGCCAAGCTTACTAGAGCTTTACAATCATTTCAAGCTCCTTCTTGTTAATTGAGAAGAGATATAAGTGTAGAGTTACACTTTACAAATACGAGAAGAGCCCGTGCATTTTGAGCTAAGCTAAGTACAAAGTAGTTACACTATTAAAGTCTAAGCTGTCATGCTAACCCATACAAGACCAACCTTAGCAAATTTTTATTTTATTTTATTTTTTATTTTTAGTATTGGTCAAATAAGCTCATTTGTAAGGCTTATACTATATTTCACTTAGGTATCACTCTACTCTCCTATGCCAATAACCACATCTTATTACTACCCTTTTTTTTTACAACATACCACACACATCAAATCCATATCTCATATATATACATATATAGATATGACTCATAGTCACTTTTCACCGTTACCCCTCTATACATCACTCTCCACAAATCCCTTTACAACGTACAACTCCACTTTCCACATACCCGTGTACATCAACTCTTCCATATCTCCACATCACCTCACAAAACACACTCTACACTACGTTCGTTTATCTCTTTACATTTCCATCTCATCTTCATTATCATTAGTGCATTCCATTGCTAGCCTTCATTATAGATTAAGTCTCTAAGAGTTCATGTGCTCATTTCCTGCAAACCATAAGTGTATTCTTCTTCTTATTTGATTTTTTGCATAATGGATTGTGTTTGGTTTTATACCATCAATGATATCATGTTTTTAGCAGAGCTTTTTTTTTTATGCAATAGATTCATATCTTTTTTTTCAGTTTATTGATTTTTTTTTATATTTAGTATTGTTTAATTCAATTTTGATTTTTTTTAAATATTCATAAGATTATCTATTTATAAACGTCTTATGAATTAGGTTTTGAGATGCTCAAAAGGGATTTAAGGACCCAATTGAATAAAAATGGAATTTTAAAATCGATATAGACACATATGATTTAGAGTAGATCCTAGAACTCGTATACTTAATGCAATCAAATTTTGGTTTAGGCACAAACACATGCTTCAACCACAAGTTCAATTAGAATAGTATCAATTTATGTGAGGAACATACTATTAAACTAGTGATTATAGATGAATTACTCAAAGGGAAATCTATGCTATAATTAGAACTTTGTTGCTCAAAGAGAAGTGAGTTTTTGAGAGTTTAATCAAAACCTAATTAAATAAACGTGATTATAACTAGAATACAATGAATAGAAATTTGATTTAGACCTTTACAAAATCCTACAGTTGCACATTGAGAAGTCTCCCTTGGTAGGTTGTTTAAGAGTAGTTTTTAGTAATAGAAATTAGTTTTAATCATTAATTGTAGTGATAATTTAAGTCTTTATATTTAGTAAATTTTATTTCCAAAAAATAAAAAATCAATCTGTTTAGATTAAAACAAGAGTATTATAATTTGGTACTTAGCTTGATTTTTTTAAGAACACGATACATCTTTGGTTTCTCACCTAGTACTACTTGAGTAAATTTGTCCTTGCTACTCACCAAGTCAATTCAATTATAACAACCTATAATTTATACTTTGTCTCGATTGAAGATTAGCTATCTTAATATAATCGACTTCACCTTCTTTGCCTTTATCTTGTACCTTAAAATCTTCTTTAACTTTATCTTTAACCTTACAAATCTAAAAAGAAATACAAAACACACAATTGTTACTGATAATATAGAAATTTGTAAATTACTTAAGAAAGAGAATAAATGAATAGTAAATTAAACATTTTGCATCCAATAGAAAGATTTTTGAAGGGAGAGAGAAAACAAATAATCTTATATATCTATATGGTGAGATTTATATTTGAACTAAAGCATCTTGTACTACTTCTTACATTTGAAGTGGGTTAGCTTAATTAGTAAAATTAATATATTGTAACATACAAGCAAACTTAGGTAAGGAAAAAAAAATCTTTACTCTTAGGAAAGAAAGATTTAAACATATTTTAATAAAATGTTTGAACCTAAAGCTGTAGTTTTGCAAATTCATCACAAGAAAAGTTTCACAATTCTTCCTTGAACAACATCTCATGGATAATCACAAATTAGATTGTTCGAAACATAAATATACTCAATCTTACGTTTTTACTTCTAGAATCTTAAAATCAATCTCACTTTAATCTA
The DNA here is from genome assembly GCA_024138025.1 of Combretum micranthum. Taxonomy (NCBI): domain Eukaryota; kingdom Viridiplantae; phylum Streptophyta; class Magnoliopsida; order Myrtales; family Combretaceae; genus Combretum; species Combretum micranthum. Next base: position 67,412 of record JAMXBD010002311.1, on the reverse strand, counting down.
CCTCTCTCTGTCCAATAACTACATACTAAATAAAAAAGTATGTTTTGTTACTTCATGTTAGCCTAACAATAACTTACAACAATTTTGTACTTCTACTATATTTTTAGCTATTGACACTATGTTTGGATTAAGTGAAAAACTAACATTAAAAATAAAATTATAAAAATGTAAATTAAGAAAAAAATATTATCAAAATATGAATGGTATATTGCATATAGAAGTTGTGGTTGTGATACAGTAATTTGTATATATATCGCATTTTGGCCTAAGATATAGGGACGTAGTCAACAAATTTATGTTAAGACATATACTACATACTTAAATGATACATGGTTTACATTACTTTGCATAGTTCCCACCAAAAGGCAAGTGACGTTTCAATCTTTTCACAAAAAAGTAATACCCCAATTTGAAACTTGCAAGTGACGCTTCAACCTGTCCAATTTCAAACTTGTAATACTATGTAATGTCTTTTCCTGCATAGCAACAAGCGTAATGTCTTTTCATGTTCTTCAACAAATGCTCTCAACCAATCAAACTCCATAAGTTGTCATTTCTAGCCATTGACGTCTTCAACTGGTTGGTAAATAAATCAAAATGAAAATAATGTGCACTTATATGGTAGATATCCATTGCAACATCAACACAAATTGAATAGCGTTGGTATACCTGTAATTTATTTCATTCAATTAGTATTTATGTAATTTTTTTCGAAGGAATTGGTAACAAAAATTGTCTCTATGTGGATCGAAAGAAGTCTAATGAAAGCAAGTAAATTTAAGGGAAATGGGCTATATTTGTGTTTGGTTTTTTTTTTTTTTTTTTTTTTTTTGAGTGAGAAATGAGATTATATGAGGGGAAGTGGAACCTTCCTTTTATCTCCAGCGTTGAGAGGAAATTAAAGAGAAATAGAAGGAAATGGTAAATAAATACAAAAAATTTCCTCATAAAATTGCCCTATTATTAATATTCATAAAAATGATACAAAGATAATTTTGTCAATCGCTAACTTCATTCTCTTCTTTTTCTTCAATTTCTTTCATAAGTTACCAAACAAAAAATAAAGATTCCACTCATTTTAAATTTCACTTCATTTCCAATGATTTCTACTTTTGAGAAAGTTAGCAAACACAACATTAGTGTATACAGTCTTGAATCTTCTCTTGACAATACATATAAATGGAAAAAGGGAAGAGAGAAAATTAAATGGAGGAAAAAAACTATGCTTTGAGAAAAGGATAAAAAAAAGAGACTAAGGAATGATCATTGTATATATTTTTAGAAAAAAGGAGAAATTAAATAATTGTTATTTTTTATAGAAGAAAAAAATTAAACATATAGTTAAATTATTAAAAACGCTTATAAATATGAAATTAGATTTATATAAATTTTAAATTAACAATAAATGAATAAAGGAAAGTGGTTTTAAGACACTTCATTATATTTACTCCGTTATTGATACTACATTATATATAATATGCTAAAATTTTATGTAATTATAGAGCGATAGCGTTATATTTAAGTGGATGTAATTGTGTGTTGTATATTTAATAAATTGAACTTATTTTAAATAAGCTTAAAGTCTTATAGCTAGGTCTAGTCATTTCTTAAACAACTTGTATAAACTAAAATTATAATTTAGATTCAGGTCCAATCAAGTAATCACTGCTAGATTTTCACTAAATTAAATATATAACCCTAACTTCACCCTTTGGAAACATTAGAACCAAATTTAAAACATCTGGTACACTATCATTTTATTAGAGATTGTTTATTTGTAATGATAGTTTAAATATGAATTTTCAATACAACCAATCAAGGAACAATGAAAGTTTAATCTTTCTTAAGAAGGGAAAATGCCTCTTTTAGTACCTGAATTTTGACGAAATTGACAATTATGTACCTGAACTTTTAAAAGTCTAATTTCTAACTGAACTTTTTATGCTCCTAAATACTACTCACTCAATTATTGTTTAACAATATTCAATACTTCGGGAAACAATAAAAAAGTGGGGTTAGTGAAGAAAAAGTATGAAAAGTTTAATTATGTATGAAATTAAACTTTTTAAAAGTTTAGGTACCTTAACTGCACGAAAAGTTTAATTAGGTTGAAATTGGATTTTTTAAAAGTTCAGGTACCTAATTATCTACTTCATCAAAGTTTAGGTCAAAAAAGAGCTTTTTCCCTAAATTAAATATGAAAACTTCTTTTGTATTCTATAATTATTGTTATTGTTGTTAGTTTTTCTTTTAATTGTAATTGAGTTTTTATTCATTTTGTTCTCTATCTTTTGAAAAGAATCCCATAATGTTCAAATATGTATGATTTTATATAACATTAATCACCTTTTCAATAATTCTTACAATACAGAAATCTTTCCAATGTCTAGTGTCCAAAACCAAATATATAGTTAGATTGATTTCTCTAATAATAATAGTATAAGTTAGTATTCATTTAAATCAAAGTTCATAAGAATATTATATAATTAAATATAAAGATAAAAAAATAACTTATTTGTATAACACTACAGACACATAAAAAAAAAAGAATTTTGTTACTTACAGTTGGCACAATTGAATTCCCAACGAGCCCTTGCCTTTCCACTTTTTCCCCTAATATTGGACACAAATTTGCCATGTTCTGGCCTGTTGTGTTGTGGCTGTTCGAGCCAGTCCATATCTACCACATGTCACAATAGCTTTGCTCAATTTTTGTCCTCCTTTCTTTCTTTGTAGAATATGTATGGTCATTTTTTTTTTTTTATCTTTTCCAGAACATGTATGGCTACTTTTAACACTTGTCATCAATTGAAAACAAAAGTGACCACAGATAAAAAAAATGGCAACAAATTAATTTTGCACAAGAAAACTAATTATGTCGATATGCATAATTATGCTCAATAAATTCTCTATAATAATTTTTTTTATACATATCTACCTAATCTAATTACTTTATATATATAAATAAAAGATAAATATCACTTCATAATTTTAGAGATTATTTTACTTTTCAATTTAATTGACTTTATCGCAATCACAATCCATATTTAAAAAACAATATTTCATATTATTGATTTAGCTAATTAACATTTTTACATGAATTTTACTTGAGACAATGCTAAAGGAAATTGCCATTATCAAGCTCATTGACATCAAATTTCCTAAAAAAAAAAATTACCTAAACTAAAATAGTATAAGTATCTCAATTTTCATTTCAATAAAACAAATACTTGTACTCACTGTAAAAATTAATTAAAACATGAACTAATAATGCAGTACCAGAATCTCAATTAAAGTTAGCCTTTATTGCTGACGGTTTCAACTTTTGAGTTTTGAAATCGCCAACATTAATTATAGGCCACTAGTTTTTATTTCCAAGGTTGCATTATTTATTTGTATTTATTATATTTATTATTTGTCTTTTTAGATCTTATCTTTTAGAATTCTTCATGTAATAGTATAAATAAGCCTTCTTATCTTTGTTAATTGGAAATTTGTATTATTGAATTAAAAACCCTTTTAGAAGAGTGTCATATGTGTTAACCTTAAGATTATGGATCTAACCTCGTGTGTTATTTTGAAGATCTAACTTATTGAAGTAGATCCCGTTTTTCTTCACGCTTCCCGCACTGCGTTAGATTGGTATAAGAGCAAGGTGAGTTTTGACAAAAATGGCAACCAACGACAGTGTTGACTGCAATTGCACTCTTGACGGTGATGAGGATGCTGGAGTCCAGTGAATTGAGTCACAGGTTCAAAGGACGGTATTGGATAGCAAGGGTCAGAAAATCCGATGAAAAGAACAGTGCTGTGAAGCCCTGATCTATCGATCCAATACCAACAGTAGCAGGCAAGAATATTGGAGACGATCGGAAGGCGATCCAAGGATCAGTTCTGTTACTTATAATATCAATTATGAAAATGAGTTTTTTGAAAGGTAGCCACGAAGACGAGGCGTTCATGGTAGATCTGGAAGCGGTAAATCATATATGGTAACATTATATGTCATTATAAAGGTAGAGATCATAATTTTGATGAATATTATGAGGATATGTATAAATCTGGAATGGATATTCCATGTTTTAGAGGGGATTTAGGAAATTAGGAATTTGTTGATTAGATTGATGAGATTGAGTGGATCTTTAAATATGTAAGAATTCTAAAGAAAAAAGAGTGAAATTGGTGGCTTGTAAATTAAAAGGTTATGCTTCTGCTTGGTGGGAGAAGCTGCTGAACAGGATGTACTGTGAGGGTAAACAACCTGTTAGAACATGGTTGAGGATGAAGTAGTCAATGGAAAATGAATTTCTCCCTCTGGATTATCTTGTGCAAAATAATGATTGGAAGGAGGTAGAATATGTTCCTACTCCAAAGGAAAGTGGAAAAGGACACATTAAAGAGACCTCTCAAGAGACCCCATCTGAAATTTCAGAAGCCAACACTCCTAAGGTAGAAGAAAGACCTGTGGTTGAGAAAACTGAACGTCCACCAGTTATTTCCATTAAGCCTGATAAAAGGGGACTTCTTCCTAATCTACAGTTTGAAAATTACCACGAAAGATACTAAGACTCTTGAAGTTGTTGAAAGTAAACCTATGGAGACATTGGCTTAGGAGGAGAAAGAAAATGAATAAATTTATGTTGAACAAGAGGAAAAGCAAATTGAAGAAGTTGAAGATAAAAAAGAGAAAATAATGAAGTGGTTGCAAAGGAAGCAAAGGAGGAGCCTGGAAGTAAACAAGTTGAGACTGAAAACAATAAGAAAATAGATAAGGAAGACAAGGCAAATCTTCTAGTGACTTTAGATGTTGAGACTGTAAGGTTTGAGCCATTAAAAGAATTATATGAAGCTGATGCAAGTGTGAAAGAGATTTGGATTGATATATTTCCTTTCTACCCAGACGACTTACTATTATATTTAGACGAGAACTTAGGCTCGAGTATTTTGCAGGTGGGAGAGAATAATGCAACAGCAAAATCTCAATTAAAGTCATTTTTTATTGCTGATGGTTTCAACTTTTGAGTTTTTGAACCGCCAACATTAATTATAGGCCATTAGTTTTTATTTTCAATGTTAATTGTTGGTTATTTATTTATTTATATTTATTGTATTTATTATTTGGTTTTTTAGATCCTGTCTTTTAGAATTTCTCATGTAATAGTATAAATAGGCCTTTAGGCTTATATTTATTAATTAGAACATTTGATATTATTGAATTAAACACCCTTTTAGAGGAGTGTCCTTTGTATTATCCTTAAGGTTATGGATTTAACCTTGTTGTTATTTTGAAGATCTAACTCGATGAAATAGATCTTGTTTTTCTTCATGCGTGCCGCACTGCGTCAACTAATCAAGTTTAATATTATAATGCCTTAGACCTACCTTCACACTATTCAATTAGCCTTTTAATCTCAAAGAGGACTAGAACACAAATTTATTCCTTCTCTCCAGTCTCTCTATCAGATCTTATAAATTATTCTCAGTGCTCTATTCGACAGTAAGATAATTATTACCTAATTCATTTTAAGGATTATTTTATTTTTCCAGTTTATTTGACTTTATTTTTTTGGCTTCATTAATCACAGTCTATATTAAAAAAGAACCAATTATTATTATTATTATTATTATTATTAAATAAGACTCTCTATTGTTTCACCACAATTGCTTATGTCCTAGTACAAATCAACTATATTTTTGTCCACTTCTCTCCATAAAAGGTTAGTGTTGGTGTTATGTTATGAGTTTTTTTTTTTCTATATAGCAATTATTTATATAGGAGCTTCTTCTTTTCTAAGTGAGATAAGATTTGTTAATTTCTTTTGAACTTGTACATGTCTTACTTGATTAATTGTTGTAGAGAAATCTAAATTTTCTTAGAGATTTTTCTGTAGCTAAAAAGAGAAAAAGGAAAAATATAGCTATAAGAAATTAAAAAAAAAAGGACTGGAAACAACAAGAACATAATTAATTTTATCCTTTTATTTAATTTATAAATGCTTATATACATGTATTTTCCTTTTTCAAATTCATGGAAACTGGTAGTGATATAATTCTAAATGAAAATCTAACATGTAGAAAATTTGACTTCGTAAAACAATTTGAAAATTTATCAAAAGAGAACATCAATGATTTGAGTTATGGTTGTTAGAATTTGTAGGCTAATTTATTAGTTAATTGTATATCGTAGACTGTCTAATTGAGTTAAGGAAATAAGCTTTTTAAATAAAAATGATCATTCGATTATCGGTGGGTAAAGCATCTAAAACACATCTTTACAGGCTTTTGAGTATGGGCTTTAATGTGTAGAAATTGATGGACTATAGTGATATAAAATAATAATGACTATAAATAGGGTTGAGGTCACCTGTCTAAATAATATGAGGTTTCCATTCTGCCTTTTTCTACATCCCATCAGTAAAAAAAATCAAGAGAGTAGATATTACTATAGACTAAAAGATTAAAACTCACTCAAGAAATTATTCTTCTCTATGGGTTTTGCACTTGCTTTAATTTTATTCATGCACCCTAATTCTATACATGAAATTCTGGATTAATTTTCGTATAATAAATCTAGTGATATCAGAGTAATCATGTGTGAAATTAGAGCCTTCATATGGTAAGTTTTCTCATTATTTAGTGATTCTACAATTTTGTATTTTAAGATCGGGGGCAATTTGTATAAAATATTATTTTCCCCCAATTTAGGGCTAGGGTTTAAAGAAGTACATATAAAAGAAGTTTGATTTATACTTCGGAATTCATTGAATTCTTTGAAATATCAGACTTTCGTGGATCTAAATATATTATTACAGATACATATATATAATTATCGGAATTCAATATATTATATTTGGCAAGAGTGGCATCCTTAATTGAAAATATATATATATATATTTATATATATACACTCGATATGCTTCCGCCTTGCTTGAGAAATCTGAAATCAAGCATTGCCGTGCGTCTCTGTCGAATCCAATGCATGTGGAAATCCTTTCTCAATCCTCATAATCACCTGTGCTTTTTTCTCGTCAATTTTTTGGCTTTGTGAAATCTCGTGGATAATTGGTTTTGACATACGTTATCTCCTATGCCTAGGTTATATGTCCTATATCAACCCCGTTTATTGATATGGGTTCTCATGCCCAAGATTTCATTAATTTGATAATTGATTAGTTTGCTCTTATTGATTATACGAATAATTCAGGTAACCCACAACTAATTCAATTTTTTCTTATGATTTCTTGATATGGGTCTAATTAAATAAATTAAAATATTTCTACTTTCCTATAATATGTTGTGGAATTAATTTAGAAACATATCACTAGTTTGCTTGAATGCATGGATATTGACTATGCACTTAAGATTAATCAACCTCCCGCCCTTACCAGCGAAGTACTACTACTGAAAAAGTGAATTATGATAAGCGAAAGCATTCTAATCGTATGAGTCTTATGATCATGATGCATTCCATTCTAGATGTTATTAGGGGAGCTATGCATGAGGAAATAAAAGCTAAAAAGTTCTTGAGCCAAATAGCATACCGTTTCATAGGTTCTAAAAAGGTTGAAACGAGCACTATTCTTACAAAGCACGTTTCCATGCGGTATAATGGCAAAGGAAATATTAGAGAGTACGTCATGGAGATATCTAATCTTATTATAAGACCAAGGACCTTAAAGTTGGAATTGTCTGATGACATCCTTGTGCACCTAGTCTTCATTTCACTTCTTGCTCAGTTTAGTCCTTTTAAGATAAGCTACAACACCCAAAAAGAGAAATGAACATTGAATGGGCTTATTGCACAATGTGTGTAAGAGGAAGAGCAATTGAAATAAGAGATAACTAAAAGAGCTCGCATGTTGACTCATTTCCAAGATAAAGCTCCCAAGAAAAGCAAAATGGATCATAAGGGCAAAGGTGTTGTAGATACTAGGACTTCACACGTACAACAAAAACAAGATAAGGATGTTACTTGTTTCTTTTGTAAAAAGGCTAGTCATGTGAAGGACTGTTCCAAGCATTCAAAGTGGCTCACAAAGAAGGGTTGTTTAAGGAGCGAGTGCCAAATGACGCCAAAAGATTTAACTATGTAGGCAATGGCAATAAAATTCCTATTAAGGTTTTTTTTTTTTCAATTATGATTAGAGTTTGGTTATTTTTGGATTTAGAAGAAACCCATTGTGCATCATCATCTAAATGAAATTTGATTTCTATATCTTCTTTGGAAAAATTTGGTTTATCTTCGTCTCTTTGGAAATGGAAAATTTTGTCTTTTTCAATATTCAAATATTATGGCTAGTAGTACTTTGATTGATGATCTAAATAGAGTTGATTTGCATGTTCATGTATGGTAGAAACCTTACATATAAGAGATTATGGTATAACACATAAATAAATTAATGAGAATTCTTTTATGCTGTGGCATAAGCATTTAGGACATATTTCCAAATAATTGCTTCAAAAACTTTTGCCAAAAGGAATTTTTTATTTGCTTGATTTTTAGATTTTGAAATATGTAATGAATGCATTAAGAGAAAATGAACAAATATAAAGAAAATAGTGCTGGAAGGAGCTCAAGTAAGATCCTTTTTTGGAAATAAAGTCAAGTTAGTTGAGGATGTTAAATATAGTGAGAGCATACCGGTTAGGAATATTAAGGACTGTGTCCATAATCCTGTAGTTTTTACATCTAGATATTGCATTCATTATTGGAATGCTTGGCAAATATTTAAGTAATCTTAGAATGGATCATTGGAAGATGCTAAAACACGTTATGCGATACTTGTAGAGAATAAAGGATTATATGTTCACATATTAGAGATTCGATCGTTTAGAGATCATGGGATATTTCGATTCTAATTATGCTAGATGCCTTGATAGCATAAAGTCAACTTCATGTTGTATTTTTTCAATGGCTGGTGAAGCTATATCATGGAAAAGTATTAAAAAAAACACTTACAACTTCCATTACTGTAGAGATAGAATTTGTTACTTGTTATGAGGTACCAAACCAAGGAATATAGTTGCTAAATTTTATCATAGGCTTACAAATTGTATATGATATTGAAATACTATTAAGGATTAATTATGATAATAAGACTGCAAAACTATATTATAAGAACAACAAGAATTCATCAAAGCCAAACCATAGCGACATAAAGTTTCTTATTGTTAAAGGGAGTTATCAAAGTGCTCAAGTGACAATTCAACATGTTGATACAAATCTCATGGTTATGGATCTGATTACTAAAGGTTTACCAAGTAAAGTATTTCATGAGCATGTCTCTCACGTGGGTGTTACACATTTGTCATGATGTGGCAATTTAGTGGGAGATTTCTTTTTTGTTGGTTGATGTTCAATATTATTATATTTTATAGTTGACTCATATATGGTCGTTTATCAAATTCTCTTAAACAAAATTACATGTTCCTTTTGCAATTGTACATAAAGTAAGGAATATGTTATGAGTCATAAAGTAGGACATGTTGGAAATAGGCATGTTAAAGATCACATTGCATGTAATTTCCATGCTACACATCCATAATTGATCTATGTCGTTCATTGTATTGATATTAGTGACCATTGATGGGTCATGTCATGGCAAAAAGGTGATAAAAGTCGCCTTGATTCTATATTGATATGATTGATGGATCAGATTGTTTCAAATATGAAACTCATTGTAGATAGTAAAGCTTTATCTCATAAGCTTTTGCACGATATACATTTATCATATGATATATGTGGGTATTAATTGTATATCGTAAACTGCTTAATTAAGGAAATAAGATTTTTAGACAAAAGTGATCATTTGGTTATCAGTTGGTAAGGCTTCTAAAGCGCATATTTATAGGCTTTCGAGTATGGGCTTCAATGTGTAGAAACCCATATATTTTATTTCATCTATCATGATAGGTCATACGAAAATAAAATAATAAAGGCTATAAATAGGGTTGAGGTTCCCACTCTAAGTAGTGTAAAGGTTTTCCCTTCTACCTTTTCTCACATTTAATCAGTGAGAAAAATCAAGAGAGTAGACACTATTATGGACTGAAAGACTAAGACCTACTAAAGGAATTAGTCTTCTCTATGGATTCAAGTATGATCCCATATTTGGTTTGATTTTATTCATGTGTCATAATTTCATGAATGAGATTCTGGATTAATATGCATATAATAAATCTATTGATGCTCAACACTAGTCTTATCATTGATAATGATGAGAAAAAGATAGATGCTCTAGATAGTGTAGCAAAAAAGGATATACGAAATGTTAGGATGGTTTTTGAAACCAAGGAAGAAGCATATGATTTTCTACAGGTAAGTGGATAGATTGTATTTTTTGTTACTCGAGTCAAGGTTTAAGATAACATGACAAAAGAAGACTATTGTCTGGCTTCATCGACCAGTGACAATGTGTGGTTGTTTAGTGCAAATGAAAATACAAAAGCAAATTGGTGGTAATTTCCATGTTACACAATTTATCCCCAATAACACACATCCTCTCCTTGAAAAATAATGTTTTTGAGATTGTATAGAAATTTAAATTCCTTTTGACAACTTGAAGATGACTTAGTTGAAAGTTTTGGAATTGTGTCAAAACCCATTTTTGAAATAATGTCAAGAAGGTACGAGGGTAAAAGAATCTTTGATTCATTCCTAAATATTACAATAATAATCTACAAGCCAAAAGTACCCAAAATATAAAAAGCAGTAACATAAGCGAGGCATTGGAATATATGCAAAATAAACAATCTAAAGACTTGAACTTTCCTTATGTCATACAAGTTGATGTTGATGATCTCATTACTAATATTATTTTGGGTTGATAGTCGAATGAAAACTAATTTTTATTACTTTGGTGATGTTGTTTGTTTTAACACAACATATAAAAAAAAATACAAAGATAGTAGACCACTTGCATTATTTGTTAATGTAAACCACCATAAACAATCTAACCAAATAAAAAAAAAACCATCACAAGCAAAGTATCATATTTGAGGTTGCATTATTATATGATTAATCGGTTGATATACCTAAGCGATTGTTTGATGCCTTTGCTATAGTAATGTTTGAAAAAAAAAAAAGCCTTTGCCATGGCAAAAGAATTAGCAAGATTATGGCTAGAAACTAGACAACATTTACGTGTATGACTTATGTACCAAAATGTAGCAAAACATCTAGGCCATGTTTTTGAAAAATTGAGTACATTTGCTAAAGAATTTAGTACATTTATATATATGAGTATTGTCTCGAATAGAATTTCATTAAAGCATGGCATGGGATGCTTGAAAAATATGATCTTTGTGCAAATACATGGTTATAGAAGCAATTTGAGACATGAGATAAATGGGCTTTAGTTTATGGTCGTTGGTCTTAAATGCCCTATCAAGAGAGGAGGGGGTGGATTGATATTGTTTAAAAATTTAATTTTTGGTTTTCAAATAAATTAAGTTGCTCCTCTTGGGAGGGGGGGTGTGCGTGTGTGCGAATTGATAGTGTTCAAAAATTTAAACTTTTTGTTTTCAAATAAATTAAGTTGTTCCTCTTGATCTTGCAAATGTAAATGGCTAGAAACAAACATAAACAAAATTAAAAGGATGCGGAAATTAAAAGATAAGGGATAAGAAGATCAGACATCAATATATAGTGGTTCTATCTTATGCGTCAGTCCACTCTTCTAGCTCTATGCTAGGACTCGGTTGTCTTTACCGATTACGTTTCATTGTATCAAATAAAAGAAAGTACAATCAAGCAATCACTTTGGCAGAGTCTTATGTAGAGCCTATCTAGCTATACTGTCACGCTCCAAAGGGTACCCTAAACGCGACATTCCGCCACACTTGATTTCTACACTCAAGTATGACAACCCAATCATTTCATGAGTTTAAACACTATGTGTAAGGCTCACGTTCAACATAGAAAGAACCATACTTTGAATCGAAATAGCTTAAGGAGACATACATAGCAATAAGAATGTAAATCATAACAGTTATATCCATATTAATTTATTACATGAACTAAGAGGTATACCCCCATCAAAATATTAAGAGTTCTTAGGTCCTCAAAAGTCTCTTACATCAACATATTTATATATAATTAAGGAGATTCAATTAGAAGTCTATACCTAGCATCTAAGTCCCAACTTCTTCAAAAAGCTCCTTAAATTCCAAAAGTTGTACCTAAGGAAAGTGGCCTCTCAAGGATAGCCATAAATAATCATACTGCAACAGAAAACTATAAGCGTATAAGCTTTTGAGCTGAGTGAGTTTCACCTCCATAAATTAAATACTTCAATAAGCAATATATCAAGCAAGTTATATTAACAATCATATGAAATGCACAAGCACGTGAGCATACAATACATAAGACTTTCCGGGAGTCTTATGTTGAATGGATTTAATCCCTCCATTCGGAGTTAGGTGTTTCAGGCCCATACGACCATAGATTTCAATTTTTCTCATTTACATTGTGGTTGATACAGGTGCCCACCCACTCACAATTTGTAGTTGATACAAGTGCCTACACCACTACCATTTTAATTTTCGGCCATTACGCCAACATTCGAGTTTACAGGCCCCTCATTGCCCGGCTATTATGCTTTCTTCCCACAAAGGTATAATAGCCTATGCAATGTGACTTACATATGGTATGCATGTCAATTTGATTATAAGATCATGGCATATTAATTAACGATTTATGGGCAATCACAGATATTGTAGACACTTCAATTCTATGCTACATCATACAATATTTACAACAATTCCATTTCGATATAATTATCATTGATTCAATCAAATGGGAATTCACATGCACATTCCAATTTTATATTGCCCTAATCTAGTGCCACTATCACTACAAGCACAAGCATAAGCATATAATTTAAAGATAGTAAACTCACTTTGCCATGCACGAAAATCCACTTAATCGTAATAGTCTTCGGGAAGGTCTAGTCCGTCTCCCAAGTCTCCTAACCAAAAGAAATAACTCCAATGAGTATTTTTATGAAGTTTGAATGAACTTATGAATTCTATTCTAACAAATTCGTCAAAGTTCGTCTAAGAAGAAATTCTCACTTAAAACGGCTATAACTTGATCATTTTAACTCGGAATTTTGCATATTATATACCAATTTCTACCTATTCGACGAGAGCTATCTATTTTTAGAGTTATTTCCAAAAATAAGGTTGCTTGGTCCATGAACAGTAGGGTATAGATTGCTACACGAAATTCCTATCCCACAATTCAACTCCTAATTTCAAACCAAGCATCAATCCAAAGCTTTGATAGATACTTCGCTATCATTAAATCTTGTAAGGCTCTATTATATACATATATAACTCATTCATGGGTGTTGGTAAATCTAATTCCTCATGTACTTAGATAATGCCTAATAGGACGCATAAGACACTATTTTTCTAACTTTGTTTCTACCAAGTGCATTATATGTATATGCATTGCCTATAAGTTATTATCATGAATGTCATGTTATGAGCTATCTATATGTATATCCTCAAAGATATGATATCAAAAATTCTTTTTAGTAAACTTTCGCTTTGCAAAACTTTTGAAATTACTAGACTTGAGAAAAATAGTTTTACTTCTTGCAAAATCACACTTGCTTTTATCAAAACCCAACCCCGATGACCTATATACCCAACACCTTCATTATTTTAATAAAAACCTTAATTTTGGGGTTAGAAGATAGATATTTAAATAGGTGATCTACCTAATTACGAATTTTACAAAAATTTTTGAGGAATTAAAACATTGTTTAATCTATTCTTTGAAACCATTCCTTATTTTAGGATGATACTTTGATAAACTTCTTTTATTCTTATCAAAATTAGGTCTTTATTACATGTATCCCCTAGTGCTTCTATTTTTCTATAAAAATCATCATTTTGGCATTTGGAAATAGGTGTTTAAATAGTGTTCATTTTCAAATCCGAATTTTGCAATTTCCATTGAGATTGTTTCTTTTGTAAAACTCATTTAATCTTTCAAAATCCATTTCCTAATCAAACATACTCCTTAAGACTTCCATTTCTTTAATAAAAATTTTGTTTTTGGGTTGAAAAATAGGTGCTTACACTTCAAGCTTTCCTTATTACGAATTTAGAGCTTGTTATAGGGGTTGAAACTTAACTTTTGTAAACTTTTCCTTGTTTTGAAAATATTACTTAGTAGATCTAAGCTTTACTCATCAAGATCACTCATTTATGATATATATTCCCTAAACCTTTTATTTTTAATGTAAAATACACATTTTGAAGTTGAAAAATGGCTTTTTTAAATATGGTTTCTTTTTTATCCGAATTTTCAAAAAATCATTTATGTTGAAACTACAGTAGATCCTAAACTTTCTAACATCTTCCTACTATTATCATGCTGTTACAAGTTATTTATGTGCATAAAACAAAAACTATGATATTTATGAACTCAAAACAACTAGATCTAGTTTATTAATCTAGTCATAAATGCATAAACACTATAATCATTATGCGGATATGGTTAAATGATGAATATATGCACAAAATATTAATAATAACAACATAACTTAGTAATAAAACAAAGTAATAGCAAAATAACTTAAATAACAAAATATATTACATTGTGATGGCAAGAATCTCATGTGCAAGTGCTTACACATTCTTATCTTAGAGCTCATGGGGATTTTTGGTGAAATCACACATGAATGATCTTGCCATTACATGTTTTTAAGGTAATAAAGTATAGATCTATTACCTATAAATGGTTTGGAATAAGAAAACTTGAAGAAAACAAAAGTGTGTGTGTGTGTGTAGAGAGAGAGGGAGTGCCACGGTTTTGCAAGGAGGAGAGGGGGAGAGAAGAGAAAAATTTGCAAGAGTTTGTTTAGAAGAAAAGTGGGAAAGTGAAATGAAGTTGGTACAAAGGGATTTATATAGATAATGAGATTAGGGTTGGCTTTAATTTAACAAAAGAAAAATAAGACAAAATTGGAGAGAGGAATAGAGTGAGGGGCACCGGTTTTGCATAAAGGAGAGAGAGAGATGTGTATTGTGTAAGTTTCAAATTAAATAAGTAATTTAAGTAGTAAAAGTTGTATTGAAAAAATAAATTGTAAGAAATATGATGTAAGGATGTAAGAGATAGGTTGTAAGGATGTAAGAAGTAGAGTATGGGTGGTTGTACTTAATGAATAGTGTGAAAGAAATCAAAAAGTAGATTAGACAATTAAAGTACCGAGTAGTAATGAAAATACGATAAAAATATTATAACTGTGACTGTTATAACCTAAAAATTCTATAACTGATTATATTTAGAATTCTTATGAAATATGACTCTGATAGTACTAATATCATATTTTTAATATCTCGAGCCTCGGGACACGCTTTTCAAAGTCTGTATCCAATCGAGTTCGAAATAGGTTGAAAATTCGCTAATATGATCTTTTTAAGCACTCTAATATTTTTACGACCCAAACTATACTCTTTACTCGTATTTCGACTTCTTGGTTTAGGAACACGGGGTTGTCGAATCTAAACTGCTAGGATTTCTTGGGAATTTGTTTACTTAAGATTTCTAGTTGACTTCCAGATTTTGGTTTAAATTTGATATTACCTAAAAAATAGAGGTTTACATATACCATCTATTCACTTACTACAGTGATAAAAACACACTCAAAATCATAGAATGATTGAAAGAACAAAGGAAATTTCATCACACTAAGCTCTGTAGAAGTTTCTAGAGCAATAAGGAATAAAAGAGTGCAAGCTAATTGTAACGTATGAAAACTTGATTTCTCAAAAATGTGCTTCTTCAGTTTGAAGTTCTTCTCTTTATATTCTTCATTTCAAACGGAAATAAATCTGGATTTCTCTCAACCATTTCGAAGAGAAATAAATCTTGGATATCTCACAACCATTATCTTCTTGGTGTTGTAAATTTGAAATTAAATATAATCCCATGAAAATAGAACTTGTAATCCCGTGAAAGTAGAACTTGTGATTTGTATTAGATGAACTCTTGGATTATTGAAAATCTTGCAACTAGTCTGTCTTAAGAAATTCAATTTTAAAAATCTTCGGCTGTTATTGAAAATATCTCAAAGATTCTCTCCCACGACTTCAAATGGATAGATTTGTGAAGATATGATGATTTAAAATATCCCAAGAATTGTGAAATGATATATTATCTTTTGAATTGCCATATCTGTCATAAGTTTATCTTTTCTTCATAAAACAAACTTCTAATAAATTCTCTTATTGAATCACGTTGGATCTTGTTTTACCTTTTCTAATAAAACAAACTTCTAATAACCTTTGATTATTTTAAAAAAAATCTCCATGATATATTTTCCGACTTTTATGAAACGCATCAAGTATATCACTCAAATATACTTAACAAGGTGAGCCGAGTCTTCAAAAAATTAAAGATCCATCTTTGGAAAAAAAAAATTCTTGTTATACTAAAAATAAATCCATGTTAGGTGAAAAATGTTTTATGAAAACTTTTGAATGTCTCTTTTTCTTCATAAAGCTTCTAGAATAACTTGTGTGAAAAAATCATGTTTATACCGTAATACTTTTGTTGAAACATCTATCAAACAATCATGCTTATAAACTCGAATATTATAAGTTCTGGATAAACTTCTATTAGCTTATACTTATTAACACATAGTTAAATAGTATTTAACTTTTTTTGTTATCATCAAAATTATGTAAAGAACCTAACAATGGTCGAACAATGTTTTATGCTGATAGGAGCTCTACCAAGAAGTACACAGCTACAATTTTGAGCTTTTACGATTCTTTCAACATTTTAAAAGATTGATAGATGATAGGCATTATGAAGAACTTAAAGCAAACTTCAAAAGCAAGTCAAAGTAAACATGACATGCTAAATAGAGTAGAAGTATTGAAGCATGCTATGAAAGTCTACACTCTATCGATATTTAAAATGTTTCATGATGAGTTGAGGCAAGCATTAGGTTATGACGTATAAGGGTGTAACTGGGCAGTTCTTATCAGGTATCCGACCTGCCCAACCTAATAATTATCCTATAGGGATTAGAACGGATTGTGTGTTTTTATTTGAAACTCTGTGAGGCTTGAGTCAGGTTATGGGACTAAATTGAAACCCGATGGGTACCTGTGAACTTGTTATATTATATATTATATATATATAAATTGTGGATTAAGATGGAATGCATACTTTAGCACACATTCTACTAAATACTATAATATTCTCTCTCTCTCCCCCACCCCATCCCTCCCCCGGTTCTTTACTCTTTACCATAATTCTCTCTCTCTCTCCAATAACAAAATTGAAATTGGAAATCTAATTTAAATGGGTAAATTACATAGAAATGTATTAATATTTGGGGGTAAGTTCATTTAAAGTATCAACGTTTCAAGTGGTTAAAAAGATGAATAAACATTTGGAGATTAATTCATTTAAGATGCGAATGTTTCAAGTGGTTAAAAAGAGGTATCAACATTTTACAAAGTGAGTCAAATAAGATATTAATTTTTTACCGTTAATGAAAATTAAGGAAATTTAATTAAAAATTAATCCAAATATTGATACCTCATTTAATTTACTTTGCAAAACATTGATTCCTCTTTCTAACCACTTGAAATATTGATATCTTAAATGAACTTACCTCCAAATATTGATACCTTCTAGCATAATTTACCTATTCCTAAATACATCTCACTCGTCACTCCATTGACTACTACGACCTCCACGGCTCACCTCGTCACCTCTTACTCCATTTGTCCCCTACTCATCTTCATTCATGTTCTCCATCTAGTGTCTAACCATGAGCCATCTCTCCATACCTCGTTAGCAACAAAGATAAATTGGAAAGTAGAGTTAAATGCCATTTTCCTCCAGACATAAATTTTAGATTATCCTCAGCATATGCTTCATCTATAAGACAAAAGGGCCATTACAAGGAAAAAGAAGATTAGTCATTCATATAAAGTACCATAGTATACCAACTTTGTAAATCTATTTTGGGATATTTGTATAAGTGTTCAAGGTTAGGTATCTACAAAAATGATACTCTTGATAAAATTTTGAGTAGAGGGCGGATCTTTTACAAGATATGGAGATCATGATTTCTTTATTTTATTCAAGTATTTAGCCAAATCATGAGTTTAAGCTTTTTTTTTTTTTAACCACTGTGCAACTAATAAAGATTAGGTTCCGGGTTTGGGTTTAGGTACCTATAGGATTAATCAGGTAGGTTTTGCGCTCATTGACAAAAACCTTGTAGGGGTTGGGATGGGTTTTAAGAACTCCATAGGGTATCGATTCAAGTTCAAGTTTTATAACACGATCCTAAACTCCTTAGTGACACATGCATTATTAAGCATTTTGGTTTAATAACTATGAATAAAGTTACTCCTTTAAGGAGATCCCATCACTTTATTGCTAATTTTAATCTATAAAATTTTCAAGTTGATTACACTTGTAAAGAATTTGAGTTTTTGAGAATTTTGTGTGCACACACCTAAAGTTTTACTAGTTTCAAATTATCAAACGAGTGCTTGAAAAGTATGTTGTAAAGAGATAGATAGAGGATGCAAATTTTGGGGTTATGGTTGCACATAATATGGGTGAATTGAAAGGTGCGAAGTCAAATATTGGAGAATGTTATAAGATAATAACTTGATTATTTGCTCATTTAGCAGCAAAGGCTTATTAACCAATGATTCTTTAAAGATAGCGACTAAGGCTTATGAGAATATCATGGGAGAAATTGAGAAAGGTATGAAAGTCTTGTCATTTCAACAAACTCATCCAAGGGGAATATGCCATAGAGAAATCAATCAAGGTAGTAAAGTAAAAGGAATAAAACCAAAGATAAAAGTTAAAATTATTACATCCTCGAGAAAGAAAAGTGATTTAGAAAAAGCTAGTAAAAGGAAGCAGACAACATGTACACACGTATGCAAGCTAAGCAACATATTCACTGTTTTTTTTTTATCATTTTATGGTTATTGCATATCCTCAAAATGTTATTTTAATATTAATAAGCTCTAATTGTAGAAGTCTACTGTTACTACTCTTTGCCTAACTATCGATGCCTTAGATGAATTTACACACTGATCAAATTTACAAGAACGTAGTAATGCAATATTCACATCATTATATCTTATTCTATGATATACCTTTTAAAATTTTTTTATGATTATCTTCAAATAATCAATTAAATGTATAATTAGGCTTCTTCAACGAGTGGAAGTTGCTTGCTATCCCATAACTTATTTTTCAATATACAAACTATTACTAACTAACATACATTATTTATTATTTATTTATAATTCTTTTTACATTTTTTCCATTTATTATAATGTCATTGCTAGAAATGAATACTTCCTCACATAACATCTTCATGGATGTAATTGATTTGAATCAACCACCTCTAACATCTTATTAAGCTCTTATCACTATATATAAATGCATATACAAACTATATTATGAACAAGAGGATTACAAAGAAGCCTATTTAGGTGTCGACTATGTTACCGAAGAAGTATGGTTTTTATAACAATAAGTAGTTTTCATGAGCTAACTAAATAGAAAGTAGGCATACAAATCAACAAAATAAATGGAAATGACAGAAATTGTAACAAGTATGTGTCATGTATGAACTATAAGTAGGAAGGAAAAAAAAAAAAGAAGAAAAACGAGATTATCCTTTAGCATAAAAAAAGTTTCTATTCTATATCTTCTTCTTCATTTTAGGAGCTTAGCCTTGCTCAAAAAAGTAATCACTACATTGCAAGAAACAACAACTTAGTTATAAAATCGTTTGACTAATAGATCTTACTATTGTAGATAGGAAAGAAGAATACCTACGAAGAAGAAGAGGCATTGTGAGATCTAGGGTTTTCTGGCTTATAGGAGTATGAAAAGTAGTGTGGAGGTAAATGGGTAAAGCTTAGTCGGGCTTAGGTGTTTATTGGAGTTAGCCTAGCTAATAAACTACTGTTAAGTTAGATACATTATTATTCATTTATTTATAATTTTTCTAATGTTAGGAGAACTCAAACTTTAGCTCTTTAATGGCAAGATTGACTAGCAACAACTTGAATAATATAACCAATATCATAGGTAACATCTTATCAATATTTTTTTCCTTGATAAATGAAAGAAAGTATCAATAATTTTTTAGCTTATTTTATTGTTTTTATAATTAATAATTTGTGTTTTTTTTTTTGTCTCGGTTTAATGAGATAAAAGTAGCAACATGATACGGTGGTGGGATAATGATGATGTTTTGAGAGTAAGAAATTTTTCTTTTCTTGATATATTAGTATATTTTAGGATGAATTTAAAGACCCAACTTTTATTCTTTTTTTCTATCTTCAAATACTAAACCAAAGTTAAGTTATTTTAACAACGTTTCTAGCTACGGGGTTTGTTAGATTTCATAATAAAGCAATAACATTCTTATTCCATTCATTATAAATCAACTCTTCTAGACTGTATATAGTCCTTATTTAGTATCATTATATATTAGTAACTTTCATACTTAAACTAATTTTATCAGTTAAATATGCAATATCTATACTTTGTAAATGTTATAAAAACACCTACAATTACATATGTATATAACCTTTATTGTTGTTGTTGTATATATTAATATGTATATATATATATGTTAATAATGGAAAGATTATGTATATTTGCAATGTATATTAGAGATGCAATACTATATATAATACATATGCTGATGGCCAAAAAATATAATACATATGTTACATGTAAATATATATATTTATATTTAGCAAAATTAGTTTATATAATTATAATATAAGTTGTTAATAATTAATACATTAATACAATCCTAAGGCCACTTAACGCTAGCAAAATTTGCAGCCTATAAATTAGAGGAGGAAAAAAAAATCTCACCATGACTTAAGTGAATTCCAGTAAGTAAAGCATTTCATTTGATGAAATTAGAATATACGGGCAATAGTAAATATAAAAAATTAAAAAAAACATAATGGCAATTGTAAAAAAAAATTAATAAAGGGTGGTATTTTTTTTTAATATAGATTGTGATTAATGAAGATACCAATAAAGTCAAATAAACCGGAAAAATAAAATAATTCCTAAAATTAATTAAGTAATTATTATATTAGTGTGAAATAGAACATTAGGAGTGATTTATATAATCTTATGGTGAAAGATGTGGAGAGAAAGAATAAAGTTGTGTTTGATTTTTCTTTGAAATTAAAATGCTATTTGAATAGTGTGGCGATAGGATTGGGCATTATAATATTAAACTTGATTAGTTCATGATTTTAATTAAATTTTGTAGTGAGTATAAATATTGGCTGCATTGAAATAAAATTTGTATATATTATTTTAGGAAATTTTATGTCAATGAGTTTGATCAGCATTGTCTTGAGTTGAATTTAGGTTAAAAAGTTAATTAACTAAATAAATAATATGTGTAGACACCCAATATTTGCCCAATTAAAAATTAGGCTTAAGTTTAGATTAAATTAATATCATGATGAGTTCATAAGATATAATAATAAAAATAATAAATAATAGTATAATAAAAAAGAGAAAAAGAGAAAATAGAAAAAAATAAAAATAAAATATGTATAATAAAATAATTAAATGAATAATAGTAATGTAAATAAATATATGTAAGAAAAATTAAAAAATAATAATTATTTAAGCTTAATATAATATATATTTTATTAGTCTTAAGTATTAGTGGGTTAGCTATATGACCAAGGCACAGGCCAATGGCCTAACGGTTCAGACATAGACACAGGAGCAAAGGGACCCGAGTTCGATCCTAGCCCAAGGCAGATTTTGCCTCTTTTTGTTCAATTTTTTTTTCCCAAAAGACACATCGGTTCATCCACTTTGAGACATCATTTGAGCAACGAATCTTTGTGTTTTTTCGAAATTAATTGTACAGACACAAACTAGGGATGGGATACATCACATCTGTACATAATTCACGTATTTTTCATTCCAAAAGCCATCTTAATTAAGTCATGAAAATTGGGAAAAAATTCAAATGGACATGATTTTTCAAATTTTAAAATTGGCCGAATTGTGTTCTTTGATCAAATTAAATACACTTAATCGAAGAGTTATGATGTACAAATAAGATTCGTGATCAATTTGAACCAACAATCACGAATCGAGTCCCAATTTTGAATCGTTCTTATTTGAAAAAGTATAACGATTCGTGATTCAAAAATTGAACAAGTACAAAGCTTCGAAATGACAAATTGTTTCGAAATCTATAAATAGGATCACCCCACAAGCAGAAAGCATAATTCAATTTCGCAAAATACACACTATAAGATCGAGATCTGAAAATAGAGGAGAAAGTGTTCGAATTGCAAAAATTGCAAATTCGAAGTGATCGGGAGGATTTCGATCCAATTAAAGAGTGTTAGGATCATTTAGGAAGTGTTTTTGATTGATTATAGTACTTAGATTTGCTCGAATTTGCAATTGGAAGTTCTGCAAATTTTTGGAAATTTTTTTAACCCTTGCCGCCGTCAACCACCGCACGAACCACCACTTCTGGTGGTTCTGGGTGTGAACCACACCCACCAGCAGACGCGGCTCTCCATTCACGTCGGGCCGACAAGGTTTCTGGGATCGAGGACCACCAGAATCGGCCGAGGAACGCTTTGAAACCACCGTCATCGTCTTCTTCACCCGACGGAGCTCCGAGATCCGACCGAAATCCGAATCCAACCCGGTCGGTCATCGGTCAACGTCGGTCAACGGTCGTCGGTCAACAGTCAGCAGATCCAACGCTCCAGATTGATGATTCAGATCAGACGGCCCAGATTTGATCAAATAATCCAACGCGCCAGATTGAAGGTCAGAGGATCAAACGGTCAGGATCAGTCCATAGATCAGACGCTCCAGATCTCCTCCGCTTCATCCAACGGTCCAGGTTAGTCTATATTATTAAATTGTTTATTTATTATATATTTAATTTCAAAAATAGGAAAAAATTAATAAAAATTCGTAAAAAATCTAGAAAAATTCAGAAAAATCCAGAAAAATTAGAATAATTATTTTTAATGTAAATTTACATGTTTTAACAATTTTTGATATTTTTGAATATTTTATGAATATTTATTTGCATATAAATTAATCTTTAAATATATATTTGATGCATGAGATTGTTTTGTTTTTTGTATTTTAATTTTGTTATGATATATTTTGAATATGTTCTGAACATATGTGATGATTATTGAATTTTGAAAATAATAAATTGTAAATAGATTTTTTAAACTAAAATTGTTGTTGAATAATAAAGATAAAAATTGTTTTTTTTTTAAATCATGATATTAATTAAGTTTTTATCAAAATTATCTTTATAAATTTGCTATAAAGATAATACTCAAAGTTTTCAAAATTATTTTCATGTAGCATTAAATTAGCCATGAATTGTCAATGATTTTTGAACTTAGAAAAATATACTTTTTATGAAATAAAAATCAATTGATTAGATCATAGGATCATCAAAATTGGTTTTCATGAAAATTCAAAATTTAATGAACTTAAAGTGAGAATATTTTAAAAAATATAAAATTGACTAACAAACTAAGTTCTTTAAAAAAGAACTACGTTTTGTTTGATCTCGATTAGCGAGTACGAAGGCACCTACGGGGCGACAATAAAATTAGAAAAATATATATTTTGTTTTGATAGTTTGAAATAATCATTTTGTACATATTATAAGTTTTTTTTAAAAAAAGGAAAATACAAATGTTTGTTGATATTTAAATCCTAAGAAAAAATACATAAAAATAAAAAGCATGATTAAACTTGTAGATATTTGTTTATAAATGTTTTGTTTGAATTTTTTAGTATAGAAAAGGATAAATTCTAAATTTTAAATTTAAAGTGGTAACCGCTTAGGTTTTAATAAGTTAGCCCCGAACTCAGATATCTGGTATTTTTTAAAAAATTTGATTTTTAAATCAAACTTTTCGCAGACTAGTGGCTAAGTTAGGATTAACCGACCCATTAATCCTGGCTTTCATTTTTTCCCGATTTATATCGGTGGCGACTCTAAAAAGTTTTCAAAAATTAAAATTTCTTTTAACCCCTAGTCGAGGATTCATGTTAAATGGGTTAGGGTTTAATATGAATCGGGTTAGGAGAAATGAACCGGATGATTTTCAAAATCCAGGCTCGACAGCTTGGCGACTCCACTGGGGACTCGCTTATTTTTTTAAAAAAAAAAGAGGGCTAGCCACTTAAGTTTAAAATTTAAAATTTATCCTCTATTTTTGTATATTGTGTAATTATCTGTTGGTATGTGTTCTTATATATATGTCTGTAACTTAGATTTTAAATTAGTTCATTTTATTCGCATATGCATTTGCATTCATGCATACAATGTGTGCTAGATACGGTCGAACCCAGGCCGTCTTAAGAGCCTAAGCGAGGAGTTCGAAGTAAGGTCTGGGGGCTGTGGTTTCCACCCTCTAGATCAAGAAAAGACTCCCACTCCGGTTTAGCCTTATGATTTGCTAGACCGGGGAACCTATAGAACCTTACCAAATCATGCATTCATTCATGGGATTTGACCAATTTTTTTCAAAAATGGAGTTGTAAATTTTTAAAAAAATTTAGGATTTGTCTCCTAATAGGGTCTTTATAAATCCTCAGGAAATGATTTCCTCGAGTTCGGACGGTAACGATAGCCTATGGGCTCGTCTCATCAAGGAACCCCGAGTAGAGACTTTCAAGGATCCAATGCTGGTACTGGACCGATGGTTGGTCAGTTTTGACCCCGATCAACAATCATTCATTAAGGATAGGTTAGGCCCGATCCTCAATTTACCTAAGGTCCAAGTTCCATTTACCATGTTTCGAGCCCTTGTTCATCTCTGGGAACCCAATGAAGTGGCATTCCGTCTAGGTCAACACGTGCTAAGTCCTACCATTGAAGAATATGCTAGGTTGCTTCAAGCCCCACCCACTTCTGAGGGGATCTATGTACCAAGCCTTACTCAAAGTCCGATCCGCATCATTTCAGAATTTTTTGGACTAAAAAGAGAAGCAGTAATTGAAGCCATGAAGGGTTGCAATGAATTCTCCATCCGATTAACTACTTTGATGGATTGGTTTGGAAACTTTGATGGATTGGTTTGGAAACTTTGATAATTACATAAGCAACCGAGATTCCTTTACAGTATCAGTTGTGACCTGGAGTGAAAATCGGGTTAATGCTTTCATAGTGGCTGCTTTTGCTACCATACTCTTTCCACATGGGAACCTGTTCATTCACTTCCGAGTCATCGAGCTTGCAGCACAATATCTAACTGGCAAGTCATATGTTCCCGCCCTTCTAGCAGAACAAGTCAGAAGTTTGAATCACATCAAGTCTAAGGGCAGGGGCAGTTTCAAGGCAAGCATGCATCTGTTGATGGTTTGTGTAAAGACCCGACATGCTCAATCCTCAAATTAAGCACACCAAGTCCCCAACCACGTATAACTCTTGCGAATTATACGTAAGGTTGTCTTAAAAGAAGGTGTTTATGTTGAACATTGCTATCCGATTTTAGATTATGAAATCATTTAGTTAGATTTCTAAATAACTGGATTTAGCAGCGGAAAAATAAACTTTAATAAAAACGTTTCTACATAAAAGCATTTCAAACTTCCACTATTGAAAGTGGAAAAACTTTCAGTTAGATAAATTTACAAAGGCTTATTTACAAAAACACGGGCACTAACAAGCCCTTAAATGAAAATATAAATTTATAAATAAATCCAGTCCTCTTACAAAACAAAGCAAAGAAGAAACAAAATACAAATATGTCTCGGTCCTATTACATTTCACTCATCTCCCAAATCTTCAGAATCGCCCAAAACCCGGGACAACATCATCACATCAATCATCATCGCCATCATCATCCTCATCAACATCAACATCAACAACAATAATAAGAACAACAACACCAGCAGCCTCCACATCATCATCTCATCATCAACATCAACAATAACAATACCTGTAAAAAAGAATAACAACAACAATAATGAGCCGGAGCCCAGTACACAGCAACACAATCACAGACGGAGTGACACACGAGCTTAACTAAATGCAATGCACAATCAACAAGTTATTATCTTTTCTTTACAATAAACAAATCAACAATTGAGCACTCACACTCCGGAACAAGCCAATGGGAATCTGGGGTCCTGAGTAACAGCAGCTGCTCAGGGGGTTGATATAGATAGACCGGATATCTATATCTCCTATATCTAACCGATAAAGAATATTAAT
This sequence comes from Combretum micranthum, assembly GCA_024138025.1. Classification (NCBI taxonomy): domain Eukaryota; kingdom Viridiplantae; phylum Streptophyta; class Magnoliopsida; order Myrtales; family Combretaceae; genus Combretum; species Combretum micranthum. Next base: position 41,118 of record JAMXBD010002311.1, on the reverse strand, counting down.
AGCATCATCTAGGGTTCACACTCCTTTATACACTCCACTTATCCCGGTCTATAACATCAGTTAGTTCAACGGTCCCATACCCGTGAACTAAAACATATTATTTCCTCCCGAGCCTAAGTAAAGAATATACCGATACAGTTTACCCTATTAGCTACCCACTTAGCCCATAAAAGAAACCACCATTGCATCATGGTGAACCATTGCATCATGGATTTAAGTCATTGCATCATGACAAAAGATTGGGCTAAGTGCCTAACTACCGTGCCATTGCATCATGACAAGGTTGTCGCTCCCCGGATCCGGATTCAACGATGTAAAGCACAACCAACACTCATCAATTATTAAGCCATCTTTAAGTTATTAATCCATTTAGGATGCCTATCCTATCAATCATCACGCAAGTTACTGCGTACCTTAAATATGAAATCCAAACAGAGTCTCAGAAGGAATTCCAGAAGATAATCCAGAAGATAAATCAGATATCCACTTCTGTTAAGGAAAGAGCTTATAAGAAACTAAACTAAACTAAACTAATCATCCACTTCAACAAACTCATACAGAACTTATCAATTAATCACTAATCTCTAACTCATTTTATTAATCCTATTTGATCAGACACTAATGTGGAACCCCACTATGGCTGCGAATATCGCCCCGCCAAAATATGGACAGTTCTCCTTTGTCTGTCAAAGAATTTCTTTTCTCTTTATTTATAGTGTTTTATTACAAAAGCATTAACAAAGAATTCATAAACCAAAAACATTCATTTTCCAAGTAACACGCATTTGAAACAACATATTCTCCATATTATTCAAAGATCATCCTATTTCATTCATCTAAGCTAATTAATAGCTATTAACCCATTTTAGCTTAACATTAGCCAAATTGATTAGAATTAGTCATTTAAGTCATTTACTAAGCCAAGGTGATCAAACTATATCAATGTAATTCATTTTAGCTTAGTAAAGTTCATTAAGCCAAGTTAGACTTAGATTAATTACTAATTCATTATATATCTAAGATCTAGTCACTTAATTCCAAGTTAGCTTAAACCTATCCAAATTCATCAAAGTTAAACAATCTAATCCATTTTAGTTCATTCAAGTTCATTTAGTCAAGTTGAACCTAGGTTTGTTAACTAAGTTCATTTTATAACTAACTTCTAGATTTAATCTAATTGTTTGTAAAATCTATAAATCTACTTAACCTATGTTTAATTACATGAATTAATTCACTCAACACATCAAATATCACTTATCTATCTCATTTTAGCTCAAAAGGATCCATTTCCTAAGCAAAACACATTTAACAAACAAAAATAAGTTTTTGACTTTGTTTTGAAAAGTGTTGCAGCTGGAAAGAATCAAAATTTAAGCATCGATAAGTTTCGAATTTGTAAAAACTTAAAACATGAAAGTTGTAGATCTCTTTTTAAGCTTTCCAACGCAACTTGAATCACCTCAATCGGAGGTCATATGAAAAAGTTATGGCTAAAATACAAACGGCTGCGAAATAGAGGAAGTCTACACGACCGGGTACACGGCCGTGTACTGAGGCCGTGTTGGGTAAAAAAAATGACCCGAGAGCAACTTTTAAGAATTTCAAGGCCTACACGACCATGTACACAGGCTGTGTACCGAGGCCGTGTTGAGTAAAAAAAATGACCCGAGAGCAACTTTTAAGATTTTCAAGGCCTACACGACCATGTACACAGGCTGTGTACACTGGAGCGAAAAAATGACGAAATCCCCTGTTTTCAAAATGCATTTTACACTTCTTAAAATTCTTTAAACTCATTCCAAAGTTACTCTAAAGCTTATTACATGACCATCCCATCATTCAAACAACACCAAACATCTCCAAAACTTCATCAACTCCAAATCACTATTCATCATCTTCTTCCTCCAACCAAACCCCAACTTCCATCAACCATTAAACCAACAAATACATAAATAAACAGCACTCTCAACCCAATTCAACATCAATTCATCAATTAAAAATGTAAATAACAAGTAAAAACAAAGAGAAATAGAAAACAAAAACTTAGCTTTTAGAAAAAACACAAGTTGAAACTTCCTCCTCTAGCTCGGTTTCCTCCATCTAGTTCATCTCCTAGCTTTGATTTATCTTCTAGTTGGCTTTGATCTTGAGATTCAAGTTGAATTTAGAGAGAAAGAAAGAAGAAGAAGAAGAAGAAAGAAAGAAAGAAAGGATAGAGAAGAAAACGAAAAAATGAAGGAAGGAGAGGCAGCAGGGAAATAATAAAAGAAAAGAAAAGACAAAGCTAAATTAATATAAAATAGAAATAAGGTATAGGTTTAGAACTATCAGATCAATATCTATAGTTCCAGAAGTATTTAAAAGATGATTTCTGAACCGATAGGTTATAAATTAAGATCTTGAAATAAGAACTTAATTTAGGAATTTAATTTGGATACAAGGATATTTAATTTGAGTTCGGGTTCAAGAACTGATATTTTTATTCAAGCAAATGAACTCAAATTTTACTGAGATTTAGGAATTAGTGTTTAGGCTAAGAATCAAGGATTTAGGAACCCTCTAAACATTTCAATGACTTGTTTAGAGATTTTAGAAATTTCAAATCTCAAAACCAACTTAATTATTAGCTAATTAAATTAAGCCAACTTGTCTAATTAAATCCTATAATTCATTTGATTCATTCAAATCTATCTAAACCCAATTTCTAATATATGTGAAGGTTTGGGGTATTTCAGTTTGGTTTGCTAGTCACACCAAGTACTACGGAAAAGATCTAGCTAATGGGTCCTTTATCCGCCCGAATTATGATCTCATCCAGTCTTTTGCTGAACGGGTCCATATGGAAGATAACGAGCCTTTCTGGTCTATACTTGCAATATTTGAAGACATGAGACCTGAAGACTTTATGTGGCAAGCCCGTTGGTTTAAGTGTCCCGTTGCTATCTTAAGTTGCAAGAAATACCTAACTGTGCCTCTGATTGGAATCACTGGCTGTACGGCTATTACCCCTCAAGTGTTATCCGGCAATATGGCATGCTACAAGACATTACTGTCAAGCCAGAGTTGGGACGAGTTATTCTCGACTATATGGATCCAACCATGACTCAGATAGCAAAGCAGTCCAAGGTAAACCAAATAAAAGCCATCTGGGATGATAGAGAAATCAAGCCAGTTTTCGAAGTCGAGCCAGAAAATAAAGTGACTCGGGATTATAGAGCAACCAGGTGGTACATAGCCAATCAAATGAAGAAGAATAAGGACATCCAATATGAAGCTCCTAACATTCTTGAACCAGCACCACCTGAACCTGATCCTGAAATGATTGCTTACATGGAAATGGTTTCAGCTCGGCTTGAAGTCTGTCATCGGGATTACTGCAAAGAGATAGAGAGATGATTGACCGCTTGGAAAAAGCTCACAATAGGATTGCACTGTTAGAGGATGAATTGAAGAAAGCTCGAAAAAGGACTCAACTACTTGAGGATCAAATCATCTGCCCTGCCAAGACTAGAAGACTAGTTTAGAAGTCCTGAGTTTAGTTTTAGCAATTAAGGTTCTTGAACTTTTAGTATAGTAATTTAACTTTGTATGAAATATTGTTTTTTAATTATTACAACTCCAATAAATGTGTTTATCAAAATTTGATGGTCATTATCCCCATTTGCATTCATATTTGCATCCTTGTGTTTGTATGTTAGTATTCTTATCTTCTTACTTCTTCTCCAGTTACGAATCAAGTCTAGCGAATCCAAAATCCTGAAAGATAGCTCCCAAACCAGTTAGAAGTCCCATTTATACTAGATCACGAGCAAAGATGGCTAGTACCGGGAACACTACCCCTGATCAGACCACTGAACAGAGACTCAATGCCATGGAACAAACCCTGCTTAGAATTACCGAACAAATGCAGACCCTTACTCAGAATGTTACCCAGTCCAAGACCCCTATAGCATCTGAAGAATCTTCCGGGGAACAGAAAGGAAAAGAAATCATGCAGCAACCAGTCAACGTTGATGATTCCCACACTGAGTTCAATATGTCCGAGCTAAAGAAAGAACTTGAAGCCCAAGCCAGAGACATGGAGAAGAAACTGTTTGAAAAGATGAAGGCATTTGACGGCTTTGATCAGACTGCGATTTTAAGCCTGCCACAATTTGAGGAAGGTGCTTTTCCTGAAAAATTTAAGGCACCCGAGTTCGAAAAATATGATGGAACTGGCTGTCCTAACATGCACACAAGATTATATGTACGACGTATGGGGCAGTATGCCAAATTTGATAAACTGATGGTACAGACCTTTCAAGATAGCCTTACTGGTCCAGCATTAGCCTGGTATGCCCAATTGGACTCACAAGAAATTGATACTTGGGATAAATTAGCCAGGGCATTTTTCAACCAATACAAGTTCAATATCGAAATGGCACCCTCGGTCTGGGATTTGAGTACTATGAAGAAGAAGAAAGACGAAGCTTTCAAGGAATATGCTCAGCGATGGAGAGCTTTAGCTGCAAGAATCACCAATCCAATGCCTGAAAAGGATCTCACTTTTACTTTCATCAACACACTAGAAGAGCCATTCTTTTCTCATCTCATAGGGCATGCGTCAGCAAGTTTTTCAGAGTGGTAGTAGCCGGATGCAGAATTGAGAATGCTATCTCAGCCGGAAAGCTGCAAGTAGAAAAGAAATATACAACCTAAAAATGTCACGTACAAAGGAAAGGATTCGACTGTCGGTATGGTCAATATCTCAAGTCCAGCAAACCCTACTAAATCCATAGTTCTCCCGACCAATCAGGTCAAAGTCAACAAAGGGTTGTTTCGAATCAACAATCAAGGCCTAACCGACGCAATTTTACTCCAATACCGGTTCCACTCAGCCAAGTGTGGGCTAAATTGAGAGCCGATAATCTGATTGGCTTTGAAGTACCCAGAGATGATTATAAGCCCAAGAACTACAACCCTGATTTAAAATGTGAATATCACATGGGGCAAATCGGGCACTCCACTGATTATTGTTGGAGACTCAAACATAAGATTCAAGATCTTATTGATGCAAAGACCATCCAATTAGACTTTGTGGAGCCTCCAAATGTTTCTACTAATCCATTGCCAAATCATGGGTCGGTTATTAATATGATCACTGCCGAAGCGCCGGACCCAGAAGTCAACTTGGATGAATTGCCTATCACCATAGAACAAGTGGCATGGAATCTCCGCCAAATGGGGCATTTACCCTATATCAATCTGAGAGATCGCACAAAACCAGACCAGCCATTTACAACTTGTTGCAAAATGGAATCATAAAGAAAGAAGATATCATGGAAATGCTGGTCCCAAAGCCAAGAAAGTCAAGCACACAGGCAGAATTATGGGCAAGATACCAAGCTGGAGACCCAACTGTCGGAACTCTAGGAGATGATGGAAAGTACCAATATCTGGTTGACTATTGGTTTGAACCACGCGTATATGCCGATGCTCCTCCACTGGATGGGGATCAGAGTCTGAAGATGAAGAAAAGCCTGTACCTGAAGATGAAGAAAAGCCTGTACCAGAGAAAGAAGAAAAATTTGTTGGCATGATCACATGTGAACCGAAGTTAATCAAATTTGAGATGAACAACAGTAAAGAAGAGGCAACTGTCTCGAAGCCTAGAAGTTATACTTTTCAAATCCCAATTGCTGTAAAGGATTACAAAGCTGCCCCATTTGATTACCAGACAGTTAATCACGCTTCTATGATTGGCGGGCTTACCCGTTCGGGAAGACTTTATGAACCAACTGCAAAGAAGGTGACCATGGATTCATCGCCGCCGCCGAATGATGAAGAAAAGAAGGAAGATGAGAAAGCAATATTGGCTAAACTCATGAAGGCAAGTGAATTCAAAGTAGTTGAACAACTAGTCAAGACACCAGCCCAAATATCACTCATGGGTTTGTTAATTAGCTCTGATATTCACCGTGAGGCCTTGTTCAAGGTTCTCAAAGAAGTAAAAGTTCCAGAGAATGTGACAGAAAAAACCTTGGAACATATCATTAATTCTGTCTTTGCAAATGAGCAAATTAGCTTCTCATCTGAAGAATTAGAAGAGGAAGGTGGCCAACATAATAAAGCTCTTTTTATTGTTGTCAAAAGCAATGGTAGAATCGTCTCCCGAGTGCTTATTGACAATGGATCTTCTCTGAATGTATGCCCCCTGGCTACTCTGAATTTGTTGGAAGTAGACCCGTCAAATATCAAGCCAAGTCCTACTGTAGTACGAGCATTTGATGGATCAAAGAAGGAAATAATTGGAGAAGTGGAATTAGAGGTCACTATTGGGCCTCAAACTTTCCTAATTCCTTTTCAAGTGATAGATATCCCAAGAACATTTAATTTGTTGCTTGGAAGGCCATGGATTCATGCAGCAGAGCAATACCCTCAAGCTTGCACCAGAGGGTTAAATTTGTAGCAAATGGCCAACTTGTTACCGTTATGGGAGAACAAGATTATGCCATCTATCAAGAAACGCTATTCCATATATCGGAAAAGGGAAGAAGAAGACTTCGGGCTCCAAATTTTGAAGAAGTCTGTGTAATAAATGAAGAAAAAGAAGCTCAGATAGGAACTTTTGGCCTAGGATATTCTCCTACTCAAACAGAGGTAGCAGACATGAAGAATAAGATGAGAACAAGGAAACTTAATAAAGAATATGATCCAGACATCGAGATTCCGCACATCAGAAGCTCCTTTCCAAAGCCTCATCATGTCCAGAGACAGATGACTCCAAGGAAGATGATCCACCCAAGAAGATAGCTTTGAAGAATTGGTTTTCCATACCTTGTGCTAGTTTTAAGTAAGGACCGATATTAGATTGCGTTTTGTATTTTTCTTTTATGTGTTGCTCAAATAAGTGTACTTAAACACCATTTCAAATTTAATAAAATTCTTTTGTGTTTTTTCCATATTCTTATTCTTTCCCCATTCATATTCTACCAGATCCGACTTTTGTAATGAGTTCCGGGATATCTCGCGTCTGTAAATACTGAAAATATCGATATCACCTCCAACCCTACTGGGTTAGTCGTTGAAGATGATATCGATTATCAATTGAAAACACAAGAAAATTGGCAAAACTTTGATCATGAAAGGATTGAAACCCCTGAACCCACTAAATTGGTTAATTTGGGAACAAGTGAAGATCCTAGGAATTTGAGAATTGGGGGTAAATTGCCAGAAGACACAACACAGGGTTTGATTAAGTTACTAGCAGAGTATTTGGATGTTTTTGCATGGTCATATAGTGATATGCCCGGTTTAGATCCGTCAATTGTGGTCCATAAATTGCCAACCAAAGAAGGCATTAAGCCTAAGAAGCAAAAACTAAGGCGATTTAGACCCGATTTGCTACTTAAAATTAAAGATGAGGTCAAGAAGTTACTCGAAGTTGGATTCATTGAAGTTTCGGATTACTCAGATTGGGTATCAAACATAGTACCAGTACTTAAGAAAAATGGGAAACTTAGAATCTGTGTGGACTTTAGAGACTTGAATCAAGCGACCCCAAAAGATAATTTCCCGTTGCCACATATTGATGTCTTGGTAGACAATACAGCTGGAAACCATCTATTCTCATTTATGGATGGATTTTCGGGATACAATCAAATATTGATGGCCGAAGAGGACAAAGTCAAAACCACATTTGTCACAGCCTGGGGAACTTTTTGCTATAAGGTCATGCCATTTGGTCTCAAGAATGCCGGAGCAACTTATCAGCGAGCAATGCAGACCATATTGCATGACATGATGCATAGAGAGGTGGAAGTATATGTTGATGACATGATTGCCAAATCAAAAGAAGGAGAAGATCATGTGAAGTATTAAGGAAACTTTTTGAAAGATTGAGAAAGTTTCAATTAAAATTAAACCCAGAAAAATGCATTTTTGGAGTAACTTCTGGGAAACTATTGGGATTTGTGATCAGTCAAAGAGGAATAGAAATTGATCCTGATAAGGTCAAAGCAATTCAGAATTACCTCCCCCAACAACTTTGAAAGAAATTAGAGGTCTTTTGGGGAGACTAAATTACATTGCTCGATTCATTTCCCAGTTGACGGATAAATGTCAACCACTGTTTAAATTATTGAGAAAAAATGCCCAAATTGAATGGAATGAAGAATGTGAAGAAGCCTTTAACCGAATTAAACAGTATCTGACAAATCCCCCAGTTTTGATCACTCCAGTACCCGAAAAGCCTTTGTTCTTATACTTGACAATTTTTTCGGAATCCATGGGTTGTGTACTCGGGCAAAAAGATGAAAATGGAAAAGAAAGAGCTATTTATTACTTGAGCAAAAAATTCTCAATGGAGAGCAAAAGTATCAGAGATAGAAAGAACTTGCTGTGCATTAGTATGGACTATGCATAGACTCAGGCAATACACGCTCTTCTACTCAATCGAGTTAATTACAAAGCATGATCCTTTGAGGTATCTGGCAAATAAGCCCGCCTTGGTCGGTCGAATTTCAAAATGGCAAATGTTGCTGTCTGAGTTTGATATTACCTATGTTAGACAAAATTCAATTAAAGGACAAGCCTTGGCTGATCAACTCGCTGAAAGCCCGGTTGATGAGGAACTAAAGGAACAAGATCAATTCCCCGATGAAGGGATTCGGGTAACACAAACGGAAGATGAAAGAATGCCGAATTGAAATTGTATTTTGACGGAGCAGCTAATGTATATGGATGTGGAATAGGGGCAGTCCTAATTTCACCTGAAGGAAACAATACCCAACAGCGGCCAGATTAATGTTCCCTTATACAATAATATAGCAGAATATGAAGCATGCATTTTGGGTTTAGAGATGGCAATCCAAATGGAAATTCAAGAGCTCGAAGTTTTTGGAGATTCATCACTTATTATTTTTCAAACTCGAGGAGATTTTAAAACAAAGGATCCCAAGTTGATTCCTTATCATAATCACTTGGCAGAATTGATAGAAAGATTCAGGGAAATCTCCTTTGTATATGTGCCAAGAACTCAAAATCAGTTTGCTGATGCTCTGGCTACTTTGGCCTCATTAATTCAGTTTACTGAAGGAGCAAGAATCCAACCTTTGCAAGTCCGGGTGAGAAGTGAACCCGCATTCTGCACCATGATCGAATCAGATGAACCCTGGTTCCAAGATATTAAAGTTCTTTTGCAAACGGGTAATTATCCTGAAGGTGCTACCAAGAAAGATCAGAAGTCACTGAGGCGTTTGGCCAGTCATTTTTTGCTAAGTGGAAATACGTTATACAGAAGATCATTCGACACGACTTTGTTAAGATGTGTAGATGAAAAAGAGGCCCAGAAGCTCATGGAAGAAGTTCACGAAGGAATTTGTGGTCCTCATATGAGTGGTTACATGTTAGCCAAAAAGATTATGAGATTAGGATACTTTTGGTTAACTATGGAATCAGACTGTATCAAACATGTGAGATCTTGTCATTTATGCCAGATCTATGCAAACAAGATAAGTGCCCCTCCAAAAGAATTACAGTTAATGTCAACCCCATGGCCTTTCTCAACATGGGGGATAGATGTTATTGGGCCAATTTCACCTAAAGCTTCAAACGGTCATCGGTTCATATTGGTTGCAATCGATTACTTTCACTAAATGGGTAGAAGCCGCTTCCTATGCAAGTGTAACGAAGTCCGTGGTTGTGCGGTTTATCAAAAGAGACATCATCACTAGATATGGAACTCCGGAAAGTATCATCACTGATAATGGTACGAATTTGAACAACAAAGAAGTAACAAATTTGTGTCAGCAATTCAAGATCAAGCATCGGAATTCCACTCCGTATCGGCCACAGATGAATGGGGCAGTTGAAGCCGCCAATAAGAACATCAAGAGAATTATTGAGAAGATGACCATTGTCTATAAAGATTGGCATGAAATGTTACCGCTCGCATTAATGGCGTATCGAACGTCTGTAAGAACATCAACCGGGGCAACACCATATTCCTTGGTATACGGAACTGAAGCTGTTTTACCTGTAGAAGTTGAAATTCCATCACTTCGTATATTAGTAGAAACCAAACTCGATGAAGCTGAGTGGATAAAACAAAGATTTGAACAGTTGAATCTGTTAGATGAAAAGAGGCTGACTGCAATGTGTCACGGCCAGTTATATCAGCAAAGAATGGCTAAGCATTCAACAAGAAGGTCAAGCCAAGAAGCTTCCAAGAAGGTGATTTGGTTTTGAGAAAGATGCTGCCAAATGTACAAGACTCCAGAGGAAAGTTCACACCAAATTACGAAGGACCATATGTAGTTAGAAAAGTATTGTCGGGAGGAGCATTGATTCTTTCCCAAATGGATGGACCTGATTTAAAGGATCCTGTAAACTCAGATGCTGTAAAGATGTATTATGAATGATCAATAAAATTTGTCATTTTCTGTGTTCAGTTGATTTCATTTTTAGTTTTTACAAGCAAAGTTGATATCCCAAAAACTTTGAACTCAAGTCAAATCTCAACCCGTTAATTAAATCATTCAAACAAATTTCCAAAAATTCTCAAATCAGACCAAATCTCATCCCATTCATCACCAAATAACCATAAATTCTCAAACCAGATCAAATCTCAACCTATCACTTAAACAAATTCCCAAACCCAAACTAAAACTGTTAGAAAGTAATTTGAGCATCTCATATGGCCTTAAAATGCATATATGCAATTTTATCTGGTGATTATATTGCACAATAACTAGTTTTTGAACACGGTTATGTGAAACGGAAAAGCCCTAAACACATTAACCGACGAAATCAAGATTCTTCAAATGGATCAAGAAGTTTAAGTCCCCAAGTGGATCAAGAAAGATTAAGTTTTCCCAAATGAATCAATAATCAAGTTTCTGAGAAATCAATTTCCTAAGTGGATCAAGATAGATCAATTTCCTCAAATGGATCAAGATAGATCAATTTTCCTAAATGGATCAAGATAGATCAATTTTCCTCAAGTGGATCAAGATAGATCAATTTCCTCAAGTGGATCAAGATAGATCAATTTTCCTAAAGTGGATCAAGAAATCAAGTGGATCAAAAAAGATCAAGTTTTCCCAAATGAATCAACAAGTCAAGTTTCCAAGAAAATCCCCAAGTGGATCAGAAGATCAAGTATCCTAGAAGATCAAGTTTCCCGGAAGATCAAGAATTCCCAAATGGATCAAGAAACCAAATCTTTAGGTTTCAAAAATCCCCAGTAAACCAAAGCCCATAGGTCCGGCAAATGACCAAACCAAAGCCCATAGGTCCGGCAAATGACCAAACTTAGGCCCGACAGATGGCCTATCATTTTCTAAATCTAGGCCCGACAGATGGCCTATCATTTTCTAAATCTAGGCCCGACAGATGGTCCTATCAGATTTTTTAGTCTAGGCCCGACAGATGGCCTATCATTTTCTAAATCTAGGCCCGACAGATGGTCTATCAAATTTTTTAATCTAGACCCGACAGATGGCCTATCATTTTTCTAAATCTAGGCCCGACAGATGGTCTATCATTTTTCCAGAGCCTAGGCCCGACAGTTGACCTAGCAAATCTTAAAGTCTAAACTCGACAGATAGTTTAGCACAAGATAAAAATCTCTTTGTTAAAAAAAAAAAAACAAAATTTAGCAGGAGAAATTAAGCAAAAATTGGCTATCCTTTTGTCTTTGTGGCAAAAGTTTTGTTCAAACTTTACCACAAAGAGGGGCAGCTGTAGACACCCAATTTTTGCCCAATTAAAAATTAGGCTTAAGTTTAGATTAAATTAATGTCATGATGAGTTCATAAGATATAATAATAAAAATAATAAATAATAGTATAATAAAAAAGAGAGAAAAGAGAAAATAGAAAAAAATAAAAATAAAATATGTATAATAAAATAATTAAATGAATAATAGTAATGTAAATAAAATATATGTAAGAAAAATTAAAATAAATAATTATTTAAGATTAATATAATATATATTTTATTAGTCTTAAGTATTAGTGGGTTAGCTATATGACCAAGGCACAGGCCAACGGCCTAACGGTTCAGACCATAGACACAGGAGCAAAGGGACCCGAGTTCGATCCTAGCCCAAGGCAGATTTTGCCTCTTTTTGTTCAATTTTTTTTTTCCCAAAAGACACATCGGTTCATCCACTTTGAGACATCATTTGAGCAACGAATCTTTGTGTTTTTTCGAAATTAATTGTACAGACACAAACTAGGGGGATACATCACATCTGTACATAATTCACGTATTTTTTCATTCCAAAAGCCATCTTAATTAAGTCATGAAAATTAGGAAAAAATTCGAATGGACATGATTTTTCAAATTTTAAAATTGGCCGAATTGTGTTCTTTGATCAAATTAAATACACTTAATCGAAGAGTTATGATGTACAAACATAGAATTCGTGATCAATTTGAACCAACAATCACGAATCGAGTCCCAATTTTGAATCGTTCTTATTTGAAAAAGTATAACGATTCGTGATTCAAAAATTGAACAAGTACAAAGCTTCGAAATGACAAATTGTTTCGAAATCTATAAATAGGATCACCCCACAAGCAGAAAGCATAATTCAACTTCGCAAAATACACACTATAAGATCGAGATCTGAAAATAGAGAAGAAAGTGTTCGAATTGCAAAAATTGCAAATTCGAAGTGATCGGAGGATTTCGATCCAATTAAAGAGTGTTAGGATCATTTAGGAAGTGTTTTTGATTGATTAAGTACTTAGATTTGCTCGAATTTGCAATTGGAAGTTCTGCAAATTTTGGAAATTTTTTTAACCTTGCCGCAGTCAACCATCGCACGAACCACCACTTCTGGTGGTTCTGGGAGTGAACCACCACCACCAGCAGACGCGGCTCCTCCATTCACGTCGGGCCGATAAGGTTTTCTGGGATCGAGGACCACCAGAATCGGCCGAGGAACGCTTTGAAACCACCGTCGTCGTCTTCTTCACCCGACGGAGCTCCGAGATCCGACCCGAAATCCGAATACAACCCGGTCGGTCATTGGTCAACGTCGTCAACGGTCGTCGGTCAACAGTCAGCAGATCCAACGCTCCAGATTTGATGATTCAGATCAGACGGCCCAGATTTGATCAAATAATCCAACGCGCCAGATTGAAGGTCAGAGGATCAAACGGTCAGGATCAGTCCACAGATCAGACGCTCCAGATCTCCTCCGCTCATCCAACGGTCCAGGTTAGTCTATATTATTAAATTGTTTATTTATTATATATTTAATTTCGGAAAATAGGAAAAAATTAATAAAAATTCGTAAAAAACTAGAAAAATTCAGAAAATCCAGAATAATTAGAATAATTATTTTTAATGTAAATTTACATGTTTTAAACAATTTTTGATATTTTTGAATATTTTATGAATATTTATTTGCATATAAATTAATCTTTAAATATATATTTGATGCATGAGATGTTTTGTTTTTGTATTTTAATTTTGTTATGATATATTTTGAATATGTTCTGAACATATGTGATGCTTATTGAATTTTGAAAAATAATAAATTGTAAATAGATTTTTTAAACTAAAATTGTTGTTGAATAATAAAGATAAAAATTGTTTTTTTTTAAATCATGATATTAATTAAGTTTTTCAAAATTATCTTTATAAATTTGCTATAAAGATAATACTCAAAGTTTTCAAAATTATTTTCATGTAGTATTAAATTAGCCATGAATTGTCAATGATTTTTGAACTTAGAAAAAATAACTTTTTATGAAATAAAAATCAATTGATTAGATCATAGGATCATCAAAATTGGTTTTCATGAAAATTCAAAATTTAATGAACTTAAAGTGAGAATATTTTAAAAAATATATAATTGACTAACAAACTAAGTTCTTTATAAAAGAACTACGTTTTGTCTGATCTCGATTAGCGAGTACGTAGGCACCTACGGGGCGACAATAAAATTAGAAAAATATATATTTTGTTTTGATAGTTTGAAATAATCATTTTGTACATATTATAAGTTTTTTTAAAAAAAAGGAAAAATACAAATGTTTGTTGATATTTAAATCCTAAGAAAAAATACATAAAAATAAAAATGCATGATTAAACTTGTAGATATTTGTTTTATAAATTTTTTGTTTGAATTTTTTAGTATAGAAAAGGATAAATTCTAAATTTTAAATTTAAAGTGGTAACCGCTTAGGTTTTAATAGGTTAGCCCCCGAACTCAGATATCTGGTATTTTTTAAAAAATTTGATTTTTAAATCAAACTTTTCGCAGACTAGTGGCTAAGTTAGGATTAACCGACCCATTAATCCTGGCTTTCATTTTTTCCCGATTTATATCGGGTGGCGACTCTAAAAAGTTTTCAAAAATTAAAATTTCTTTTAACCCCTAGTCGAGGATTCATGTTAAATGGGTTAGGGTTTAATATGAATCGGGTTAGGAGAAATGAACCGGATGATTTTCAAAATCCAGGCTCGACAATATGGAATGTTGTTGTTTTTTAAATGGATTGCGATTGAGATAAAGTAAAATTAATTGAAAACAAAATTATCCCTAAAATATGTGAAGTAATTGTTAGTGATTGTGCCTTAGGCCAATTACTAAATATTGTTATTTCATGTACTTGAGGCAATCACCTGTTAGTGATTTAATTTTAAAATCCAATGGGAAGAATAAATAAATTATTATTATGAATAATAATTTACTATCACTACCAATCCTAATAAGATTAGGAGCATTATTGTCAGTGCAAAATACTGACATAATATAAATAGATGTGATAGCATCTAATTGGGGTTAAGACTTTCACTGTCACATTAGACAGCAAAGAAATTCTATAACCCTAAAAGAGAAACACAAGAAAACAAGATTCTTCTCAAATAATCTAGAAGCGTTCTAGATTGTGCTAGCACATAAAGGTGATTCCTTTTTGGAGGTGCTTGTTCGTGTGGACGAAGTAGAGGGTGCTGCGAAATTGTGGTACCTTGTAGATCCAGGTTGATATCAGTTTTCACAAATTTGAAATTGCAAGGTATTATTTCGAATCATCTTTTTGTATCCGATTTAATTAGAACACATGGATCCAGGCTTTAGGTTTTAATTTTTCTACTGCAAATAAGATTAAAAATTTGTATGAAACCTACGGTGGTATAGAGCCACTTATGTTCTTAATTAAATTGGAATCTGTTTTTCTATCTACATATGATGTAGTGTTATTTTGTGATTAATATGCGGTTGAAATTAGATTCGAATAACTTACAGCGAATAAATTCATAGAATTCGATTTTATGATTTTCATATCTATTCATGTTAATTGCAATATCAATTCATTATTATGCACGATGGAATCAATATGACTATGATTCTGTACGTGATATAATAAAATTCAAAATTTTGAAAATCGAATCTGTCATTGTGCATGAGGGGTAAAACACATCTAATTGGATTAGGTTAACATCGAATATATATATGCTGATATATCTATATATGTGTTTTTGGCGTTTTTCAATGGGGTTGAAAGGATCTGATAGATTTCAAATCAATCAGGTTTAGTATGTTTAATATGATTAAACATGTTTCAAAATTCGTTATTCAAGGGTCGGACGTATATTGTTCAATCGTTGAACAAATCAGCAAATTTCAATCGTGTATGACACGAATTACAATTGTGAATTGTCTTAATTTTTTTTGTTTTTGAAATCAAATGAAATTTTTGCAGTTCAATGAATTAAAGTCATGTTTTTCGTATTGCTATAAATCTGGGTTTTAAGAATCGAATATTTTATTTTGCAATGTTTCGAAATCCAAATTGAAAGATTTGATTTTTCAATGAATTTTAAAACCCAGATTTGATGGATTTTTGTTTTACGAATTAACAAGGACTTATATTTTTCAAAGGATCTTTAACCTAAATTTTCAATTTCGTCTAGTTTCAAGGGCACTGCCCTGAAACCCCACAGGGGACGCTGTCCCCTTGGCCCCTGCCCGCTAACTAGCTAGCAGGACTGCCGTAAGGAGACTCTGTTCCCTTGACCCCACATCCCCTTGACCCCTATAAGATGCATAGCTTAATTCCATAAGCACTAAATAAAGATAGTTAATATAAAGATCTTTTTAAGTATTTTAAAATTGTATGAATGACTATCATATGTGCTTATGTTATATGTACATGCATAGCATGGCCCTAAGACCCATGTGATTGGCAGGTTTTATTCTTTTGGTTTTTATGGGTTGTAATTTTAAATACGGCCTGCGTGTCGTTTATTTTATTGTAATATATCTTTTCTACTCATAGAAGTAGGATTTTTGTATCTATTCATTATTGTAATGAAGACAAGGAAATGTCATGAAGACCCTCCCTAATCCATGGTGATGGAGAAACAAGGATCATGAAGAAGATACAAGAAAAATTTGCAACTCAATACCATGAAGATGGTTCTCACCTTAGGATTGGACCATTGATTTTCATATTGGCTTATGAAAATCAATATAGAATAAGGGGCCATGCTATGACACTTTTCTTTATTTTATAAATTTGATATATCATGAGATGATGTATGTATATGTATGTGATACTAAATTTACTACCATGTATGCTTGAATATCCATTATACATGATGATAGAAAATAGAATAACAATAATTAAAATCCCTCAATAATTTTAAGTTTAATGCCATCCATGTCAAAACACCTGTCAAGACTTTGATCACCATAATGTGGGTCTGCCAAAGTAGAGTGCATTAGGTTATCTTAGTAAGGCAGGATGGGTAATGGTGCTACTCATGAGTTTAACATGGTTAGACTTAATTAGGCTATCAAAATGGTTTTGGGCCTAAGGCATTAGATGGGATTCAAACATACCAGGACATATGATGTCAAGAATCCCATAAACAATCTAAGAGTTACATGTGATGTAATTGGGAAAAAGTTCCCTACCTAAATAACTTAAGTTTAAGTGTCATGCCAAAGCTGACTTAGAATTAAGTGAAATATGGTTCTTAGCCCACTAAAATGCAATAATTAAGTATAGTTACTTAAATGATGAGGGTTATTGATTTAGTGGGAGTTATTATTTGATGCCTCAAATATATATATATATATATATTAAAATTAACTTTGCATATTTAACTGTAGATCAATGGCTGCAAACAACACTTCACACTTATCTTTGCGATCGGTCCTTGAGAAGGACAAATTAATTGGGACCAATTTTCTAGATTGGTTCAGGAACTTGAGAATTGTTCTCAAGAATGAAAAGAAACTTTATGTCCTTGATGAGCCTATTCCTGAGGAACCTCCAGCTAATGCTCCAAGAGCTCAAAAGGATGCTTATAAGAAGCATTCTGATGACTCTTTGGAAGTAGGATGCCTAATGCTTGCAACTATGAGTTCTGGAACTTCAAAAGGGTCTGGAAAACATAGAGGCTTGAGATGATCCTCCATCTCAAGGAAATGTTCCAGCAATAAGCTAGGCAGGAGAGGTATGAGACTACCCAGGCCTTACATTCTTGTAAGATGGTTGAAGGAGGTTCAGTAAGTGCCCATGTCCTGAAGATGAAAGGATATATTGATCATCTTGATAGGCTGGGGTTTCCAATAAGTCAGGAATTTGCTACTGATTTGATCCTTAATTCGCTGCCAAATAGTTATGACCAGTTCACATGAACTACACAATGAATAATATGGACAAATCAATCTCTGAATTGCATTCAATGCTTAAGACTGCTGAGGTCAATATCAAAAAGAAGAAGCCCAGCAATAACTTAATGGTTCAGAAAGGGAAGGGCATAAAAAGGAAGGGTAAAGGAAATGCTAAGGCTGCGAAAGGTTCAAAGCCTAAACCCAAGCCTAAACCTCCTAAGGAAGGAGTTTGCTTCCACTGCAATGAACCAGGTCACTGGAAAAGGAACTGCAAACTCTATCTGGAAGATCTGAAAAGGAAGAAGAGTAGTCAGACTACTGCTTCAGGTATTTATGTTATAGAAATAAATTTATGTCTCTACTTCTTGGGTATTAGATACCGGATGTGGATCTCACATTTGTACAAATGTGCAGGGTCTCAGTAAGAGTAGAGATCTGAAGAAGGGCGAGGTTGACTTACGAGTGGGCAATGGAGCAAGGGTTGTGCCTTAGCTATTGGAAGTTATGAGTTGACTTTGCCTAGTGGGCTCTTGTTAATGTTGAACAATTGCTACTATGTTCCTACTTTGAGTAGGAATATTATTTTGTTTCATGTTTAGATATTGAAGGATTTTCGTTTATTATTAAGAATAATAAATGCTCCATTTATAATAAAGACATGTTTTATGCAAATGCTGATTTACATGATGGTCTTTATGTTCTAAATCTGAAACCTGATAATGTATCTATCTATAACATAAATACTAAGAAACTTAAATCTGATGATTTAAATATGACCTACCTATGGCATTGTCGTCTTGGTCACATAAATGAGAAACGCATATCGAAGCTCCATAAGGATGGATTCTTGAATTCATTTGATTTTGAATCATATGAGATATGCAAGTCCTGTTTATTAGGCAAGATGGCCAAAGATCCCTTCACTGGGCACAGTGAAAGGGCAACGGATTTATTGGGCCTAATACATACTGATGTATGTGGCCCATTAAGCATTGCTTCTAGAGGAGGTTATCAATACTTCATCACATTTACTGATGATTTCAGTAGATATGGATATGTCTTTTTGATGAGGCATAAATCTGAATCGTTTGAAATGTTTAAAACTTTTCAGAATGAAGTACAAAATCAGCTTGGCAAAACTATTAAAATGCTTCGATCAGATCGAGGTGGAATATCTAAGCCAAGAATTTAATGACCATCTCAGAAATTGTGGAATAATTTCACAATTAACTCCACCTGGAACACCACAGTGGAATGGTGTATCAGAAAGGAGAAATAGAACCTTATTAGATATGGTTCGATCTATGATGAGTCAAACAGATCTTCCTCCATCCTTTTGGGGCTATGCCCTAGAGACAGCTGCATTCACGTTAAATCGTGTTCCTTCTAAGGCGGTAGAAAAGACACCATATGAGATATGGACAAAAAAGGCCTAGTCTGTCTTTCCTCAAGATTTGGGGTTGTGAGGCTTATGTGAGACGTCTAGCCTCAGAACAAATTAGGACCTAAATCAGATAAATGCCTTTTTGTGGGGTACCCAAAAGAAACCAAAGGGTACTACTTTTATAATCCCTCCGAAAACAAAGTGTTTGTCGCTCGGAATGGCATCTTCTTAGAGAAAGAGTTTATCTATGGAAGAACCAGTGGGAGTAAAGTACATCTTGAAGAAGTCCAAGATCCACAAAATAGTGTAATACCGCCAATAGAAAGTCAACAAGTCACACAGTTACCTGTTGACCCTCCACAAGTAACACAAGGCCCACGCAGGTCTGATAGGGTACGACATCAACCTGAGAGATATGGATTTCTCATTACAGATAGTCGTGATGTGTTGCTCATGGATCATAATGAGCCCACTACCTACCAGGAAGCCATGATGGGACCAGATTGAGAAATGGCTGGAAGCCATGAAATCTGAAATACAATCCATGGATGACAATCAAGTATGGACTTTGATTGATCCACCTGAAGGTATAAAGACCATTGGGTGCAAATGGGTTTTCAAGAAGAAAACCGATATGGATGGTAATGTGCAGACCTTTAAAGCACGACTAGTGGCGAAAGGTTTCAAGCAAACACATGGTATAGACTATGATGAAACTTTTTCACCAGTTGCTATGCTTAAATCCATCAGGATTCTTATTGCCATTGCTGTACTATGATTACGAGATCTGGCAAATGGATGTCAAAACAGCGTTTCTTAATGGAAACCTGCTTGAGGATGTGTATATGACACAACCAGAGGGTTTTGTTCATCCCAAGGATTCTACAAAGGTTTGCAAGCTTCAAAGATCCATTTATGGATTGAAGCAGGCATCTCGGAGTTGGAATCTTCGATTTGATGAAGCAGTCAAAAAGTTTGGATTCATAAAAATGAAGATGAACCTTGTGTCTACAAGAAAATTAGTGGGAGTGCAGTAGTCTTCCTAGTGCTATATGTGGATGACATATTACTCATTGGAAATGATATTCCTATCTTACAGAGTGTAAAGACTTGGTTAGGAAAGTGTTTTTCAATGAAAGACTTAGGAGAGCCTATATTTTAGGCATTAAGATCTATAGAGATAGATCTAGAAAGATCATTGGCCTAAGTCAGAGTGCATATATAGACAAAGTATTGAATCGGTTCAATATGCAAGATTCCAAAAGAGGATTCTTGCCAATGTCACATGGTATAAATCTAAGCAAGACTCAATGTCCAATGACAAATGATGAGCGAGATCGCATGAGTAAGATTCCTTATGCTTCGGCAATTGGATCAATCATGTATGCCATGTTATGCACTCGACCAGATGTGTCATATGCATTAAGCATAACTAGTAGATACCAGTCAGACCCTGGTGAAGCTCACTGGACAACAGTCAAGAATATTCTTAAGTACTTAAGAAGAACTAAAGATACATTCTTGATATATGGAGGATTGGAAGACGAGCTAGTTGTAAATGGTTACACAGATGCAAGTTTCCAATCTGACCTGATGATTTTAGATCGCAATCCGGATATGTTTTTTGCTTGAATGGAGGTGCAATAAGCTGGAAAAGTTCAAAGCAAAGCACTGTAGCAGATTCTACAACAGAAGCTGAATACATAGCAGCAGCAGATGCAGCTAAGGAGGCAGTTTGGATAAAGAAGTTCATTACAGAACTAGGTATTGTTCCTAGCATTGCAAATCCAGTAAACCTTTATTGTGATAATAATGGTGCACAAGCTAAGGAACCCAGATCACATCAACGATCCAAACATATACTCAGACGTTATCATCTCATTCGAGAGATCATCGAAAGAGGAGATGTCAAAATATGCAGAGTTTCATCTGATGACAATATTGCTATCCACTTACTAAGCCTCTTGTACAGACAAAGCATGATTACCATACTAGGTCAATGGTGTTAGATACATGTATGATTTGGCCTAGTGCAAGTGGAAGATTGTTAGTGATTGCCCTAGGCCAATTACTAAGTATTGTCATTTCATTTGTATTTTAATTAAGAGGCATTTTTTATTATAAAGTTTGGATGTTTACTTTATAATAAAGATTCATGAATAATCTATTTATTCTTGAATATTCATTATTGTGGGATGGTAATGAATTATATCCAGAGTGAGTTTTATTAGATAATCATGAGATGTTTATGTGTATAGAGATACAGATAAAACATATGTATATATATTAGATTATATATATATATTGGACTGACCCGCTATGCGATCACTACATGGATCAGGTCATAAGTGATTCTCATAATAACAATGTCAATACATCCTTAGACCTGAAATCACCATAGTTTCCAACATGAGTGACATTATGTCTCGACTAAATCAAACGTTGTTCTTAACCGAATAATTATAAAGGTTTTGATTGGGCATGATGTAAATCATGTAGAGGGGGTTGAGTGATTAAGATGGGATTTGTCCCTCTTTTATGAGAGAGATATCTTTGGGCCCCTCGATAAGTGAGACTGACAAATGCATGGCTGCTCAAATGAATTGATAAGTGTTATCAATTTCATTTGTTTTATCAGTTCACTTAGAGATCGAGAAACAACAAGATTGAATGATATAAGAATGACACTGTCCATGTCTTATATTCGATCTAGATATCGCAAGACAAAAGGATGACGACATAAGTTATAGAACAGGTAAAATCGGATCACCGATCTTTATTTAATTTAGGTAAACATAATGTCTTGCTAGAGGCCGCTTATGTTTTGTTTACTAAAAAACGATTTTTAAGTTAATTGCCAATATCAAATGAACCTACAGGGTCACACACAAAAGAATAAGCAAAAAAAAGGGATCGTGGATTTTAGATATATGTGTGATTTAGCCTAGTACAAGTGGGAGATTGTTAGTGATTGTGCCTTAAGCCAATTACTAAGTATTGTTATTTCATGTACTTGAGGCCAATCACCAGTTAGTGATTTAATTTTAAAATCCAATGGGAAGAATAAATAAATTATTATTATGAATAATAATTCACTATCACTACCAACCTTAATAAGATTAGGGGCATTATTGTCAGTGCAAAATACTGACATAATACAAATAGGTGTGATAGCGTCTCATTTAGGTTAAGACTTTTACTATCACATTAGATGGCAGAGAAATTCTGTAACCCTAAAAGAGAAACACAAGAAAACAAGATTCTGCTCAAATAATCTAGAAGCGTTCTAGATTGTGCTAGCACACAAAGATGATTTCTTTTTGGAGGCGCTTGTTCGTATGGAAGAAGTAGAGGGTGCTGCGAAATTGTGGTACTTTGTAGATCTGGGTTGATATCAGTTTTCATAAATTTGAAATTGTAAGGTATTATTTCGAATCATCTTTTTGAATCCGATTTAATTAGAACACATGGATCTAAGCTTTAGGGTTTTAATTTTTCTGCTGCAAATAAGGTTAAAAATTTCGTATGAAACCCTACAATAATATTATCTTTTATTCATGTATATGTGTATAGAGTAGGGCTATCAGTGAGTCAAGACATCTTATGAACTACTCGATGTTTGACTCAATGATAATTTCAATTTAACTTGACTGTAACTGACTTGAGCTTGAGTTTGAGTTGCTCGAGTAACTATCAAGTTTGAGTTTCAAAATACTTAATTCAAATAGCTCGCAAGCCTATTTAAACTTTTTATATATTTTTATAAAAAAAAAATTGAACTTTGTGTTTTTCTCATTTTTAAAGCCTATTTTCAATTTTTTTTTCCAATTCATATTCAGTGGTCAACATTGATTATATTTAAGATCATGTCAACTGAAAACCATAATTTATTCCTGAATTCCATTTTTTTTTTGTCTAATTGATTTTTATAGGAATAGTTGAGCCTAATCAACTCGAGCTTATTGAGTACCGATTCGAGTTGAGTTTGAGCTTAAAAGATAAAGTTTGTTTTGGTTTGAGCTCTAATTTTGAGTTTTTCATTCAAGTTAAGTTCAAACTTGGCGCTGTATCATTTTGACTTAACTTGTTTACAATCCTAATATAGAGTAGTTATACTAGGTAGATATGTACAAAAGAGTTCTTACACAACATATTTATTTTTTTAATTAATTTGTATGTGATTAATTTGATTAATTACTTGCTACTTTTTTTATGTATGGTCACTTTATTTTTTTAATTAATGACAAGTGTTAAAAGTGAACATACATATTATGGAAAAGAAAAAAAATTTACCATACATATTTTCAAAAAGAAAGAAAGGAAAAAAAAAGATGAGCAAAACTACTGCCACACATCGCAGATATGGAACAAATTTGTGTCCCCTTTTATCCTCTACTTTATAGAGTTTTGAATTATTCTTTATTATGTGTTTGAAGAAGAAATAATGGTTAGTCTTTTTTTTTTTTTTTATTAAATCACAATTGATTTTAAATTACGAAAATACTCCTATTTAATTTATATATATGGAGAGAGAGAACTTAAATTAAAAAAGAAATAGATTAAAGAAAAATGATCTTTGGATATTTTAATATATGTATATATATATAAACAATCTTTATATAGATATTGTATTATATTTACCTTTATAATAATATTGTTGTTATCTTTCTATTTTATTAAAGGAAATACTACCGTTGTATCTTTAGTATTTATTTATTTTTATATTATTTACTGTTTGTTATATATAAAACCCAAGTTAGAGGGTATGGCCTCAATTGCAAACAATTATTTAAAAGTTTCATCATTTTAAATTTAAAATTTTCAAAAGCATGTAAAACTAATACCCTTTTGCAATTAATATTCACTATCGGTAAAATTTTAGATCTCGTTTATTTCTAGATTGAAATAAACGATTTAGATTTATTTCTGTCATGATTAAACCTTTAGTATTCTTTTAGTTTAGTATAACTATTTTTTTAAGAGTTTTATAATTAATTTTTTATTATATTTTGATATTTTATAATCAATTTAATATTAATATTACGACAAAACACTACGATGGCATGACAAAACCATAAAAATTATCTTGCTATGTATTTATGAAACTTCCTTATATTAAACTACCAAAAGTAGGATGTGCTACAAGTGTATGTAGTCCTACGCTTTTTTTACAATGGATTAAGTTAGCACTTCACTCCAGCTACTCCAATAATTATGTTCCAAAAATTGGACTTATATATATTCAATATCTTTATGATATAGTTTTAGTGAATTTATTTGATTATCTACATTTTTATTTTAATATTCTTAAAATTTACCTAATGCCTTACTTTATATGAATACATTCTAATCCATTTTCCCTTATAAAAAAAATTAGTTTACAACCACACTTTTCTAATCCATTTTCTGTCACATCCCACAGGGTATCCTAGAAGTATGCTACATTGTGTATCAGACTAAAGCCACATACACTGGTATTAAACTTGTCTGAGATTTCTGGAGAGATATATAAATATCATACTTATAGAGTACTCCATGGCCTGGACAGCTATACAGGATCGGCGGTTGTTTAGAATAAAAAAACTAAATACATATAAGACATAAATAAGAATTACACTTTATAAAAAACTTATATTAAGCCCTAAATATTACATCATACATAAATAACTTCAAATCTCTCTCTCTCCATCTCATAATTGTTCTTCATATTCTTTTGATTCTTGAAATCAAACAACCAAATATAAGTGTGAGCTCAAATAACTCAACGAGTAACTAGATTTTAAAACATTTCAAGCAATACAAACGAGTTTGATTATCAAACATATGCAATGCTACACTTATTCATATGGAAATGAACAGTTTGGACGACCGGAATCCAAACCAATGGAGATTTACAACCTCTTTAGGGGTTGAAGTACTGACTCAAGTTATTCATGTCTGATAAAATTGTGAACTAAGGAAAGAGGTGCTTTCTCGTTTTAGAGCATCCAACTCATAACTGTCTTAGCACAAAACTATTTCATATAACAAACATAACCTCTAACTGCCCCTTAGATATAACTAAGGAGGGAGGATTTCAATTTGAAATGCAATTTATTGAAAAAGTAACCTCTAACTTCTCCTCAGACATAGGTAACGAGAGAGGATTTTCTTTGAAACCCTTTTTATCAAACGTAGTCTCTACTTCTCCTTAGAAAAACTAAGGAGTGAGGACTTCACCTTGAACTCATTTTGTGCATGGATCAAAACGTTTTTATTGCCAATATACTCTCCACTTCCCTTAGAACCATATAACCTCCCTAAGTATTAATCCCTAAAGCTGACTCCAACACAGGTGACGTCCTTCAATGCCTGCTTAGTTCCCGTGAAGCCGATAACTTTATAGTAGCCTTAACTAGATTCATTGGACTCTCAAAGGTATTACTATAGAATCGGTGTCACGCCCCAAAGTGTGCCCTACACGTGACAGTCCGCCACACTCTACATTTAATCTCAAGTAAGACAACCTTAGTCTTCCCATGAGTTTAAACGTCGGGTGTAAGGCTCGCTCTCAACATTTATAGACCATACTTTACTTCATAGTAGCTTAAAGAGGTATACACAGCAGCAAGAATGTAAATCATAACCGTTTGCCAGAGAAATATTTTATTACATGATCTAGGGGGCATACCCCCGATAACGTCAGTTACAATTCCTCAAGCCCACAGATTCCCTTGTATTATCCTTTAAATACCAGTTCAAGGATCAGGATTAGAGGCCGATATTAATCTTTAGGTCCCCGGCCCCATCAAAGGTTCCTTAGTATCTATGAACTGTACCTGGTGTCCACGAGTCCTCGGAGATAGCCAAAGGTATTCATACTGCAACAGGAAACTATTGGGGTATAAGCTACACTAGCTTAGTGAGTGAAACTTCCGAATTACAATTAATACAAACATTCAAGCAAGTAATTAGTCAACCAAGTGAAATGCATCAACAAGTGAGTTCAACAAACATATGACTAGCCGAAAATCATATGTGGATGGACTTGCGCCCTCCATCCCGGGTTAGCGATTAACGAATCCTGCGGTACGACGCCGTTTAAGCTCACTGTCAACTGAACAATAATTCGTTTTATGGTTCACGATTAACCAATCAAGTATTCGTTTTATGGATCACAATTAACCAACAAGTATTCATTTTATGGATCACGAAAAACCAACCAATGCTAATGCTCCATCCCCGTCGTGATATGAATGAATCCAATTACAATTGAGTCAAATATATATTAATTCAATTCTTTTAGGTGGCCAACAATTATTCGCGGACATTCAATACAACACACTAGATAATCAATCCATAGCTTAACACCCGGTTCCAAAATTACTTAAGGTTCATTTCACACATCAACAACAGACAATATATAATTCCCATATAACCCCATCATACATAATTTTCCTTTTTATCTTCACCTAACAACTAGTGCGACTATCATTACAATCACAAGCAATAATTGAAATCGGAAGAGGAACTCACTCGGCCATGGTATGCCGGTCTCTTATCAATGGTGGTCGGGTGATACGGTATCGTCGTGTTCGGATTCACCTACCAAATAAGAATAGCCTAATGAGAATCTCATCACCAAACTAATTTCAACTATGTATCTATACTTCACAAATTCAGAATTCTCGCTATTTGTGAAAGTTCCAACTTAAAAAGGTCATAACTCGGCCATTTTAACTCGAAATTTCGCAAATTTTATATCGATCTCTACCTACTTCGAAAGATATATCTATTTCTAGTATTATTTTCAAGTTTTGAAAATAGTAAGGCCACGGAACAGTGGGATCAGTTCTGTTCTGTCACTTTCCCGATTTCGAAAAATTGTTTCGTTTTTGATAAAAATATTCCTAGTTGATGATTCATGCATGAATGGTATAGGAGTGAATTACTAACATGAATGCCATGTAATGAACTCAATATATGCATGGTCATGATGATTTTTGATGATGAACTCACATGAACTCCTAATTATCAAGAAATTCCGTGATGATTTCTTATAAGAAGCCATTCCTTCCAAGTTTACATTTCCTAGGATTTTTATGATTTTGTTCTTGAAATTTACTTGTTATCTAAATAAAAATGAGTTCCCAACATCCATATTAATCATGACCTTCATTTATGCACAAAAATCCACATTTTTCATTGAGTAAATGTGTTTTTAAACAGCTACTTGTAGAAATTCGAATTTTGCAAATTCCATTTCCTTGCATTTTCTTTATGAGAAAACTTGTTTAATACATCAAAAATTGAGGCTCCAATATATCTATTATATAAGGACTTCATTTAGTTCATAAAACATGCCATCTAAGCTTAGATACTAAGTGTTCATATGGGCATCACCCAAAATTACGAATTTGATTACACATCCATAATTCAATATTTTTCATTCTAACTTTACTCCTTGTTTTTACATTTTTATCATGCCTAATGTAAGCCCCGAAAAATTTTAGTAAACAATTCTAAGATGAACTTCGAAAATAAACCCTAAAAATCACTCCAAATTAAAACCGAATTTCAACTAGTCTTCAATCACGAACGAATTCAAAAAATTTTCGAATCTTGGGAAAAATAAGAATTCTCAAAAACAAAGTAAGAACTCAACATACTACAATTCCAAAACCACTACGTACGACAAATTCCATACGTGACTTCGATTTATAAAATCGGGTAATATAGATCCCAAAAACGAATTATTAAAAAGTAAATAACGATTAACTTTCGGAAATGAAACCCCATTTCAAAAATCCCGAAAACGTTAAAAGATATTAAATATTTATAAAAATAAAATTTAAAATAAATTTCTCAAATTAAATATGTTGTATAAGCATAAATATCAGTTTCCAAATTGGTAAAGGCCTAAACCGAAAAATCACCCGGAAACCCTAACCGGAATACAATAGTGTAAGTCCGGCAATCTAGCGCCCCTAGCCCTAGAGGCCGAGATGTAGTTTAAATATGTAGAATAGCTCATAGTAATATGAGTTTGTTTAAAAATATCATATTGGTAAATTTTTTACCTATTTCGAACCCGTTCGGATACAGACTTCGAAAAGCATGTCCCGGGGCTCGAGATATAAAAAATATACCAATAGTACCGTTAGACTCGTAATTTCATAAGATTTCTAAATATATCAGTTATGTAATTTTTGGGGTTATAAAAGTTACAGTTATAACCTTTTTATCATATTTCCATTATTACCGGTAATTGATTAGTCATTTGCACTATTCATTTTTATTTCATTACAAAATTTTATTATTCTTATAAAGCCTTATATTTTTAGATAAATATTTTATATGTTATAAAAAAATTTGTTTTTCTAAAATTTAATTCATTTCGGTCTTTACGGATCAGATTCTGTTTAAGATTCGATACTACAAATAAAATAAATTAATTTAATAATTGTAAAATATTTTAAAATATTTTTATTCTCATAAAATATTTTTTTAGAATTTTTCGGGTTATAAAATATTATTTATAGCCCATATTCGCGTATTTTGACCGTACCGGTAACATATTTGTTAAATTACTAAAATAATTCAAATAATTATTTAATTTTAAATATGAAAAATCTGCTACAAATATTTGGAATAAATTTCTAATTTTATTTTATTAATAAAGTACTTTTACAACCCATACTTTCAAGTACACCTTACACATATCACTTCCTTTTCACTTCAATCTTTCTACACATTATTCCACAATTGATGGCAGATTTTTGACTCTTTCATGGCTGCCATTTTCCTTTATTTACTCCATTTTGACCAAATTAATTAATTTTTTTTCACTCCTTCTTAAAGAAGTTACACTACACATTAATTACACAATTTAATTCAACCCCCCCCCCCCCCCCCCCCCCCCCCCCCCCCCCCCCCCCCCCCCCCCCCCCCCCCCCCCCCCCCCCCCCCCCCCCCCCCCCCCCCCCCCCCCCCCCCCCCCCCCCCCCCCCGCCCCAAATTTCTGCCTTGTTTTATTTTTTTCTTTCCTCCATTCATTTAATACACTCATTTTCTCTCTCTCTTTCATTTATCCTCTTTCCTTTTTCATTTCCTTAGCTTTTCTCTCATTTTTCTCTCTTTCTTTCTTCTTCTTGTTCTTTTTCTTCAAAAACAAGCCTCCCATTCATTTTGAGCCTCCCATATTTCTTGAAGATTTTTAAGCAAATCTTCATCTCAAAGCCTCCATAGGTGATATAGGTAAAGTGTAATGAAGGTTTCATGCATCAAATGACCTTCCATAAGCTTAAAAGCTTAGGATGATGATGCCAAAAATGAAACTCTCTTTTCTCTACTTTTATTATCTTGTATTTCAATTATTTTCTTGTTTAAAGTTGATATATTTTGTAGATCTAATTTTTATAGCTTTGATTTTGTTTATGCCATAGATCTTGTTATTTAAGTTGTTATTTTTGTTATTCTTATGATTTATGCATAGATCTATCATCCACATGTATCTTAGTGATTCATGCATGTAAAACTAGTTTAGAAAACTAGATCTAAAGTTTTGAGTTCATAGATGCATTAGATCTTTGTTTATGTTCATGAACAACTTGATAGCTTGATGATGGTAGGAAGTTGTAGGAAACTCAAGATCTATTTTTTTCAACAAAAATCAATTTTGAAAATTCGGATGAAAATGGAACCATATTTAGAAAAGTGGTTTTTCAACTTCAAAATGTATATTTTTCATTTAAAATGAAGGGCTTAGGGTATAGATACCATAAATGAAAGATTTTGATAAGTAAAGTTTAGATCCATGATGTTTATAGCTTATTACCATGCATTTGTTTTATGTTTATGTTCATATTAAGTATAGATCTTAGTTATGAACTCAAACAAAATTGTGAAATTCGTATTTTGGCAAGACCATATTTAAAAACCACTTTCCAAGTGTCAAAATGTAATTTTTACTTAAGAAAATGAAGGCTTAATATATGTATATCATCAAGACTTCTTTTTACAAGAATCTAATGTGATTTTCAAAAGTTATTTTCAAAATAAAAATTCTATTTTCGGATTTTGGCCAAGGCCTATTTTAAAAACATGTTTTTAACTCAAAAATGAAGTTTTTATTTAAGAAATGAAAGGCTCTTAGGATAGGATATGTAAGGAATGGATTTTCATGAGCTTAGATAGATTTTATCAAAAGATATAACCAAAAATGAATTTTGTAAATTCGGATCCCAACCAAGACCAATTTTTAGAACCCATGTATCAACTCCAAAACTCATGTTTTATGTGAAAAATGAAGTATATAGGTAATAGATATCATTAAGCAATGATTTTTACAAGTTAAATAAGTTTAGGCATGAGTAAGGTGTTAAACAAGTAATGGAATTAAAATGAAAATTTGAGTTAATGATCAATTGTCAAATTCGTAATTTGAGATGATGCATATGTAATCACTTAGTATTTGAGCTCAAATTGCAAGTTTTATGTGTTAAATGAAGTCCTTAGGTAATTGATATAGTGAAGCCTTAAATTTTAATGCATTAAACAAGTTTTTCCCAAAGTAATCATTCAAAAAGTGGATTTTCTAAAATTCGGATTTTTGAGTAAATCATGTTGGAAAACATATTTGCAAAGTGTAAAATGCAAATTTTTGTGTAAAAATGAAGTCCTTAGTGGTTATGTATGATTGAGCCCTAATTTTCTAACTATCAAATGATTTTTACTTAAAGAAATCACTCAAAAACATTACTTACAAAAATTCGGATTTTGGAATGGACCAATTTTAAAAATATGTTTACAAAGTGTAAAATGGAAATTTTTATGTAGAAATGAAGGTCATAAGTAATATATATAATGAAGACTCAATTTTAACAAAAATAATTATATTTTCTTAAGTAATAAATCCAAAACAAATGGAAATAATCAAAGTTAGAAAACTAGACTTTTCATAAGTAATTGTTATTATGGTCATGCAAAATAAAAAGTTATAAAATTTCCTTTTAGCAAAAATCATTAAGATCATGCCTACATTAAGCTCATCTCATGTCATTCATGTTAGGAAATCATTCATATTGCATGTATAGCTAAGTTATATAATAAAAACATTACAAACATTTACAAAACTATTTTTCGGAATCGGAAACCGTTACTGATCAGATCTGATCCCTCTGTTCCGAGACCTAAATATTTTCAAAACTTAAATATAATATTAGAATTAGATAGATCTTTCGAAGTAGATAGAAATCGATATATAATTTGCGAGATTCCGAGTTAAAATGACCAAGTTATGGCCGTTTTAAGTTGGAATTCCCGCTTAGGACGAGAATTACGAATTTGATAGTTCGTATAAGATCGTTGAGATTAGTTTGAGTTGAAATACTTATTAGAGTATTTCTTCCTTTTTAGGTGATCCCGAATTCGACGATTCCCTACCACCGGATTACTATTACTAGAAGACCGGTGATCCAATGGCCGAGTGAGTTTCTCCTTTTTGTTACCTTGATTGTGCTTGTAGTTAGTGCATTAGAATTATAGGAAAAGATAAAAATCGATATGAATGGGGATGGGATATATGATGAGGCTGTGATGAATGTATGCCAAAGAATACTAAAGCATATCGAAACCACGATTTGATTGGATAACTGCACGTTCATATTATTTCTGTTATGTGTATGATATTGGCTGGTCACTCTAAAGAATGTATAAATATTTTGACCTAAGCAAAAAGTAAATTGATCATGCATCGCATCGGACATATTGCATTTGGTAGCGTGCTACTCCTACGCAGGTCGATCGGTATGGTCCGAGGACTCGTTTGGATAATGAGACCCGGGATCAGAGCTCATTCATAGGAAACTAAGGCGCATCGGGGATGCATTCCATGTGTGAGCCTAGCCGAGGCGAGTGCTATGAGCCGAGGGCTTGGGGACTAGCAGCGGTCGTGTAGACTTCAATACCATCCCTAACCCAAGATACGGAGGGCGTAAATCCGTTCTGTGTGTGGGTTCCGGATACCCATACATAATTGTTTGCTCATGTGTTTGTTCATGCATAGCATATGGTTGATTATAACTTGCTTGTATGGTACGGAATTAAGGGAATTCTCACTAAGCTAGTGTAGCTTATACCCTATAGTTGTTTAAATGAACAGGTTATCTCAAGAATGCAAAGTGGGGACTGAATTGATTGGAGCCGGGAATGACTCCGGGATTTTGGCAAAGAATGCGAATGTTGAAGTTATCAGCTAGTTTATGATTTGTCTTGTAATAGTTTATGTAGGGAAGTCTGTGGATGAATGTAATCGAAGTTGAATGATTGTATTTTGAAGTATAGTGATTTGTATCTGAAGTATAGTAAATTGTATTTCCTTTACATTGTTACTCAATTGTATCAACATAAAATGTATCATTCCGATGTGTCTCCTTTATGTGTTAGACCTTGTACATAGTATGGAAGCCTTCGCGTGACTGAGGTGGTCATTCTTAGGCTTTAATATTGTGTACGGCGGACTGCCACGTTTAGGGTACCATTCGGGGCGTGACACCTAAACTCATCTAAGCTTATGAAAATCATTCCTTCAATATTCCTATTACACATACCCTTCATTCCTTGAGCAAAGTATGAGTTTTAAAGTGGTTTCAAGGGTTCTAAAAATGGGTTAAAAAAATTATCCGAATTTCCATAAAACATTCCTAGTAAAAATCTTTCCTTTCTCAAGTTTCTTACTTCCTATACATGAAGATCCACCATCTAACACATCTATATACATGCAAGACTAAACCTTTATGATTTTTAGCGCATGAAAGCTCAAGATATCCACATGAACATAGCTATAGATGAAGATATGAATGTTTATACACTAGATCTATCAAATATAATACATGAATCATGAGTTTCATGGCATGAACATAACACTATCTTCAACAAAAACTCATTTAAACTTTAGATCCACTTCTTGTGATGGCTTGAGATTCTTGTTTTAGTGTTTTCTCATCCCTAACATATGATCATTGGGATTAAATGTGAGAAACACACAAGAATAGCTTGCCATTGCAAGATCTAGGAAGAATAAAGCTTAAAAGCATCACATTAATGGAGATTTGAAGTAGAAAAGAAGGAGATTTGAGCTTGAGTGTGGGTGGGAGAGAGGGAGGGGCTCACGACATTATGGGAGGAGGAGGAGAGAGTTTTTCACCTTGATAAAAATTGGAAACAAGTGAAATGAAGAGAGAGAATGAACATTTAGTTTATATTGGATGGATTAGGGTTTTAGTTATTAAAATAAATGAAGAAAAGGCAAAAATGAGGGGGAAAGAAGGGGAGGGGGCGCCAGCCATATGGGGGGGGGGGGGGGGTGTGGGTTGTGTGTGTGTGTTGAATTTTGAAAATTGTATTTTGTGTAATAAAATGTAATATTTGTGTTAATTAATTAGGAAACAAAATTTTTGGAAAAGAAAATTGTAATGAGTAGTTGTAAGGATGTAAGAATAGGGTATGGGTAGTGTGTAGTGTAGGTTGTACTTGTGAATAGTAGACAAGACATGTACTTTACCAATTGTAACGAAAACACGGGAAAAGCTATAATTGTAATTTTTATAGCTCGGAAAATTATAAAATTGATATTTTTGAAATCCTTATAAAATTACGGTTCTAATGAATATTCCGGAACATTTTTCTGAATCCGTGGTTCGGGACATGCTTTTCTGTAATTGAGCTCGGGAAAGCCCGGAACTGAAAAATTCTCGAATTTGAAACTTTCAAAGGTTTAAAATCTGCTTTAGGACAATAATTCATGTTCATTTACTTTATAAAACTTCTTTTATTATGAAATCGAGGGAAAGTCGGATCTAGGGTTCCTAGGCTCCTTTCACTAAGCTGGAATCGGACCGATATAGGGTTTCGTTCTCCAGTTTCCAAAGTTCGTCCAAGTACTATCCGATCACTAGGAGAACTAAGGTATATCCTATAAAAATAATAATAATAATAATAACAATAATAATAATAATAACAATTTAGGTAACTAGTAATATTAACTCGTACTGGAAGACTCACTAATTACTAGTAGTAACGAAATGCGAATAAACTGTAAAATCAGATAATTCTAGCTATTTGAGAATTTGTAAAACTAACAACTTAGAGATCCTTTAGAAGTATGAGTCTAACGGCATTAATAACATATTTTTAACATTTCGAATCCCAGGGCGCGCTTTTCGAAACTGGCACCTGATCAGATTAGGATAGGTCGAAAGTCCGTTGATCTCATCTTTCCAGAGCATCCTAGACTGGATATGAACCGATTACACCCTTTCTCTTGTTCCAACTCCTTGGTTTAGGAATACGAGTTTGCCGGACCCAGGTTACTGAGTTTCTTGGGAGTTTTGGAGACTCATGTTTCCCGGTTAACCTTCCGGTTTACACCATTGCCAAAATAAAAACTGAAATTTCACACTTATATGACTTGTCTGATCGGTGAGTTTTATTTTAAGGTCGACTTTCGTAAGTATCGAATATTTCACCACGTTCCCGGAATTCTTTTGGATTGAGTTTTATTCCCGAAGCCAATCACTATTCACTCCTTAGCAATTTGTTTTAGAGCTATATTTTATCCATATTTATAAGTCGGAGCTAAATATGAAATTTGTCGTACCTAAAGGTTTTAGAATGGAAGTATATTGGGTTGCTATTTTGTTTTTGAGGTTTCTTATTTTTCTCACAACTCAGAATTTCTGGATTCGTTCGGAATTTGGGACTCATCGAAGTTCGGTTTTAACTCGGAGTGACTTTCAGGGTTTTATTTCCTAAGTTCATCTTTAGAATTATTTGTTGAAATTTTCCAGGGCTTACAATCGGAATATTAATGCGTGATGTGAATACCATGCTAATGTAAGGTATGCTATGGTGCAATGCGTGTTCGGTTTATTTAATGGTCGAATAAAGTTTATGCTAGATTATTTGGCGATCAAACAATTTCTCAACAACCCACATAACACAATCCTTAGTTGATACAATTCAAGCAAGTTTAGCTTTTGTTATTAAAGTTTTTTAATCATTCAATCACTATACAACATGCATTATACCCATCCCCATACACAATTGATTATTGTTATCTTTTAGTCTTGTGCTACTATATTACAACTACATTCAATGTAATAAGATCAAAGTTACTATATTAAATCAAATGTTGATTGATATTTATTTATCCTATGAAATAAAATAAGAATTACTCATAATTTCATGTTCTATATTAATCTACACTTAACTTCTTTATTAACTTAGTGTTCACTAAGTTTGTTAACTTAAATTGTTTTTAAAACTATTTCATTGGCTTAATCTTATTTACTAGTTATTAGTTTAAATTTTACACAAAACATGCATTAACACTTACTTTTAAAATATATGCAAACATACATATATCTATCAAAACACATTCAACAATAAAATATATCATACTCACATGCTTAATGCTTATTGTAAACATATGCATCATATTCATATTCATCTAACTCATTTTCTAGAAACACATATTTAAG
The DNA here is from genome assembly GCA_024138025.1 of Combretum micranthum. Taxonomy (NCBI): domain Eukaryota; kingdom Viridiplantae; phylum Streptophyta; class Magnoliopsida; order Myrtales; family Combretaceae; genus Combretum; species Combretum micranthum. Next base: position 5,588 of record JAMXBD010002311.1, on the reverse strand, counting down.
ACAACTCATTTCCTTTAATATCTAAGAACTAATATATTATGATTACATCTAGATCATTTACAAGTTCAATTGATATTAACTTAGTTTAGCTAAGTTGGCTAGACTTAGTTATTCTAGTTCATTTTAGCTTACTAAAGTCTATTGAATCAAGTTGGACCTAAGTTTATTAGGTAAGTTCATTTTATACATAACTACACACATTTAACAAGCAAACACAAGTTTTGAACTTTGTTTGGAAAAAGTAGCAACTGAAATTAATAAAAACTTAAGCCTTGATAATTTTAAAATTTGTAAAAACTTAAAACATGAAAGTTGTAGATCTCTTTTTAAGCTTTCCGTAGCATCTTGAATCACCTGAATTGGAGTTCGGATAAAAAAGTTATGATCAATTTATAAAAAACATGTTGCTGTAGGGGAACATACACGACCTGTGAGTGGGTCGTGTACAACTAGAACATCTCGTTCCATGCTTTTGATCAATTACAGGTCCCCCTACATGACCCGTGTATCCCCCATTTTCCCTTTTCATGAATTTCTTTACATCTTTTTCATGATTTTTACACTTCCAACATTAACTACGACATCATGAAAGTAAAATACAACATATAAACACAACGTTCATCACTTTAATCCCACTTCACTTCATCAAAACATACCTAACTTCATCATCAAATCCTAACTTCACATATGCATATGCTACTTAGGTTTTAGACTTTCATGCTCAAATCTTCATCATTCTCTAATTTTATCACAAACTTAACTTCATCCTAGCTCTAAATCATCATCTACATGAACAACCAATCATCGAACAAAGGAAAAGAAGAATTTACATGTTTTAAGAAAAACTCAAGCATCAAAACTTCATCACTGCCACTACTTGTTAGTCTTTATAGCTACTCCAAGTATGATCTATGTCTTCTATCTTGTTTCTACCCTCCATTTCTCTTTAATTTTCTTTTGAACTTGAGATTTTGAAGAGGAATTGAAGAAAAGAAGGAAAATAAAGAAGAGGAGGAAGGGAAAGAAAAAGCATCGGTAAAAACAAGGAAGAAAGGGAAATAAGAAAAGAAAATAGCAGCCCCAAAAGTTAAAGGAAATAAAAATATATAAGGATAAGGATTAAAAGATTTTTATGGGTAAATGATTGATATTTAAACTTGTCAGATGATTTTCTTAAGCATAAAAAAAATAATTAGGACATGATTTTAGAATTTATAGCATAGAAATTATTAGTTATAAATGAAAATCTAGTTTTGGAATTTAACTTTGTAAAAACTTGATGTTTAGTCTAAGTTTAGGATTAAAACTGATATTTTTAAATAAGCAAATGAAGTAAAAAAATAATGGGGTTTTAGGAAATGGAATTTTAGACTAAAGCTCAAAGGTTTGGGACTTTGCAAAATACTTAAATCACATATTTAGATTTTTAAAGAAATAAAATTGGGTTAAAAGAAGTCTAAATAAATAGTTGAAAAAGATTGAGTGATTTGATTCGTTAAAAAAAGTTATTATGATAAATATATAATTTATTATGATATTTAAAGTCTTAAATTTCAATTAAAATCTATTTACAAATTTATATAAAATTATCTAGTCATGTTCTATAATCTACTTTAATTAATGTAAGGTTATCTAAACCAAGTTATTTATTTAGTTTGGATTTGGAAATTTAGATTATAAAACTAATACTTTTAAACAAGAAATCAATTTCCAAATTTTATATATATTTAGAAAATAGGTTTTTGTTTCAAATCACTAAATAAAGTATTTATAAAATATTTGGTGATTGAACTTTAAAAATTGGGTTTAATATAAAATTGAAAGAAAAGGAGTTGAAGTTGAAAATTGATTAAGATGATGAAGAAATTTGGTTTGTTGAAAAAGATAATTAAAGAATACAAACAAATAGAGAAGAATAGGATTCCAAATTGAAGAATTTGATTCATAAAATAGGTAATGAGAACAATTGGATGAATAAAAAAGAATATTTGTAATCTTAATTCCAAAAAATTCATTTATTAATTTTGCATATATTTATTTACCTAATTGCATTCTATAGCTTAATTTAATTTAAGTTATCTATGTTCTATTTTGAAATTAAACTCAAAGTCAATAAAATAAATAATAAATTGTTTACATATTACACTAATCAATCAAAACAAACTAATTCTAGCTAAACCAAAAAATTGGGGTATTGCATCTTCCCTGGCATAAAATTTGAACTTTAAGAGCTCACAATCTATATTTTGTTAAGTAAATAATAATTTTCAATATTATTAAAACTAGAAATACCTATTTAGTGTTATTAATGCATATAACTTTTTATTATAGATTATAACTTTTTATTATAAATTAAAATATAATCTAAAGAATATACGTTTAAAAGTAGAACTCAAACATGGTGGCAAATAAATTATTTAGAAGATTTAGTAAAAGCATATATTTATAAAATAACAAAATAAGTGGTTTATTTAATATTTGGATTTTCAGAATTTTATATAACATATATTAAAACTATTGAGCTATATTTTTATATTTAGGTGTGTGTAATTTGTGCATCGGTATATTATTATAGTAGATATTTCGCCATACACAAAATATATAATATGTGAATTTCATGCACCAAAGTATTAAAAAATTTTCATCAGATCAATTTTCGAAATAAAAAATTACACAAACTTATTGGGGTTGTTGGATAGTCAATTTGGTTTTGTTTCAAATCGAATAGATGCAGATATGATGCTGATGAAAAATGAGTTTTGTTTCAAATCGAACAGATGTAGATATGATGCTGATAAAAAACTAGTTTTGTTTCAAGTCGAATAGATACATATATGATACTGATGAAAAATTGACAGTTTTACTTACAAATTGATTAAACTAAATCGATACTAATTCGATACCAATAAGTTACTAATACAAATAAAAATTCAACGATCCAAGACCTCAGCCCAATGAACTTAACCGTATCTAACGGCCTAATGTCTCTTAACTAGGCAAAATTCAATCCAAACAGGCCATAATATAAACTTCACAGTATCTAACGGGTCTAATGTCTCATAACTAGGCCCAATAAGTTCTTATATGACCTCTATCATTTCAAAATAATATTTAGGTCCAATTGGATACCCAGCTGCCCCTAGGTTTTCATTGTCAGCCGCATATATAAACCTAGCTTTGCTCTTGTAAACCCTAGAACCCAAGTCGGAGCATACCAGGTACACTATCCTATCTTTTCAGAGATTGCTCTTTTGTTATTGTAATTCTAATCTCAATTCCTAATTCAACCAGTCAATGTGCAGTAAGAGTGTTGTCTTTCTTACCAAATGAAGCTGAAAACTCCTTTCTTTCTATCTGTAATTGATGTGTTTTTGGATTGCTATCGTGTTTTTATCTTATAGGTTTTTATGATTATTGTAGGACAGTAATTCTATAGACTGGCAAGAAGGGTTACAAAATGAGGTAACAGAAAGATTTTATTTTTCTTCTTTTTATAGCATCTAATTTTATGATGTTGCCATCTGATTTGGCTGTCAAATTGATATATTTTGCTGTAAAGATTAGAACTTTGTCACATGATTGTATTGGGTTTATGAAAAACTATGTGCATTTTGTTGGGTATGTGTATGGAAATAGCCTTTTAATTATGTTCCTGCTAGTGTACTACTCTATTAAAGTAGTGTTATTCTTGTACTATAAAGTTGTATCTGTTGTTTTATCTAGGATTAACTTATTTGTTGAATATTCTTTGTGAGTGAAATTGTTCCTTTTTTGGTTGTAATGTGCTGAAAGTGACGCTGGATCTACATTTGTGCACAATCCAAATCCCCCTCCTTTCTGTGACAATGGTGTTCAGTATTGATGATAGACGATGTAATCATGCATTACTAGTGATAATTTATGTATGAACAATCATTTTTCAATTAGCAGAAATATTAGGATCGTATCGTAGAAAGAGAGCCATATTCTTTTCTTTATATATAGTTCGTGTTGGTGTTGTGTCTTCTGGTGTTTGCTTCAAAATTTTATTTTATGCTGCCTCTTTTATTTTTTTTTTCCTTTTTTTTTCTTTTTGAGCTCACTTTGCTGATTCTCTTTCAAATTTTCTCCTATCTTTATCTAGTAAGCTCCAGAGTGATGCACTTAGAGAAGCCATCTCAGGAATCAAAAATGATTCCAATGAGAAGAAACGGAAATTCACTGAGACAATTGAGCTTCAAATTGGGTTGAAAAACTATGATCCCCAAAAGGATAAGCGTTTTAGTGGATCCGTGAAGTTACCTCACATTCCTCGTCCCAAAATGAAAGTGTGCATGCTTGGTGATGCTCTGCATGTAGAAGAGGTGTGCGATTGTATACTCTTTATAGTTGTTCAATATACATTACTCTGTTGCATTTAGGTATCTTGTGCATGATAGATTGAAGGATTGTGAAGTTCTGTCCAATTTGAACCATTGCATTTTATCAATGCTGAATTCCAAACTATTTGTTTTATAGAAGAATAAATTACAAACTAATTTGTCTTGACAAAATGTTCCGTATACTAGCTATCGTGTTGCACTCATTCTTTTCTTCTGCTTTTTTGGAAAAGAATGTTACTAATGCCATGGATACAGGTTTGCCAGGTACTGTGTTCATGATAAAGGCCATGCCTAAAGAGTTAAAAACCTCACCATTTTTCTTATAATTTTGAAAAACAAAAAATCAAATTATCCTAGTGTTATGCTTACCACCAGCAATTATAAACCTTTTGAGGTTCTGTGTAGGTTTTGCCATGTGGACCGATGTGCTTGTAATCTTTTACATGTTTAGGGGCTCTTAGTTTATTGATAGTATGTGGTCTCTGAAATATTTGAGCTCCCATTTGTGCAACATCTTTTTTCTGTATTTTTTCTGAATGTGGATTTTGCAATGCAGGCCGAGAAGATTGGTCTAGATTATATGGATGTTGAGGCCTTGAAGAAACTCAACAAGAACAAGAAACTGGTCAAGAAATTGGCTAAGAAATACCATGCCTTTTTGGCTTCAGAAGCAGTTATTAAGCAGATCCCTCGTCTTTTGGGCCCTGGTCTTAACAAAGCAGGCAAGTTCTATTTTCAATTGTTACTGCAGCTTTTTGCTTCCCTGTGGATGTGAATGAGATGGTAACTTTGGGGCACCCTCTGTAGAGTTAATACTGCTTTCTCTCAGTTACAATGCTGCTGATAAAATGCTGGATATTATTTTGTGTAATCATCATATAAATACCAAGAAGTTTCTTTTTTTCACCCCTTTTGGCATGCTTTACATTAAATATCTGCATTATCCTGATTTTTGCTCTTGTTATGCAGGAAAGTTTCCAACTCTTGTTACCCATCAGGAGTCTCTTGAATCCAAAGTCAATGAGACGAAGGCCATGGTCAAATTCCAACTTAAAAAGGTGCTTTGTATGGGTGTAGCTGTTGGCAATGTTAATATGGAGGAGAAACAGATTTTCCAGAACGTCCAGCTTAGTGTGAACTTCCTGGTTTCTTTGTTAAAGAAGAACTGGCAAAACGTGAGTCCTTTGATCTCTTTTAACTTAAAATTTATCTTCCCCTCTGTATCAT
>JAMXBD010002310.1:0-212474 GCA_024138025.1 Combretum micranthum | reverse complement strand
CGTGAAAAACAGTTTTTGACAGAAATTTGTTTTATCTTTTTCTCCTTCGTATAAGAGAGTTTTGGAGTGTTCTTAGAGATCTAGGCTTGGGAAATCATTTGGAAGGTGTTTCGATCCAAAGTAAATGATTTTAACAATATCTCGTGGATTAAATATGAATTTTGTATGAGTTTGCTTATGGTTTTATTGTGTTCTTGAAGGAAAAACGTGTGACAGATTTAAATCTTGGATTTGATCTGCTTCGGTTGGATAAGAAGTGAGTGTTGTGATTAAAACAAGTAAGTATAATGTTCTCATATCAGATTTATACAAATTTCATGCAACTTCTAAGGATTTTGTGATTTGTTTGCATGAAGGAAACCCTAGATTTGGTTGGGATACGAATTTGTGGAAGTGAGTCAGATTTTGGTGATCTAAATCAGTAAGTTTCATCTTTTCTTTGATGGAGTTGAATAATGTATGATTAGATGATCATTGTGTGTTCTTGTTGTCATATAATATTCGGGTTCTGAAGTGGAAGATTGATCGGGTTAGACGGTTCAACTTGATGATTTTCTTTGTCAGGTTAGGATTTTGGGAGTTATAGTACATTAGGATTTGTTTATATCGTGTTCTTATATGTTATATATTAAATGTATGTTGTTGATAGGAATTTGGAGATTTAAGATTGTTGTTGAATTGTTAATATTGATTGAAGTATGGTGGAGATTCAGGAGATTTGGTTGCGGTTAAGTGTTGTCGATAAAGGATTTTTAGGAGATACAGATTGGAATTTCCTAAAACCGAGAAAGGTAGGACCAATCCTTACTTGTTGTTTTTGCCTGTAAGTTTAGTAATGATTGAATGCTTGTAGGCACAAAATTTCTTAATAAACTTAATCGTTATTCGGGTTAATAGTTGTATGATTGATTGTGCTTGGCTTTGACCAGTAAAGACCTGGCAGACAGTGATACTGGTGAGGCATCCTGATGATCTTGGTGTGATGTTGTCTCTAGTGGACTCGTGCCTTGATATGATTCTGGTAGAATTAGGTGTTCTGGATTCGGGGTATTTGGGGAGTACCCACTCATCTATATATGCATATGATTATTATTTTCAAAAAGTTGTTTAATTTTTAATAGATTCCGAGTAACTCCGAGTTCAGGATTAGTGTATGCCTAATACTAGACTATGTTGTTTTGTTGGCTTAAGAAAGATAATAATATGATTGTTTGCATTAGTTTAAGCTGCATGAATTATATGCCTTTTGTATGTGCATATGCATTTATTTTTGGATTGGAGTTATCGTACTGGGTGTCGCCACTCATTCTTTTAAATTTCAGGTATAGGTAAAGAAGATATAATGTATGATCTATCTGGTTATTTATTCTTTGATAGCGGGGATGGCAATAGTGGACCTGACTACCTAGCCGAGAGTTAAGCTTCATATACCAAGTTTCTAAGAAAATACATGTTTTGATCATAGGTTTTGAGTTGAAAGTTTTTGTTGGTTTTAAATGAAGAATTTCTAATGTAAACTTATTTTAGTTTATGTAGAATTTGTTGACTATGATGTCAACTTGGATTTATGCTTGAACCAGGAGTTTATGTTTTATGAAGTATGAGCTTTTTAGTTTTAATAGGTTTGATATCCTATGAGTTATCCTATTTGTTTATAGGTGATGATTGTATTATTGTGGATAATAGAGCCTTTACGTATCCTATATAAGAGGGGATACGTGGCGGAATGTAATGCCTTATTTTAGGATGTTACAAGATATATGCATTCAAGCTGCCTATATCAACCTTCTAAGCGTCTACTATTATTCAAGAGCCACAACTTCCTATTGGCTTATCTACAGAGTTTGAATACTCCTTTGTTGTTTGACAAACTTAATTATGAGTTAATAAATTGATGATTGTTGCATTGCATTTAGTCTAAGAATGTTTGTCACTTTGCATTTGCTTGTGTTACTTGTGTACTAATCTTTGTCTCACATTACTGCTTTGCAGGTCTTGAACATGATGAGTTCTATACTCAGTTGAGTTATGGAACCGATTTTGAGGACTTCCTAGACGAGTGGGAGGATTAGGGACCCAACTTTGTTGATGGAAGCTTTTCTAATAGCATAAGAAAAATGTTTTGTGGATAATATATGTATTATTAAAGTTTTTATCAAATTTATATGCATTTTTTCATAGGCTTGATTTCCAGCCAATGTTTTGCAACACCTATGTATATGTATATACATGTAGTAAGTCCTTTTGTCTTGTTGATGAAAGGATAACAAAGCTTATAATACTATGCATAAAGCTTCTATTAATGAGATATTTTTGGAAAATAGTTCTTTTAACAGGTTTAGACGAAAAATTGATACAAACTCCTTCTTTATAGGTGGCCTTATATGTAATAGTACAGGATTACATATGGCTGGGGGACTAGAGACTCCTAGTTTAAAATATATGGGGTTCCGGTTCTTAAGAGATAGAGTCTAATATATCATTATAATATAAGCTAATTCAAGAGAATGAAACTAGTATATGATTATAATTTTATGATGGACGAAATCTTTCCCCTGTTATAAGTTTTACATGTTTATTTGGATAAATAATTAATTTAAAATATTTTTTTTATAATTGCATTGGTGATAAGAATATGTAATTAAAATTTTTTTATAGAGTGTATTTTTTATAACAAAAACGGTTTGAACTACAAAAATGGTACTAATTATTTTTAAATTATAAACTAAATCATATGGTTAGGTTCAAATTTAAAAGAAAAATTGAATCACCTGAATTGAACCAAACCATACCACACAAACTCCTAACCATCATACATTTATGTATGGAAGGAAAAGTTGATGCTCCTATAAAGGACTATTTGTGTATTGAAAATGGAATGTGCCATTATATTATGTAAGTCATTGCCAGAAGATTGCTTTAGACGTTGGACTTCTAACTTGGTATAATTAGGAGGCCTTAGGTTCTTAACTACAAATTAATTTCCAATATCAAATAAATTTTGTAAGCAATCAATTACTAATTTTTAAAGTTCCATGTCTACACCATATTACTGTATTTGCACAACACACTTGCTTATAATGAGTATGTGTATAGTAACATGATATTTCCTATTGAGCATATGGTTATGCTTACCCCATATAAAATTATTCATTCTTTATGTCATTTAGGTATTATACAACTAAAAATGCTCCTAACTCATATGAGAACAAGCTAAATATTTACCTCATGGAACAAAAGCTAAGCTAGATTTACTTGAATCATAGGATTCCATGTTAGTTACTACTATACTTTTGATAATTAACTGGACTCTAATGGGTTGTCATAGTGGATGACTAGTGTATAAAAAAAAATATATGAAAATAGTAAGAGATATGATTACTTGAGTATCTATGCTCTTTCGATGATCAAAATAAGAAAAATGTGATCTAGATTGGCTGACACAAACTTACCAAAGTACATGCATGCAAGTGTCAATTTCAACTATTTTCTTCTCCTTCGTCAACCATGACTATTTATATGTCTTATTTTGAATCTATTTGTGATATCCCTCAAAAATAAGGTAGCAAAATTCCACTTATTGAGACACCTTTTCATGTAATGATTTGAAATTTATTAGAATTCTAAAGTTAAGTATACTCAATAGAGAGCACTATGGGTGGCTTCTTGGGAAACAGCTAGCAACAAGAACAAAATTGTGTGACATTTGGCCAAAGTGGACAATATTTCAGTTAGTAGAGTTTCGAATCATTATAGGTGGTATCAAAGCAAATCGCTAGCTATAAGTGGGGGAACTAAGTATTGTATAGGGCAAAGTGTCTTGGAGTGAGGCTATCTCTTTAGTTTGTATGGAGAACCACTAATGTCCTTCTGCCTAGTGTAGTTCTAGACTTGTGTAATCCAACTGACTAGGATATCAATTCTATAAGTAGGAGAGTATGTGATACCTCTCAAATGTAAGGTAGTAAAACTCTAATCATCGAGGTATCTTTTAGTGTAATGACGTGTATTTCATCAAAACTTTAAAGTTAAACATGTTTAGTGGGGAACACCCCCATCATGGGCGACCTTTAGGAAAGCAACTAGCACTAAGGACAAAATGTGTGACATTTGATTAAAATAAACAATACCTCAATGGATAGACTTTCGGGTTGTTACACTACTACATACCATCTAGTTATAATCTCAATACAACATGTGTAAAATCAAGAACTTATGATACTTCTATAAGATGTTATCCTTTTTTATAAATATATGACAATTGTTATGGCATGCATTATATTACAACTGCTTAGATGAGAATACCCAATGAGTGATACCTTTGGAATTTCATTGATTTCTTTCCTGTTATGTATTAGTTTTGACAGATTAAAGTAGAGGACTAAAATAGAAAGAAGAAATGTAAAATTATGAAATTTTAGAAAATAATGAGAATTGTAATTAATTAACTCACAGTTTTTGCAAGGATTGTAGATCTCCAATGACAGATGGTATACTTCCAGTCAATTGGTTCCATGAGAGATACCTAATGAAAGAATAAGACAGATAAAAACAACTAAGAGTTTCACAGTATCGAAAACTATATTGGTGTGTATATATATATATATATATATAATATACTTTCACACACTCCCACATATGTATATATTAAGATTTTTTTTACTATGCATTTTATGGACTACATTTATTATACAATAAATTTTATTGATTAAATCATTTTTATTGAGGTAAAGCTTATTAGAAGTCCTTTATGTGTGTACTAAAGCTTAATCAATGTCTGCCACATTTTAATTGAATAATATTTATCTCAAAATTTTCAATCAATTCCTAGTGTTTTAAATGAGCTATTTAAATGGATCCTTTATTTTTATGTCATTACACTATAATGTCACATGTGCTTAAGACTATAAATGATGAGAGGGAAAAATGGATAGAATTAGTTTCAAAATAGATACATGTATGACTTACTTAACTCAATTAAAACATGTGGAATCAGACAGTCATAAAAAAACACAAATAACTCACTTAAAATTTAAAAAACATGAATTTATGTTGGTTTAAATATAAGGAACCTTTAATGTATTTATACTATATTTATCATGTTTGTAAAACTTGACATCTTGTACAGTTTTGTTCCGTGCATACGTTAGAAAGTTTTTATTTAGGGCATGACATTTTAGTTTAAATACATAAATTTATAAGCAGTTTCATAAAAATATGTGATAAGGGACTTCAAAATATTGGTTTAGCAAGATTATTAAAAATTAGTTCACTAAGGCGAAAAAAAAAATTGCAGATGAAGAATTAAAAATGAACAGTTAATGTTTGGTGAAATAATATGGAGATGAGTTCACCAAATTTGCATTATAGGTCCTACAATGAGAACCATATTTTAACTTGCTAACATACATAATTATAGTATGATAAATACTAAAACATTAAACATTAATGGTAGAATAAATGAATGAAAAGAATGTACCCAAACTCTCTTACCTCAAATTGTTCTTTTAATGCTTGTTTTTCATTTTTCCATATTAAAAGTACTAAAATTAATTTTGCACACAATAATTTTATTGCAAAAATTATCATCCTTAATTTTCTATGTAGAAATAAAACTTCTTTTTATTCATTTTTTGTTCTGAAATTTCTATCTCTAAAGATTAGTTTTCTTATAATGAAACTTCTAGTTTTTACATCTATTAGCTTGAAATGTACTAAAATTCTCTTTTAACTTAAATTGTTCTTTCAACGCTTGTTTTCCATTTTCCTATATTAAAAATACTAAAATTAATGTTACACACTTCTAGTTTCTACACCTATTAGCTTGAAATTTAAAAGGATAATGTGACGAATAATACCTAAATTGTAGCAAAATATGTAATTACTTGAACTTTGGAATTGACTAATATAGTATTTAAACTTTGAAATTAATCAATTTAGTACTAGAAAAGCTTTGAAATTGTTCAATTTAGAACCTAAAAAACTTTAAAATTGTTCAATTTAGTACCTAAAAAACTTAACAGATGTACTATTAACGTGAATGAAAAGTTTTTCCAGGTATTACCGCATATCTCTCTTATGTTCAATTGGCTCAAAGAATGTTATTGGAGTTTCATTAATGCGTGGTGGTTACTAGAAGTATTGGGACATTTTTTATTGGACATTTTGATTTGTTGGTATTTATTTATCAACTACCTCAATCAATAATGACTCATCAAAACCATTACGGTTTGATGGTGCGAATGCTTATCTTTTAACCAGAAAATTTAGGTAAAAATCGTACTCACTCTATAGTTGTCATATGTATAATAACTCGAAAAGGGACAAAAAAGCGTATGGACTTAAAAAATGCAAAATTCAACGCTCAGGTTTATTGCTTGATGAATGGTGCAGGAAAAATGTGGTGTTGTAAAATTAATGACTAAAATATCTCATGCTCAATTAATCTTTGCTGCCACCTTTTTTTTTTTTTTTAATAATCCTTTCTTATTTTTAAAGGAAATTAAAATTTTCATTTGTTGAAACTTACATGTAGCCTTGATGTGATACTTTCCAAGAATGGTATTCCGAAAGACTGTTTTTTCTTTTTTTTTTTAACCTTTAGACAAAAATGATACATGAATTGTGTTGTTTTCTAGAGTAGGTTTATATAAAGATTCATAGGCATTTGTTTATGCCTTGAGATCATAGGTTATGTGTATAACGTTATTACACATGGATTCTATGGATGACGTTGCAAGATTTTTAATAATCTTTCAATAAAAAATCTATAGAATATGACAAAATTGCAGTTAATTAGACTAAAATTCCCATACATCTTAGTAAGAAAGAAACAAATTTAAAATAAATATCATTTTGTTCACGTTTGTTTGCATAAGAAAGGCACATGGATACAATATGTAAATATAAAGTTTCAATTAGCATATCTTTTTAGTAACCACCTCATCCTAAGATATATGAACTTTTTCAAAAGGAATTTGGTGTTTTTCTATCCTTAAAAAAAGTTAATTATGCCTTTCTGAGTTAATTTGTATTAAAGAAAATTAGAAAAATTTTTGTGTTTTTTAACAATGGTATGCCAATTAGAAAATCTTCAGCTCATTTGAGAACAGGTTAAATGTTACACGTACGACACAAAGCATAAGGCAGTTAGCTTGAATTATAGGATTCTGTTTTAGTCTTTGTTATATGTTGATATTTAAATGTATTCCAATATGAGAATGACTAATGCACAGAAATGTAGGACTATCATAGTTTATTTTTTTTTTTCCTTAATGGTTATTTGAGATTCTATGTACTTTTGATGATCACTATAAGGAAAATGTGATATAAATCAACTTACCAAATAGACTCATGCAAGTACCAATTTTGACAAAAAAAAAAAAAAAAAGTACTAGATTTAACAATTTCAATAATTTCTTCTGCATATGCTTTTATTTTGAGTCTAATAGATTCCATCTAGTCATAATTCCAATACAAAATATGTGTTATTAAGAACTAATGATACTACTAGAAAGATATATGTTCTAACAACATTTATAAATTTTTTTAATAAATTACAATAGAAAGTATCAACATTCTAGGTAAGTTCATTTAAGATATTAATATTCTAAGTGGTTAAAAACATAAACAAATTTCACAAAGTATACCAACTGATTTATCAACAATTTGCAAAATTCATTTTAAGATATTGATGTTTGGATTAATTTTCAATTAAATTTCCTTGATTTCACGACTAGCCAATTATTAATACCTTATTTATCTTTACAAGACATTGATTCCTCTTTTAACTACTTGAAACTCTGATACCTTAAATGAATTTATTCCTTAACTTGATTCTTCCACTCGAAATGTTGATATTTTAAATGAACTTACCTTCAAATATTGATATATTTTATGTTATTTACCCAATTTTTTCTCCCTTTCTTTTGAAGTTTTGTTTACACCATACTTAATGAAAGAACTCAAGTAGAAAGTGGAAAGGTCAAACAATGAAATTTTAAAAAATTGTCAAAATTTTAAGCGATTAACTTACAATTCTAGTAAGTAATGCAATTTTCCAATGGTAGTCGGTATACTTCCAGTCAAATTGTTCTCCGCAAGATACCTGATCATAGTAAATGACAAATAAAAATAGCTTAGAGATCCTAACCATGTATTTTATGAGTTTTGTTGTGTAATAAATTATATTAATTGAATCATCTTTATAAAGAAAAAGTACATCAGAAACCTGTATGTTTGTTTTAAAGCATAATTAAAGTCCTCCACGTTTTAATTGAATAACTTGTCTCTCATCTCAAAAAGTTTAATCAGATCTCATATGCTTAAAATTGGTTGTTTAAATAATTGCATAATAATCTATAGTTGAGAGTCATGAATGGATAGATTTAGTTTGAATACAAACATATATGACTTAATCACTCAAATAAAAACATATGGAATCTCATTGAATTTTAACATAAACATAAAAGCACAAATAACTTTATTAAATTTGTTGCAAACATAGATTATTTCTAATGTATTTATCATGTATGTATCATGGCTTTAAATGATGTAATATCGCACATTCATTTCATGTATACATGCTAGAGCTATTTTATTATGGGTATGGCATTCTAGCATAAATGCTCATAAAATTATAATCATATATATAAAAGTATATGATAAAAATTTATAAAATATTGCTTTAGCAAAACTGTTATGTATTTTATCACTTAAGGGAAAAAATATCACAAAAGAATGGTGGATGTTTAGTGTGATAAATTAGGGGATGAGCAAACAGGACTAGCATTATATGTACTCTAGGCACAAGGAAGATACTTTGTCTGCATTAAAAATCAATCCTATGACCATCAAAGGTTATGGGTCGAAATCTTACTAACTGAGCCAACACGTATTAATATTATTGAATTGATTGAGAAAAGTAAAATATGAGCATTGGATATTAATTAGTCATATTTGATCACAAAAAGTAATGTGACATTTTTTATTATTCACTAAAATCAACGTGTTTTACCAGTATGAATATTAGTCTTTCAACAAGATGGATCACGTTGGGTTCCCATTCTTTCAACATTTTCAATATGCATAGTAACTTGGAAAAAAAAAAGGTATTAGCTCAAAAACACAAAAAGTCAATGCCAAGACCGAGGTTTATTGTTTGTTTACTTTAGATGGTATAGGAAAAGTGGGGGATTGTAAAATGTTGGTCTAAAACATCCCCTACCTTGATATTCTTTGCTACTACTTTTCTTCTTCTTCTTTTATAATCATTTTTACCTAATGTTAAAGAAATCGACATTTTCATAATTTCATTAGCATAAAATTACACATAGGCATGATTTGATATCTAGTCATGGTTGTGTTTTCTTTTTCTTTCGAGAAAAGTAATGGACATTTTGATTGAATAACTTACATCCTTTATATTTATTTCAACAATTAAGTCAAATCTTATATATTTTATGGATTATTTAAATAAATCCTTTATGTTTATGTCATTGGCACTATATAAGTTATCTTTGTTGAGGACCATAAATTAGAAGAGTCACAAATGGATAGACTTAGGTTGGAAATACGGAAAAATATTCAATAACTAATAAATCACATATATGTATATGTGGTGCGTAACTACCAATTATATGTTAACACATAGATATGATAGTGGATAGTTTTTAAGTAACTACCACCCATACGGTT
Organism: Combretum micranthum; assembly: GCA_024138025.1. NCBI lineage: Eukaryota > Viridiplantae > Streptophyta > Magnoliopsida > Myrtales > Combretaceae > Combretum > Combretum micranthum. Next base: position 202,778 of record JAMXBD010002310.1, on the reverse strand, counting down.
ATGTGTTAGAATAACATTGGTAGTTACAACCACATATACATTTCACATAGCGTGTAAGTGTAATATGCACTGAATGAACTTAATCAAAAATATAGAATCTTATGGAATTTCAACATAAACAAAGAATACAAATAACTCACTTGAAAAATATAATAGATGATTAACTATTGTTGCAAATATAATGTACATTTTGTAATTATCCTATATTTATCATGTGTATAAAACCGTCATTTTACAGTCATGTCATACGCATATGCTATAAATTTTATTTATATTTTATTTAGAGTTACACTTTAGGATAAATAAATAAAATTTATAAACAATCTATAAAAATATTTGATAAAAACTATAAAATTTTTGTCTTGAAAGATTGATATCTATGCTTTTGTTTTTAGGAAAAGGGAAATCCGTACATGAAGAATCACAAATGAATGGTTGATGTTAAGTGAGGTAAATCTACGTTGAATCGGCCAAATTTGCATTACAAGTTTCTACAATGAGAATAATAATATAACTTGCTCATACACATAACTACAATATCTTAAATACCAAAACATTAAGCTTCCATATGCTTGTTTTCCATTTTCTACATTAGAAATAATGAAGTTAATAGTACATGTTGGAGGTTACCTTCTTATAATACTTACACTTACTAGCATGAAATTGAACTTTCTAGAATTCTCTTTTATATTGAATTGGTTGACAAAAGTCAAATATGAGTATAAGAACTTCATTTTGGCATATATGGGGACTACTAAAAGTAGCGTGACATCTTTTATTGGACAATTCGATTGACTAATGTTTTTTATGGATGACCCCAAATGGTAATGACTCATTTGTAGTTTAATGGTATACATGGTTTTTAATGGGAAAAACTATATTAGGGTTAATATACCAAAATGGTACTTGAATTTTCATAAAATGTTTAATTAGGTATAAAGTTTTGTTTCAAACAATTCAATACCTAAACTTTAACAAAATGTTGAATCAGGTACTAGAAGTTTGGTTTTGAAATTAATACCTAAACAAAGTTTTGTAAACTTTTTTTATACTTGAATTATCAAAACCAAACTTCTTATATTTGATTAAATTTTGTAAAAGTTTAGGTACTATTTTATATAAAACGATAAAAAAGGGTATTAACTCAAAATGTAAAAGTTAATTCCAAATATTATAACTTGTTTACTTTAGATGTCATTGAAAAAAGAAGGATTGTAAAACGTTGGTGTAAGACACCTCATCTCATGACCTTCAATGTTGTTGCTTCTTTTTAATTCCTTTTTTAAAATCATTTGCTTATTGTTAAAAGAAAATGATATTTTCATTTATTCATTGTTATGCATGGCTTGATTTGATTCTTCTAGGAATAGTTTTTGCAAATATTGTTATGTGTTTTATTTTATTTTGAACAAAAGTAATATAATTGTTGTCTTATAGAGTAGCTCTATATAAAACTCATAAATTTTTCGTTTCTACTTTAAGATCAATAATTCATGTATGATTTTAAGCAATTGTTGCTATTGGATTATGGTAGGAAATATGATAATATAATTATTGTTAACTTGACTACCCATTCATAAATTATAGTAGCTAAAGACAAATTAAAAATTATATATCATTTTGATCATGATCATTTGCATGATAAGAATATATAGATAGAGTATGTAAATATAAAATTTCAATTATTGTATATTTTCACAAATCATATGTCGTGAAAGATATGAATTTATTCATAATGAATTTGATATTGGTATCTCAAACAGTTATGATATAAAGATTCTCTAAAGTCTTATTATGCTTTTTTTAGTTAAATTGTTTCAAAGAAATTTAAAATATCCATGGTATTGGTATCTCCACAAGATGTACAAGCTAGAAAATCTTTGGCTTATTTCAAAACAGGTTAAATGTTTAGCATATAAAACCAAGCATAAACAAGATTTGCCTAAATTATAGGTATCATTTTTAGTCTTTATTGCCTTTTGATAGTTAAATGGACTACAATATAAAGCATACAATCAATGACCAATGTATAGAAATACATATGAGAATACTATAAGGTTACTTTAGATTTTATGTTCTTTCAATTGTCAATATAAGCAAAATGCGATCAAAATAGATCAATACCACCATTCTTAAAAATGCATGCAAGCATCAATTTTAACTATTTTCTTATCCCTTATTGAATGTAATTATTCATAAGGACTTGATGAGTATGTTAGATTCAATCTAAGTTGTAATACCAATATATCTTGTATGTAATTAAGAACTTGTGATTCTATTGGATTAGATGGTGTAGTCATTTCTCATATAAGACTACCTAATAAACATGAGATTTTTGGACTTTCATTGATTTTTTTTTCCTTATCTATGTTTTGATTACATTATTAAATGAAAGGACTCAAGTAGAAAGCAAAAATGTAAAACTATGAAATTTTAGAGAATCATCAAAGTTGTAAGTTATAACTTACAGTTGTTGCAAGGAACTCAAATTTCCAATGTTTGAAGGTATATATCCAGTCAATTGGTTTTCAGAGAGATCCCTGGTAGAAGTATATGATAAATAAGAACAACTTAGAGTTCTTTACTAGCAAAAAACATTCATATATATATATATATATATATGTATATATTAAAATTCCTTGCCATGCATTTTACAAACTTTAATGTGCACAAAATTTTTTTGATTTAATCATCTTTATTTAGATTAAGCACAATAAAAGCTTGTATGTTTGTGTTGAAACTCAATCAAAATCCTCCATATTTCGATTGAATAATTTATGTCTTCTATATTTATTTCAAGAAGTTTAAAGAACTCTAATATGTTTTTAATGGGTTATTTAAATAACTTCTATATGTTTAGTCATCACTACCAAATAAGTCAAGCAATGGGTGGACTTCGAATTAAAACAAACATAGATAACTTACATAACATGATTAAAACATAAAGAACACAAATAACTCAATTAAAATTTAGAACACATGAATAAAAATTGTTGCATATATAATGTACTTCTAATTATTTAATCTGTGTTCATCATTTTATTAACATTTGACATCCTGTAGCATAGCCATGTCATGTGCGTATGTTACACACATATACACACACATACATTTGTTTTAGGGCTGTTCACGAATTAGTTAACCGGTCTGTGGCCCTATTTTTTTAACCTAACCATAATAATAGGTTTTTCAATATTCTGATCCTTAACCAGTCCATTATAAACAATCAAGTGCCTTAATAGTTAATCATTTTGTTCGATTAATTTTTTCAGTTTTTGATTTTTAACCATATAATGTAATGGTTTCAACAAATTAAATTGATAATTTCAACAAATTTTATTGTTTAACTTTTATCATAGAGTTTCTCTTTAAATTATTAATATATTACAATAGCTAAAAAAGAAAATCAAATTAAGTAAAAATGGGAAAAACAATAAAAATCAAGTCAAATCAATTACCAGGTTAACTCCCATCAAACATAGGACAATAGTGCTTTGATCAGAATCCAAGGACATTAACATATGTATATGATATGTATATGTAAATCACATGTGTGCATATATATATATATATATTATTAAAATGGCATATATATATGTAAATTATATATACAATATATTATAAATATTGAAAACGGTTAACGTGGTTACAAACTGAAACCAAAATTGAAAAACTAGAAAAAGCAAAAACTATATTCCTAAACCGAAACCAACAAACCGGTTAATCATATTTTTTGGATTGGTTTTCCAATTTTGGTTCGGTTTTTTGGTTTTATTGATTTTTTTACATGCCCCTAATTTGCTTAGGGTATGACATTTTAGTATAGATATATAAAAATTTATAAGAAAATCCAATATATATATGATAACAATAAGATTATTAAGCGCTATTTCACTTAGGAGGAAAAAAAAACTATAGACGAGGAATCAAATGAATATTTAATGTTGAGCAAAATAAATTGGGTAAATTACACCATTGTTTAGGGATAAGTTTATTTAAGGTCCAACGTTTGAAGAAGTAGGTCAATTTGAGTATCTAAGAATACGTTCAGTAGGAGAGAATATTCAATTAAAACTTATAAGACTCTTCTCCTATTGATAGTATCCTTAAGAACCTAAATTAACCCACTTCTTTAAACACTGGGGCCTTAAATGGACTTATCCCTAAACATTGAAACCTTTTTTTAACCATTCAAAATATTGGAACCTTAAATGAACTTACCTCCAAAATAAATTAGGGGATGAGTTGGCTAGATTTGTACCATCGACGCATTTATAAGGGAATGTTGCATACACTTTACTAAATATTAAAACATTAAACATTAAAAATAGAATAAATGAATGAAAATAATTCATTAAAGCTTTTATAACTTGAATAGTGCTTTTTGATGAAAATTTAAATTTTATCAATAAAGCTTTTATAACATTGAACATTAAAATTACAATAACTTTTATATCATATTAAAAATAATGAAATTAAGATATACATTGGAGTTTACCTTCTTATAGCACTTACACCTACTCGTATGAAATTTAAATTTGTTATGATTTTCATTTCATTGAATTGGTTAAGAAAACATGATTGTTAAAGCCTCATCTAGGCATATACTAGTGATTGCTAAAAGTAATGTGGTATTTTTTTATTGGGCATTTCAATGGATTGGTGTTAATTTATGAATTGCTTCAAATGGTAATCACTCAATGAAACTAAGATTATAAATGAGTCAAAGACTACTTACAATCCACTTGAGTTCGATTCAATAATAACTCGAATATGACTTAACTACAATTGAGTCAACCTTGAGCTCAAGCTACTCAAGTAGCTATCAAGCTCGAGTTCAAGATTTAAAATACCCAATTCGAGTAGCTCGTGAGCCTAATTAAGCTTTTTATAAATTTTTTTATAAGAAGTTATAAAATTTATTTTTTCTATTTCAAAGCCTATTTTCATACCGTATTTCTTCCTTCATATTCAATGTCCACATTTATTATATTTAAGACCAAATCAACTAAAAACTCAATTATATTCTCAAATCTTAATTTATTTTTAGTCTAATTGATTTTTGTAGGAATAATCGAGCTCAATCAAGTTGACCTCAAGCTGATCGAAGATCAATTCGAGTTGAGTTCGAGCTTAAATATCAAAACTCAATCAATTTTGAGTCGAATTCTAAGTTTCTAATTTTACATTTACATTGAGTTCAAGCTTGGCATTATATTGTCTCAAATCAACTCGTTTACAATCCTAATTAAAACCATTATGACTAGTTGTAAAATGTAGGTGCAAGACACCTCATGTCTTGACATTCATTGTTTTTTAATTCTTTTTAATTCCTTTTCTATAATCATTTTTCTCATTGTTAAAAGAAATTGAGATTTTCATTTACTTATGGTTACACATAACTTGATTTGATTCTTCCAACAATGGTTTTTGCAATAATTGTTATGATTTTTATTTTCTTTTGAACAAAAGTGATATCATTGTTGTCTTATATTGTTTCTACTTTAAGATCAATAATTCATATGTGAGTTTAGATAATTGTTACAATCTGATTATCATAAGAAATATGATAACATATGATAAGACAATTATTATTAATTTGACTTTACATCCCAAAAAATATAGTAAGAAAAGTCAAATTAAAAAACAGATATCATTTTGCTCATTATCATTTGCATGATAAAAATATTTTGATAAAATATCCTAATACAAAATTTCAATTATTGTATATTTTTAGAAACCACTAATCATGAATAGGTATGACAATGGTTCTCTAAAGTTTTATTATGCTTTTTTCAGTAAATTGTTTCAATGAAGTTAGAAAAATATCTATTGTATCTACACAAGGTCTATGAGCTAGAAAATCTCTAACTCATTAGAAAAAAAAAAAAAAAGCTAAATGCTTAGCATATAAAACCAATAAAAAGTAAGATTTGCCTAAATTATAGGAATCGCTTTTAGTCTTTTTTTCCTTTTGATACTTAAATGAACCGTAGTATAGAGCATACAATCAATGACTAATGTATAGAAATACATATGAGAATAATCTATGATTAATTAAGGTTCTATGTACTTTTAATGATCAATATAAACAAAATGTGATCTAAATAGATCAATACTGCCTTACTAAATAAACATGTGCAAGCACCAATTTTAACTATTTTCTTCTCATTATCGAGTGTAATTATTCGCATAGACTTATTTTGAGATTGTATATTCAATCTAAGCTATAACTATAATAAATCATGTGTATTATTAAGAACTTGTGATATTATTAGATTAGATGGTTTGTCATTTCTCATAAAATATGAGACTACCCAAGATGCATGACATTTTTTTTTACCTTCGTTGTTTTTTTTTCCCTTTATCTATGTTTAAGTACTCGAGTAGAAAGCAAAATGGCAAAATTGAGAAACTTTAGAGAATCATCAAAGTTGTAAGTTGTAACTTACAGTTGTTGCAAGGAACTCAAATTTCCAATGGTTGACGGTATACTTCCAATCAATTGGTTGCTTGAGAGATCGCTGGTAGAAGTATATGATAAATAGCAACAACTTAGAGTTCTCTAATAGCCAAAGACATACATACATATATATATGTATATATTAAAATTCTTGGCCATGCATTTTAAACTTTAATATGCAGTAAAATTTTCTGATTGAATCATCTTTATCATGATTAAACACATTAAAGCATGTATGTTTTTGTTGAAGCTCAATTAAAATTCTCTACTTTCTATTGAATATCTCATGTCCTCTATATTTATCTTAAGAAGTTCAAAAAACTCTAATATGTTTTAAAGGGGTTGGACTTAATTTGAAAAAAAAAAAAAAACATAGATAAGATACACAACTTATTTAAAACATAAGGAATACAAATAACTTAATTAAAATTTAGAACATACAAATAAAGGTTGTTGCAAACATATGGTACTTTTTAACATTTGTCATCATTTAGAGTCATGTGATGTACATATGTTAGAATTATTTTATTTAAGGTATAACATCTTAGTGTAGATATAGAAATATTTATAGGTTAATCCAAATATATATATATGATAACAGACTATATTTTCTCAATCACCAGTATATTCTGTCAAATTGGTTGAGAAAATAGGGCTATTAAAATTTCATCTTAGAATATACTAGTGATTACTACAAGTAATGTGGCATTCTTTATTGGGCATTTCAATTGATTGGTATTAATTTATGAACTAATTCAAACAATAATGACTTATTTAAACCATTATGTTTTAATAATAAGAATAAGGGATAACTGCAAATTTACCCTAAGCTTTTAGGATGGATCATATTGACCCCTCGAACTTTTAAAATAAGGCTTTTGATCCCTAAACTTGAAAAAATTAGTGCCTTAGGGATAGTTAATTGTTTTGATAAGGAGGAGGGGGTAAATCTGCATATAGATGAAAGTTTATGATATAAATCCACATATAGATGAAAAGTTTAGGGGGGTAAATTTACACCTTTTTCTTGTTTATCTTAATGAAAAAAATATGATATGTCCTTAACGGTGCTTTTTAAAATTTAGGGGGTCAAAAATCTAACTTTGAAAGTTTGGGGATCTATCTACATCACCCTTAAAGTTTAAGGGATATTTTTGTAATTACTCCATGATTTTTTATGAGATGGATTAGGTTTGATTCTTATCATCTCAATAGTTGTAAAATGTATAATTTAATGTTGTGAAAGCAAAAAATATTGACAAAAAAAAAGTAAAATTCAACACCAAGGTTTATAGCTTGTTTGCTTTGGTGGTACCAGAAGTGAAAGTCACACATAGGGTCAATATCATTCTATCCAGTGATGCTTTTTGGAAAAATTACTACTATGTGTTTTCTTTCGCATTTGACCAAAGAAAACATACGAATTGTCTTTTCTTTTTTTTTGAGTAGTATTTGTAATAGCTCACATTCTAGTTAATGAGAAAAGGATTTGATTTTTGAATCAATTTTAAATCATTTATGTTACGTTTGATTAACTGGAATTGAATAAAACTAGGAAGAATAAAAATTTATAATAAGGGTGTATTTTTTACAGAAGAGATATTGTAAACCTCCGAAGTTTTTCGATCAAATTAAATGCTTAAACCCTAATTCAGAAGTCAACTGAATTTTCAAAGTCAATAAAACCCTAGTTTACCACAACCGCTTAACTCCGGCTTTGCCGTTATCCTTAGCCCTAGAAAATGAAGTTGGAATAATTAGTTATAATAGTTCGTAATAGCTATAGGTTTTACAAATATATCAGTTTTTCGAAATTCGAGTGTCCTTTGAACCCGATCGGACACAATTTTCAAAAAACATGTCCCGGGGCTCGGAATAGTAAAAATATTCCGAATATACCCTTAGACTTGTAAAAATATAAGATTTTCAAAAATATCAACTTCGTAATTTTTCGGTAGCTAAAAATATCAGTTATCGCATTTATACGCGCATTTTCTTACTACAAGTACTTAAATTGTCATATCTTCTTTACATTATATATTTTCTACCATTCTACACTATTCACCTATCTCTACTTTTTTTACAAGCTTTTCTTACTACCTATACACCTATTTCTTACACATTTTCATTTCTAATACAATTTCACATCTTTCATTTCTTATTTTTAATTATCCAAAAAACAAAAAATTAAATTTTCTTCCCCATTTCCCCATATGTAGCGCCAGCCCCCTCTCTATCTCTTCCATTTGATTTATTTTTACTTTATTTAATTAACAAATATCTCCCACATTTTTCTTTAAATACCCCTCATACCTTCACTTCTTTCATTACTACTTCTTTACTAAGTTACTCTCTCAAAATTTTCAAGATTCTCTCCAAGAAGTGCTTACAAGAAAGCTCTCTCTAGTTTCTTCTTTTAGGTAAACTTTCTTCAGAAATTTCTATGTTCATCTATTAGTATGAACTTAGTGTATTTTCTAAAACCATGAAGGTTAAAAAAGCAACAATAGGTTCATACCTTGTTTTTGTTCATAATCTCAAATTTTTATGTTCCCTTTATGTTCATAATATTAAATATTATATAGCTATATGTATGTATATATATATTATTTAGCATATAAGCTCATTGTCTTGCAATTTATTTACCTTCCATGCAATTTATTTACTTCATTGCAATTTTATTTAATTCAAGTTGTTCTTAAGACTAGTCTTTCTTAGTCTTAGACTTGTCTTCATCAAGTCAAGACATTTTCCTTTCTTTTGGGACTAGTTTTCTTAGTTCCGGGGTTCCTTGATGAAGCTAAGGTCCAATACTTGATTTATTTCTTTTATATGCTTATTTTTTAAGTTATTATGTTCTTTTTATATATTCATAACTTATGATTTTATTATGGATGAACATAATGGTTTTGTCCCAACAAATACATAAGGAAATGTTTTCTTAAGATAAAAAGTTTTCCTCTAGAAATAGAAGTATGAAGTTAATATTTTCCTAAGAAACTAAGAATTCATCCTAAACAAACTTAGAAGAACTTATAAGAGATTTTATAAACTTACAAAGGACTTATGAAGTAAACAAGAATTTTACAATAACTTCATATTTTTCTTTAAAGTAGAACTCATTTTCATTAAAACAAAATAATCTCAAAAAACCAAGGAAATAAAATATTCTTTTGTGAAAATTATTATTACTTTTACAAGTTGTTGAAAACTAAGCTTAGAAAAATAGAAATCATTCTTTCAGAACAATTACAAGAAATTAAATACTCATTTCAAAGTAGCTCAAGATCTTTTAGAGTAAAATAAATATTTCAAAAAATTTTCTCAAGTTCAAGACTTTACCTTTTTTATAAATGAGACAACCCCATTTACTTCATACATTTGTGTGATCATTATATATATATGTACATACCTTTCAAAAAGTTTACAAATACTTGGAATATTCATCTTTTCAAATGAGCTTTATTTACAAGGAGGAATCTTTTTACAAATTCGTGGAGTATCTGGTCGCTGCTTTTTTGGGACCCAAACGACTTAGTTTTATAAAAAATAAGCTTAAAAATGCGTAGATCTTTCGAGTAGGTAGAAAATGATTTATTATTTGCGAAATTCCAAGTTAAAATGATCAAGTTATGGCCGTTTTAATTGGAATTTCCTCTATACGATTTTATCGCGATTTTAAGAAAAGTTTAGAAACTTCAAGAATAGAAGTTTTCATGAAAGACTCGTTTGGGTTATTTCATCTTGTTTAGGTAACGAAGGACCGAGATCATCTTCCTAGAGGACTATTTCGATTAGATCTATCGATATGGAGTAGTTAATTCTTTTCCTAAGTTAATTTCCTTGTATGTGCTTGTAATTAGTGGCACTAGAAATTTAGGAAAAGATAAATGAACAATTGTTATGAAATATTTGTTGAATGAATTAAGTATATCGAAGGACGATATGTTAAATAAAAGTGTGATTCTTGTATTGATATGATGAAATTATGGTTGGTCACCTTTAATATGAATTCAACTTTATTTGATTAAATGAATAACTGAAATTTATTCATGTATATCATACTTATGAGTCACATTTATTTCACTACTATTCTTCGTGTGGGGAAATGAGGAAGTAGTAGGGGTGGCTGGTAGGAACCGGAAAGTCTACAAGGGCCAATAGGAGCCAGGAAGTTTATAGGGCGAGCAGGAGCCGGTAAATCTATAATCGTGATGGTCGTATGGGCCTGTAACCTCCCAACCCTTGTCATGGAGGGCGTTAAATCCATGCTGCACTTGATTTCCGGTTAATCTTGTGTATTTTGAATTACTCATGTGATTGGTGCATTTCATATGCTTGCATTAAATAACTTTGTTGTTTTATGGAAATGTTATATAGTTAGGAATTATCTCACTAAGCTAGATTTGCTTATACCCTTATGGTTTTCTATTACAGTATGATTATCTATGGTTGGCCCTAAGGAGCCTCGTGTGCCAGGTACGAGTTTAAGCTACAAGGAGTTTTTGAAAGAATTTTATATATTTTTAGTTTTGAACATAGACTTCTAGGAAAAATCTCTATAGTAGACTTATGTGGTAGTTATGTTTATTTTGTTATTAGTATAGTTGAACACAAAACTTTAAGGCGGGGGAATGCCCCTAAGATGATGTACGAACTTGTTATTAAATGAAGATTATGTTTATCTATTTAAGTTCATGCTTGCTTTTGCTATCATTTAAACGTAAAACCCCTATGAGTCTCCTACTATCTTGGAAGCACGCCTTGCATGTAATATCGAAGCTCCTGTGTGACTAAGGTTGTCATTCATTAGCTTTAATATTATATGTGGCGAACTGCCACGTTTAGGGTACCCTCTGGGAGTGATAGTTTAAGTTGGTATCAGATCGCAAGTTTTAGATAAAAGATAGTAGAAATAGACCTTAAGATAGATAGTAATAAGATAGAACTCTAGCTTAAGATCTAATCCCCTTTTGTTTTACTTGATAGCTGACTTCCCCGAGGTTAAGGAAAAGTCCCGACAATTCCTTAAGGACTCTGACGAGACCTTCATGAACTACCGTCTTAGACTGAGGGTCTTATGTGAGGAGTTCGCATTAGTTGGAAGGCCCAAGACAACTCGTGAAAGGTTCAAGTTATGGAAGAAAAGACTAAGACATTCCTTGTGGAGGAATTTGCTTGAAGAATTGAGATTCGACGTGTGAGCAATCGGAGATGGAGTGACATAGAGGTTATCTATGTGGTCGAGAGAATGATGGTTTTTATGTACCGGGAGACCATGATGCAACAAATGACCTTCATCTTGAAAGCGGAAGGAGGGCGACAGGAACCAGACTTCCGAACTTGGAATAAGTTAGGACCTCTGTATATCTACGCACACGATGAACTGGCGGATCATACCGATTGGGTGAGGGCGGACGCCAAGGAGCGGTTCTACTAGTATGTCGCCTACCGATGGATTGTCCCCACACCATCAGAATTCAATACTCAGCCCAACTCAGTCAGAATGCAGCTAGACGTCATTCCAGATGAGGACTTCATCATGGAGGAGGCCCACGCAAACGAAAGGAATGGAGAAACAGATGGTAACCCGGAAGAAGATCCGAGTGAAGACACGGAGCCTGAGGAGACCCAGTCTGCATCTCTCTGGGAAGATAGCCCTTTGATCCACCGTGAGGTACCTCCCCGAAGGTTGAGCTAAGATGTGCCTACGGAGACCGTTGCAAGGAATAATCCAGTGATGATCTCCGATTCTGAAGAGGAGGGGAGAAGAGATAATGCTTTTGATCCGAGTAGGTTCCTAAGAAGCAGATCTCACACCCCTACAATAGCAGTGGCACTGGAGGGAGGAGACCCAGAAGGACCGGAGGAAACGAATGGCACGACTTGCAGAGAGATGATTTCCGTACATGATGAAGTTTGGCCATCTCAGGCGGAGATCAGCTCACGGTACTGAGGAAAGAGAATGACTGTGAGTCAATACCTGCGACAATTTGTCAAACGGCACAAAGGTTCCACCAGCAGGAGTATGAACCCAGCGCCGTCCCCGTAAAAAGAAGAAGTTTGAAGAAGGAAGGAGAGAAGGAAGGAAGGGAGCATAACCCGATGAGTCCAACTTAGCCTTTTCCTAGGCTTATCTTTGTTTTAATGCATTAATGTTTTGCTTTTAAATGTTTATGTTTTAATTTCTTATTGGAACAATTATATTTGTTTATCTTTGTTTTAATGCATTAATGTTTTGCTTTTAAATGTTTATGTTTTAATTTCTTATTGGAACAATTATCTTTTGTTGGGAATGGTTTCTACCTTCTCAAGGTTATGTAAGGATTATTAATTTCTTCTGTTATTTTGAATGCAAGTATTTTGATTTGATGATTTCTGGATTTGATTGCCTTAAATATTTTCTATGCAATTTATGATATTTCCGATCTTTTCCTTGTTGCGAAAATTTAAGAAGTTTAAAATAAATTAACAGACGAGGTAGGAGAGGTAGAAGACGTAAACGTCGCGCCTCTAATAATATACCAGCAGAACCGGAGAATCCTCTGGCAGGACAACAAGCACCAAATCCCCCACCCAACCAACAAGGTGATGTGTGGGCCGCCATCAACCAACTAGCAGGGCTAGTCAATAATTTCATGCAGCATGCGCAAAACATGCCACCGCCTGCTACAAATGCACTAGAAGCAACTGTTGAGGCACCTGCAGCCCCAGAAGCTGAGTCTCACACTGTCCCTCTGCCAGCACCACCGCCGCCTTGACCTTACAGAAGTTCCTTATCGGACTTCATTAAAAGCAATAGATATTTTGACGGAAACTTCGGAAAGCCAGACGAAGCAGAAGACTGGCTAGCTCAAATAGAAAGGTCGTTTGCCGCCTACGAAGTTCCCCATCATCTATGCCTAGATTATGGCACATACATGTTGCAGTTCAATGCCAGAATATGGTGGGAGTCAAAAAGCAGGAAATTGTTGCCACCCGTGACTTGGGCAGCTTTCCATAGAGAGTTTTTGGACAACTATTTCCCTAGGAGCTTAAGGGTGCAGTATAGTAGAGACTTCCTCCACAAATCCCAGAAGGGAAGGACAATAGATCAGTACGAAACGGAGTTTAACCGCCTGCTTCAATATGCGCCTGAATCCTTCAAGCATAGTGAGGAGCTGAAGAGGCAAGTGTTTCTGAGCGGCTTGGATGAAGATTTGAGAATGCGTCTGGAGGAGTTGGATCTGAGGACCCTCCGAGAGTTGGTAGAAAGGGCTTGTATCATTGAAGGAGCCAATAAGAAAAGAGTAAGGCCCTTGAAAAGAAAACCTTTGTTTTCGGAAAGAGAGCTCAGGATAGCTACAACCCCAGTTTCCAGAAAAAAAAGATTTAAGCCTTCAACAGCTTTAGAGGAAGTGCTGTGAGCAATAAGGAGGCATCTAAGGTCAAGGTGACCTGCTGGAAATGCAAGGAAGAGCACTATCCGAAGGGGTGCCCGCTGCTGCAACACAAGTGCTACTTTTGTGGAGACTCTAGCCAAAAGATAAGTGATTGCCCAAAGAAGGCTTCTACTGTTTGCTTCGTGCGTAAGCAAATCAGGCACTTCGCCAACGAATGCCCACAAAGAAAGAATGCCCCAACTAGACCATTTAGGTCAGTGGGAGGAATGGCATCGGCAAAGAACGAAAGTGGAGGAAGCAACCCAAGCCGATCTGGAGTAGCTGTCCATGGAATGAGGATATACAACCTGGAAGGACAATGGGTATGCGAGGAGTCTGATGATGAAGGAGCGGAACTAGCAACCGTTGATGGAAACTATGGCTCTGATTTTGGATTGGTGACAGGTCAGAATCGAAACCCTTTCTTTGATGCAAGTTATTAAGTTTCCTGCGTTCAATTCTTATGATACAAGTATAAAGTTTTATACCCATGACTAGCTTAAGTATACCAGTCTCGTAATTAGTATAAAATTCGAGTGCAGGATACATACTCATAGCTAGTCAACCTTCTTACGCTTTGTTCGATACGGGAGCTACCCATTCTTTTATCACCACTAGCCTGGCTAAGCAAATTGGGTTACCCGTAGATACTATTGCTACCGGTTTTCGAGTTAAGAGCCCCATCGGAAGCATAGTAACGACAAAGGAAATGCTCAAAGGCTGTCTAATGGAGATACAAGGAAGTCACTCTAAGTGTGACCTAATAATCTTGGAGATGAGCAAATACGAAGTAATCTTAGGTATGAGTTGGTTGACATCTATCAAAGCCTTAGTAGATTGTAAACAAAAGGAAGTGAAGTTTAAGGACCAAAGTGGATGCGAAGTAGTGTTCAGAGGAGAATCCACGGTGAAGTTGAACTCATTCGAGTTGATGGACGACGAAGAGATCAACCTAAGTAACTTGGATGAGGAAGAAGAAGAAAAGCCTGAGCTTGGATCCATACCCGTGGTTAAAGAATTCCCATACGTATTTCCGGACGGATTGCTTGGATTGCCACCCAAAAGAGAGATAGATTTTGAAATTGACCTATTGGTCAATACGGAGCCGATATCAAAGGCACCCTATCGAATGGCACCTATAGAGCTCAAGGAGTTAAAGACTCAACTACAAGACTTATTGGATCAAGGTTTTATCTGACCAAGTGTGTCACCTTGCGGAGCATCAGTGTTGTTTGTAAAGAAGAAAGATGGTTCCATGCGTTTATACATCGACTACCGGGAGCTTAATAAGTTTACCATCAAGAACAAGTATCCACTCCCTAGAATCGATGATCTTTTCGACCAACTCCAAGGAGCAAGTGTCTTTTCAAGAATCAACCTACGATCAGGATACCAATTAAGGATTAAACTTGAGGATGTGCCTAAAACAGCTTTCAAAACTCGCTACGGACATTACAAGTTCCTGGTAATGCATTTTGGTTTAACCAACGCACCAGCAACTTTCATGGACCTCATGAATAGAGTGTGTAAACCCTTGTTAGATAAATGTGTGATAGTCTTCATCGACGATATCCTGATCTATTCCATGACACGCGAGCAACATGAAGAACACTTAAGGATGGCATTGCATACCTTGTGTGAGCATAAGTTGTACGCCAAGCTGTCTAAGTGTGATTTTTGGCTGGATAGCATATCCTTCTTAGGACATGTCATATCGGGAGAAGGGATATCAGTAGATCCTGAGAAGATTAAGGCAGTAATGGATTGGAAACAGCCTAAGATAGTTACTGAAGTGAGGAGTTTTCTTAGTTTGGCTAGATATTATAGGAAATTTGTGAAGAATTTTTCAACCATCGCCAAGCCCCTCATGCAGTTAACCCAAAAGGAAGAGAAGTTCATCTGGACAGACAAGAGGGAACAAAGTTTTCGGGAGCTAAAGAAGAGACTTGTCTCTGCCCCGATTCTAATCTTACCGGACCCGAGAAGTCCTATACAGTGCACAGCGATACATCAAGGAATGGTCTTGGATGCGTGTTAATGCAAGACGGGAAAGTATTCGCTTATGCATCCCTACAACTCCGACCGCATGAGCAAAACTATCCCACCCATGATCTGGAGTTAGCCGCCGCTGTGTTTGCGCTTAAGTTGTGGAGGCATTACTTGTATGGATAAAGGTGCGAGATCTACACCGACCACAAGAGCCTCAAGTATCTATTCACTCAAAAGGAGCTGAATATGAGACAACGGAGATGGTTGGAGCTCATCAAGGATTACGACCTTGGAATCAACTACTGTCTGGGGAGAGTGAACGCAGTTGTAGATGCCCTAAGCAGAAGAATTATGGGGAAGTAGCCTCTTTGCTCATTGACAAAAAGGAGCTAATAAAGGAATTTTAAAGAATGAGCATTGAGTTCATAGGGCAAAGTGTGGAAGCAAAAATCGCTAGTCTAGCCTTGGAGCCTACCTTAGTAGAAAGAATCAAGGAAGCTTAACGATATGACGATGCAATTCTAAAAATTAAGAAAGAGGTACAGGAAGGAAGGTACACCAATTTCACCATAGATGAGGATGAAGTGGTAAGGATACAAGGCAGATTATGTGTTCAGGAGGGTGAGGATATAAGAAAGGAAATCATGGAAGAAGCACATCACTCCGGATACACTATGCATCCTGGAGGAACAAAAATGTACCAAGATCTGAAGAGCCATTATTGGTGGAATGGCATGAAGAGAGACATAGTAGACTTTGTGTTGAAATGTCCCACATGCCAATAAGTAAAAGTGAGCACCAAAGGCCTGGTGGACTCTTGAAACCCCTGCCAATGCTCGAGTGGAAATGGGACCAAATCACAATGGAATTTTTTAGCGGATTGCCAAGGATGTCGGCTCAATCGGAGCAGACGATACATACGTTGGAGGATATGCTACGAGGCTATGTAATAGAGTTTAAAGGTGGTTGGGACACACACCTACCTTTGGTAGAATTCACCTACAACAACAGCTACCACTCTATGATCCAGATGCCACCTTATGAAGCATTATATGGAAGACGATGTGATCACCACTATTCTGGGATGATGTAGAGAAGTTGAGCATTGGTCTTGACTTGGTGCAAGATGCGGCTGATAAAGTGCGGGTTATCCAAAGAAAGATGAAGGAAGCCCAAGATAGGCAAAAAAGCTAGGCCGATATGAAGAGACGTATGCTTGAATTTGAAGTGGGAGACCACGTATACTTGAAAGTGAATCCCATCAAGAGTATTCACCAAGTTCGAGCACAAGGAAAGTTGAGCCCACGCTACATTAGACCCTTTGAAATATTGGAGAAAGTAGGAAATCTTGCTTATCGTCTGGCATTCCCTCCCAACCTATCCGGAATCCATAACGTGTTTCACGTATCAGTCTTACGGAAACATGTGCCAGATCTTACCAGGATTGCAGAGCTAGAGCCTGTCCAGCTAAAAGAAAATCTCACATATGAGGAGCACCCGGTTCAAATCTTAGACCACAAAGTGCAGAAACTTCGAAATAAAGAGATCAAATACGTGAAGGTTCTATAGAGAAAACATTCACGAGAGGAAGCAACCTAGGAGGCAGAGAGCGACATACGACAGAAGTATCCAAGCTTGTTTGAGGAATCAGGTATGAACTTCAAGTTTTGAGGAAAAAACTTTCTTTAAGAGGGGTAGGTTGTAAACCCCCGAAGTTTTCCGATCAAATTAAATACTTAAACCCTAAATCAGAAGTCAACTGGATTTTTAAAGTCAACAAAACCCTAGTTTACCGTAACCGCTTAACTCCGGTTTTGCTGTTTTCATTAGCCCTAGAAAATGAAGTTGGAATAATTAGTTATAATAGTTTGTAATAGCTATAAGCTTTATAAACATATCAGTTTTTCGATATTCGAGTGTCCTTTGAACCCGATCGGACATAGTTCTCGAAAAACGTATCTCGGGACTCGGAATAGTAAAAATATTTCGAATATACTGTTAGACTCGCAAAAATATAAGATTTTCAAAAATATCAATTTTGTAATTTTTTGGTAGCTAAAAATATCAGTTATCACATTTATACGTGTATTTTCTTACTACCGGTACTTAAATTGTCATGTCTACTTTACATTATACTATTTTCTACTATTCTACACTATTCACCTATCTCTACTTTTTCTTACAAGCTATTCTTACTATCTATACACCTATTTCTTACACATTTTCATTTTCAATACAATTACATATCTTTCATTTCTTACTTTTAATTATAAAAAATACAAAAAATTAAATTTTTCTTCCCCATTTCCCCATATGTAGCGCTGGCCCCCCTCTCTATCTCTTCCAATTTGTTTTATTTTTATTTTATTTAATTAACACAAATTATCTCCCACATTTTCTTATAAATACCCCTTCATACCTTCACTTCTTTCACACCACTACTTTACTAAATTTACTCTCTCAAAATTTCTCAAGAATTCTCTCCAAGAAGTGCTTACAAGAAAGCTCTCTCTAGTTTCTTGTTTTAGGTAAACTTTCTTCTAGAAATTCCTATATTCATCTACTTAGTATGAACTTAGTGTGTGTTTTCTAAAACTATGAAGGTTAAGAAAGCAACAATAGGTTTATACCTGTTTTTGTTCATAATCTCAAATCTTTTATGTTCCTTTATGTTCCCTTTATGTTCATAACTATCTAAATATCTATATAGCTATATATATATATATATATATTATTTAGAGCATATAAGCTCATTGTCTTGCAATTTATTTACCTTCCATGCAATTTATTTACTTAATTGCAATTTATTTAATTTCAAGTTATTCTTAAGACTAGTCTTTCTAGTCTTAGACTTGTCCTCATCAAGTCAAAACATTTTCCTTTCTTTTCGGGACTAATCTTTTCTTAGTTCCGGGGTACCTTGATGAAGCTAAGGTCCCAATACTTGATTTATTTCTTTATGCTTATTCTTTAGTTATTATGTTTTTTTATATATTCATAACTTATGATTCATATTCATGTATGAACATAATGGTTTTGTCTCAACAAAATACATAAAAGAAATGTTTTCTTAAGATAAAAAGTTTTCCTCTAGAAATAGAAGTATGAAGTTAATATTTTCCTATGAAACTAAGAAGTCATCCTAAACAAACTTAGAAGAACTTATAAGAGATTTTATAAACATACAAAGGACTTATGAAGTAAACAAGAAATTTACAATAACTTCATATTTTTCTTTAAAGTAGAACTCATTTTCATTAAAACAAAATAATCTCAAGAAACCAAGGAAATAAAATATTCTTTTGTGAAAATTATTATTACTTTTGCAAGTTGTTGGAAACTAAGCTTAGAAAAATAGAAATCATTCTTTTAGAACAATTACAAGAAATTAAATACTCATTTCAAAGTAGCTCAAGATCTTTAGAGTAAAATATATTTCTTTTCTCAAGTCAAGACTTTACCTTTTTCATAAAATGAGACAACCCCATTTACTTCATACATTTGTTGTGAGTCGTTATATATATGTATACATACCTTTCAAAAAGTTTACAAAATACTTAGAATATTCATCTTTTCAAATGAGCTTTATTTACAAGGAGGAACTCAAGTTTTTACAAATTCGTGAAGAATCTGATCGCTGCTTTTTCGGGACCCAAATGACTTAGTTTTATAAAAATAATCTTAAAAATGCGTAGATCTTTCGAGTAGGTAGAAAACATATATTATTTGCGAAATTCCGAGTTAAAATGAGTAAGTTATGGCCATTTTAAGTTGAAATTTTCTCCTATACGATTTTATCGCGATTTTAGAAAAGTTTAGAAACTTCAAGAATAGAAGTTTCATGAAAGACTCATTTTGGGTATTTCATCTTGTTTAGGTAACGAAGGACCCGAGATTGTCTTCCTGGAGGACTATTTCGATTAGATTTACCGATATGGAGTGAGTTAATTCTTTTCCTAAGTTATATTTCCTTGTATGTGCTTGTAATTAGTGGCACTAGAAATCTAGGAAAAGATAAATGAACCATTGTTATGAAATATTTGTTGAATGAATGTTAAGTATATCGAAGGACGATATGTTAAATAAAAAGTGTGATTTTTGTATTGATATGACGAAATTATGGTTGATCACCTTTAATATGAATTCAACTTTATTTGATTAAATGAATAACTGAAATTTATTCATGCATATCATACTTGTGAGTCACATTTATTTCACTACTATTCTTCGTGCAGGAAAACGAGGAAGTAGTAGTGGTGGCTGGTAGGAGCCGGAAAGTCTACATGGGCCAGTAGGAGCCAAAAAGTCTACAGGGCGAGCAGGAGCCGATAAATCTGCAATCATGATGGTTATATGGGCCTGTAACCTCCCAACCCTTGTCATGGAGGGCGTTAAATCCATGCTGCACTTGATTTCCAGTTAGTCTTGTGTATTTTGAATTGATCATGTGATTGGTGCATTTCATATGCTTGAATTAAATAACTTTGTTGTTTTATGGAAATGTTATATAGTTAGGAGTTATCTCACTAAGCTAGATTTGCTTATACCCTTATAGTTTTCTATTACAGTATGATTATCTATGGTTGGCCGCAAGGAGCCTCGTGTGCCAAGTACGAGTTTAAGCTACGAGGAGTTTTTGAAAGAATTTTATATATTTTTAGTTTTGAACATAAACTTCTAGGAAAAATCTCTATAGTAAACTTATGTGGTAGTTATGTTTATTTTGTTATTAGTATAGTTGAACACAAACTTTAAGGCGGGGGAATGCCCCTAAGATGATGTACGAACTTGTTATTAAATGAAGATATTATGTTTATCTATTTAAGTTCATGCTTGCTTTTGCTATCCATTTAAACGTAAAACCCCTGTGAGTCTCCTACTATCTTGGAAGCACGCCTTGCATATAATATCGAAGCTCCTGTGGGACTAAGGTTGTCATTCATTAGCTTTAATATTATATGCAGTGGACTGCCACGTTTAGGGTACCCTCTGGAGCGTGACAGATACTTTATGTCAAGAATAATCATTCTTCAATTAAGGAAAGGAATGGAGTTTCCTTATCTCTTCCATATTATATGGAATAGAAATTTCTTATGGTAGAATTTTTTATAAATTAAACAAAAGAGTAAATACTCCATGGTAATAAAGACATAATACATTTCAATTCCAATAAGCCAATCGTAACATTAGTATTAGATTTTATGGCCTACCTATGATGATGGGGACACATATAGGGTTTTTTTTTTTCAGTGAAAATATAATATATTGCACTCAATATAGTCGTTACGTGCTAATTTATCACTTAATTCACTGTATGCTGAAATTTGCACAACGAGTTTATTCATGATGCTAGATACTAGAGATGAATTTATATACTTGTAAAATGGATAATCATAGGGTAAGACTTCACATTTAGTTTATGGTAAAAATAATAAATGTATATAATGGGATTGTACATATACAAGTTATCTTAAGAAATTACATGAGAATGAGTGATTTAATACCAATTCAAGATTCACGAAAGCATTCCAAAGATCTTTTAAATGCAAAACCTAGGTGCTCTGATATATCCATAGAAGTCCAAAGATCTTAGATTTTTGGATGATGGGTGTCGGTGAAAATCGTCCCTAATTCTTTCTACATCAAGCAAGATGGCAACAAGAGATAACAATTTTCCCAGTTTCTCATAGTATTTATTACCCTATATATTTCTATGTTTTAGGAGTTACTGAATGTCAATTGATATTTTGGTTGACTCTGAGTGTTTGGTATATTTGGATTGGCAAGGCAGATAAGTATCATTTGTATGTGAAGTTAGGTGCAGTAGTTATACATTATGTAATGTTTGGTTGAATGAACAAATGGTTTTATATAATGCTTGGTTTGAAGGAACGTATAGTTTTTTGCATCATGTGATCCATAGTAGTGCACTAGCCCTTTTCGTTCTGATCTTGGAATACAGGTTAAGAGGAACATTACTTGGTAAGCATGTGGTCTAATATTGAATGAACTTAGTAAGTTCTGGATGGTTGAAATGTACAATCAATAAATTGGCCTATATAGAGTAACCTATTAGGATTTGGTCCCTTAGGTTTGTTTGCGCAGTATGATGGCATATGACTATTAAGGACATGTGTAAGTTACTAATGCTTTGCAATGGATTAAAGAACGGAGTGAGACTATAATCCTTCTATTGCATGGTTTAGTTAGAATAAAGTTGTAAGCGTTCCTAAGTCGAAATAACTTGAAAAGGTTTATTGAAGTGAGGCGTTAACTAAGTAAAGTATAGGTTTGACTCGATAAGTAGAATTATAAACTTGTTGCCTTTGCTTTAATAAGCATTATCCACTAAAATGAATGTCATTCAATGTTTGGAAGACATTCTATGATTAAAATATGAATTATATGTGTTCAATTTTTTTTCTTTTTATGTTTATATTGTGTTAGCTAAGGGATTAGTTTCCTTTACTAATTAACTGCCACTATAGGCTCAACAGATTGAAGATATTAGCTAAATTGAGAGTTTGATGGCTTGTTTACTTCATCATATGAAATAAAGGAAGGGATTGAATTCCAATCAATGGAATGTAATAAAGTTGTAATGACTAAACATGTCTATTATAATATTTATTTGCTATAAAACACAAAATAAGTAACCATTAGAGCAAAAGTAAAATATCTATAATGTTTATTGTCTTTATTATAGAGAAATATTAACCATATAGGTGATATGTTTAAGCAGAGACATAAAAATTGAAAAAAACATTAGATAAGTTCATATATATGGGGATATGAATTGCTATTCATTATTTTTCATAACATGAATTCATTATAAATTGTCATTCCTCCAAATAAATACCAAATTTGTTTGTATGATGGAATGAATTAGAAAAAAAGATTGTGGAAGGAGGGAAAGTAGAGGGAATGAATTATTAGAGAATTTGAATCTTTCATGTATTTGACTATAGAAGGGAGGAAATTGATGGAATATTAATTATTATAAAAGAAAAATGAGATATAGGAGTAAATTATTTATATACTCCTAAAAGAAAAAAGTAATTTATAAAATAAGGGCGTAAGAGTAATTATTTTTTTTTTTCACTTTCCCTTATTATTCTCTCAATTTTAGGAGGAGAGGGGGTAGAGGAATGGGGACCGAAGAAAATATTACATCCATTTTCTTTTCACTTATTTTTCCTTTCATATCAAACAAGGAAATAATATTTAATTCCTTCCATTTCCTCTCTTTTTTATCATTCCTTCCTAATTCTCTCATACCAAACGGTAGAAGTAAATGGGCTACGAGATTCCTACTTATTTTGTTTGATAGAGAATCAATGTTTGGATAAATATGTAATAGATCTATGTAAGGTTCTGTGCATTAATTTTATAGTATGTAAATATTAATGTGTATACAATAAGATAATACACGATGTGAAACTTTACGGATTTCTTCTTCAAGAAAGTGGATTATTGAGTGGTGTAAATATTGATTTATTTTTGTGACATTTTACGGTGTATATTGGATAGCCTTATCCATATTTTAGGAATAGTAGCATTATTATCTTCATATTCCTTTAGTAAACAGGTTTAGTCGACACCCAAAAATGGGATGTTACAGGTTTGTTCAATGACTTGTAAGCATTCAGTTTTTGCGTTAGGATCAACAATTCATGTGCGACTTTAGGTAGTTGTTACACATAGATTCTATGGACGAAGATGGTAGATTTTTATTTATCTTTCAATAAGATTCAATGAAATATATTGATAAATCTGACTAAAAAATCCATAAATCACATTAGGACAAAACAAATCCAGAAGAGATATTTTATTCATTCTCATTTACATAATAAATATATATGACTATAATATGTAAATATAAAGTATCACACAGCATATATTTTAACCAATGAGCTGATTGTGAAATATTAAAATTTATGGATAAATGCCATACTTGTTATATGAACTTCACCAATTTTTGCAATTAACTCCACAAGGTTTGAAAATATATTCATTTCGTATCTAAATTTTGTCTATTTTTGTAATTTAATACCTAAACTTTATTTGGCTATACAATTTGCTACCTGAACTTTGTCTATTTCTACAATTTACTATTTAGTTCAAGTAATATAGTATAAATCATAAAAAATAGTTTATATATAGTAAACTAATACTTTAAAATTTGAGGTAGTTAGTCAAAAAAACAAATAAAGTTCATGTATCAAATGTAACATTTATCTTAAATTTATTCAAAATGAACTTGCAATTCAGTGAAAAAGGAAAAAAAAAGTTATGATAATAGTTATCTAAAGTTTTATTATAATTTTATGAGTTAAGCTATTATAAAGAAATATAGAAAAATATGTGGCATATTCGTACTTAAAAATCTCCAACTTAATTGAGAACAGGCTATGTGTTTAGCATAAGGAATCCAGTATAATCAAGATATACCTAAATTATAGATTCCTTTTTAGTTATTACTGTACTTTTGATACATAGATGGATGTCAAAATGGAGCAAGTAGAAAAATAGATAAGAGTAGCACTCTATGGTTACTCGATATTCTATGTTCTTTTGGTGATATATAAGGAAGATGTGTTGTAGATTAATTGATACAACTTTCTGAATAAATGCAAGCAGGTGTCAATTTTCACAATTAATATTTCTTCTCCATTACCAATTGAGGCCATTCACATGCTCTTGTTTTAACTTTTGAGGATCATGAATACCATCTAATCATAATCCCAATATGTCATGGGCATTAAGAAGAACTTATGTGATGAGACTAGTAGTGGGTGTTGTCCTTTCAAGTAGCATACATAACAACTGCTATGTGTAACAACTTATAAGACAAGATTACCCTATCAGGCATGACATCTTTGGAACTTCATTATTTTTCCCTCTTTGTGTATGTTTTATTTTTGCCATACCAAATGAATATCACTCAAATAGTAGGTTGTAAGGTAAAACCATGAAATTTTAGAAAATTATCAAAGTTGTAAGTAAATTAACTTACAGGTGTTGTAAGGAACGCAGATTTCCGATGGAAGAGGTATACTTCCCGTCAATCATTCTCTGAGAGAAACCTAGTGAAAGTACATGGTAAATATGAGTAACTTAGAGTTCCCCAATAGCAAAATATATATACGTACTAATATTCTAGGCATGTATTTTATGCACTCTTTTATGCAGTAAATCATTATGATTGAATCATCTTTATTAAGATTAAGCACATTAGAAGACTATATTTGTGTTAACACTCTATCAAAGTCCTCCATATTTAGTTTGAATGACATACGCGTAATGTATTTATTGGTATATAAGTTTGACCAATCTTATATAATAAGTTCTCTATATTTATGTTATTGCCACTATACTTATTTGTGTTTACAACCATAAATGATGAGTCACAAATGGATGAACTTAATTTGAGGGAAAAAAAGCATCTATTACTTCCATTACTCAACAAAATCATATAGAATCTAATTTAATTTTAACATAAACATACATAACTCATTCAAAATGTAGATACGTAATTAAATGCTATTGCAAATGTTGGATACTTTTATTATATTTATACTATATTGTATCTTTCAATTAAAGAGATAAAAAATTGAATAGTTGGTGTCTAGTGACATAAATCAAGGGATGAGTTTACCATATTTGCATTCTATTAGGATTAATGTCAAAAATAATACCTAAATTTTCACAAAAAGTTCAATTAAATATTTAAAGTTTGATTTTGAATAATTTAGTATCTGAACAAAATTTTCATTAACTTGTTTTACACCTGAAGTTTGGTTGTAATGATTTTAATACTTCAACAAAGTTCTCGTGGACTTCTTAAAACTTTGTCCTTCTTGAAACTTTGTCCATGTACCAAAAATGTTAAAACCAAACTTAAGGTATGGAAAAAGTCAATAAATCTAATTGAAATTTTTGCAATAGTTTACGTTAACCATGTTCTAAAATAAGGATGATATTTTAATTTGCTAACATACATAACTATAATTATAACTCTGGTATATTAAACACTAAAACATTAAACATTAAAAATAGAATAAATGAATGAAAGGTTGCACTAAAGCTCCCTTAACTTGAATAGTGCCTTTTGATGGTTGTTTATCATTTTATATACTAAAAATAATGAAATTTTAATAATAGAAATCGAACATTACCTTCTTATAGTAGTTACATCTATTAGCATGTATTGGTAATTTATAAAAGCAAAGTGGTATTTTATATATATTAGATATGTTGATTGATTTGTGTTTATTTACTTTAGTATATCGATTTCAAATAACTAAGGCTGGAATTTGTGATTACTCTTATAAATCATACTCAAACTAGTATCAATCTATTAGGACCAAGTTAAAGTACTCCACAAGGCTTGTTGATGAGAAAAACATTGTAATCTATTATTTTTGATAGTGCAGCTTTGTGTTGCCCTATAGTTTTTTCTCTTTTGGGTTTTTTTAAGTTGAATCTGTTGTCTTTATTTTTTTTAATTTCATTTTTTCATATCATTTGCCACCTTTAGGTAAGAGGAAAAATACTTTGTCATTATAGGCATTACTTTTCCTAACATATAATTATTGTCAACAACATCTAAGATATTTCAGTTATTATAAGTAATGCCACAATAAGTTGGCAACTTTATTAATAATATAAAATTACCCACATTGTTGCTAATAATGATTCAAAGAATGAAAAGAAAAAAAGTGATGTAAAGCATTTTAATGGATGAGAAGCTAGCTAAAAGGCATTACAACATCGCTATAGTAGAGAGGAAAACTAAAGGTTGTCTATAACCAATCTAATTTCCCTTCCTCAAAGAGGTACACACTGCTTACTATTATAAGTAGATTTAAGTTACGAAGCTCATCTAGGTGTGTTGCATGAAGATCACGAGGTTGTTGCATGTTTTAGCTATAGTTAGTGCGTCAAGACTACCCATGATACTAACATGGCACCCTCTTGATTTTTGTATGATGCTGTCCCTATCTAGAGTCAACAATGCAGGTACAACACATGTACTCATGCCCTCTCTAATGAATCCTTTTTGGAGCAACTCCTATAATTTCTTTTGTAACACTTTTGTCTCCTTTGGGTTCATCCTGTTATATGGAAGATTTGGAAAACTTGCACTAGGTATTAAGTCAATATGGTGTTGTATGTTCCTCATGGAAGGCAAACCATCTGGTAAGTCAATGGGTAACACTTCGCTGAATTCATCCAATAGCCCCCTAATACTATCGAGCACCTCTTCAGTCTTCTCCTCCTCATCAACTATCAGCACTTATTTTACAATCAATGCCTATACAGTTTAGGACTTCCTCATAGCATCATCCATCTGCTTCTCCAACTACGTAATTATAAGGAAGAACGTCCCTCTACTTTAGAAAGTTTAGAATGACTCACTAACTTCAAAGGAAAGAGTATAAATTTCAATCCATCTTTCTCCAATTTGTACACATTCTCCCTATCCGCATACTGGGTGTTGATATCTTGTTGCCAAGGTCTCCTAAACAACAAATGGCAAACATCTATATTTACTACATCCCGGTACATCTCATCCCAATATTTACTAATGAAGAAGGGTACTCTACAGCATTCTTTAACTTTAATCTTTTCTGCTACCTTAATCCACCCAATGGTATATGGGTTAGGATGCTTCTCAATCAATAATTAAAACATTTGCATAGCTTCCCTACCTATGATGTTCTTACAACTACCACTATTTACTATTAACTCAAAGACTTGGCCGTTAATTGTACATCTAGTGTAGAATAACTAATGCTGCTAAGTTTTCTTCTCCTGCTTCAGTGCCGGCATCAACTTCTTGATCATGTAAGCCTTCTCATCATCTCTATCTTCATCCTCAAAGTATTCATTACCCCCACTAGGTTCACAGTGAATTTCACCCTCTTCATCTCTCTCAACTATGTTAATTCCTCTTCTGTTAGGGCAATTGTTAGACCGATGGCATAGCTAGTCACATCAATAACACTTCCCTAATATTGGCTTCACATAGGATTGTTATGTTTTAGTGTGTCTTTCATCTCAACTAGTTTTTTGCCCACTGCTTTATCCTCCTTCTTATCATTAACTCCTCCTTGTATCTTCAGGATGGTCTTACTCTTCTCAACCAAAAATCTACTCGAACTTTCAACCCCGAATCTCATACTTCCACCATCAAATCAACTGCTTTTCTCTTGCAACATCAGTTCTACTCTAAGATCTATGTTTTAGCTTCACTCAAAATCTGTAGAACATGGACTTTGATTTTATACCGAATATGCATTGTTAACCATTCAGTATCCACCCTACTAACCCTCACTCTCCCTTAGATCATTCCTCTTTACCAATCGCATGAATTTTGCAATATATTCATGTATAGTCCTCTGCCCCTGGCAGCATCATTGAAATTGCTGAAAGAGGATTTGCTGATAATCAAAAGGTAGGAAATCTCGCTACAATAATTGCTTCATCCTATACTAGGTTCTCGCTGGTTTTCTACCCTCATGGTACCTCCTATTCTAAAGCCTCTCCCACTAGGCCGATGCATCCCCTTTCAATCGACATGCCACCAACTTTATCCTTCTTTCCTTGGGGATCTGCATATATTCGAATAACCTATTAATTTCTACTATCCAATCAAGGAAATCTTCAATGTTTAAGTTCCCGCTAAAACTAAGAATATCAACCTTCAGCGTAAATTCTTTGCTATCCCCATAGTCAAAGCCATAATTGTTTCTCATGTACCTACTGCCACCACCACCTCTTCTATGTGGTTATTCCTCTTCAAAATCATCTCCATACATCTGTAACCTATGATTTGTAGCTATAATTCTGACAATAGGATTGTCATGTGCATACTCAACCCTTGGTTGCATCATATCACCATTCCTATCTCTGTTGGCATCAGATCCCATCGCATCAAAATGCTTGATTAAGTCCTCAAAGATGTTCAAAATGCCGGGACCTTTGATCCATGTTATCCAACACCGCCCTTTGAGCCTATACTTCAGTTCATAGGGCTTCCACATCCTAAGCAACATCCGGAACATGACCACCTCCTAAACGGACATCTCCTAACATCGTTGCAAGACTCTCCACTCTGATACCAATTGATGCAACGAGTAGCATAAGATAAGATCAATCATAGATCAATCAATTATTGATCTTAAAAACTAAAACAAAATTGAGGAAAATCCTTCACTCAAGGAATGTTGAAATATTATTATGTGATAAAAATCGTTCTTATCAACAAAAGGACAATATATATTATCTCTAAAAAAAAAACTAAGTGTCCAAAATACAAAATTGGAACTAAAACTTTAGGCTTGTTTTGGGGCCTAAACAAAGGTTTTTGGGCTTGAGAACCACTTTATTACTATAAGATTTATAGATCTCTAAAAAGCTTTATGTGCATATATAATAATAAGAAAACATAGTTATAGGATAAAAATTATGGCTTCTAGAAGATAGGATGAGCATTTACTTCTTGGGCTTCTTGGATTTATCTAACTTATTCAAAATTGCTCGCAATCTGTTTTGCATCATTAATGGACTCAAGAATGTCAGGAGCACCTAAAATTGTATGTGTATATGTTACAGATAAATTATATTAAAAGTTATCAACATTTCAAATGGTAAAAAAGAAGAATCATTCTTTGGGGATAAATTTATTTAAGGTATCAATACTAAAAGTGGTTTTTAAAAAATCAACATTTTACAATGTGAGTCAAAATAAGGTGTTCACAATTGGTCATTGAGGAAAATTAAGGAAAATTCAATGAAAATTAATTCAAACTATGATGCCTTAAATGAATTTTATGAAATGTTAATATCTCATTTTTTTTCTTTTTATAAAACATTGATTCCTCTTTTTAACAGTCGAAAGATCAATACAATAAACTTACTTCTAAACATTGATACCCTTTGGTATAATTTACTATGTATTGTATACATATGAGGTGGGATACTGAGTTATCCCTCTAATGTTTGCATGACCTAAGTTTAAGTTAATAAATTATTGTTGTTAAACTAGTTATATGAATGATGTGATTATGTTAATGTGTGAGTATGCACATGTGATTGTTGTATCTCCATACTGAGCCTCAACTATATACTTTTCTTTTTTTAGGTACAGGTGATGTGTCATAGTTTACAAAGTAAACTTGACCAGCCATCAGTAGGTTTTGGGGTACGATGCTATAGTTAGTGAATCTCAAGAAGACTAGTGAATAGTATCTTGTTCTGTAGAGAATTAACAACATCAGTTGAAATGTTGTTATTTGTCTTCTTGATTGAGCATAGAACCTTTTGATTGTTAGACGTGCTTTAGGTATGTATAATTGTTAGTGGACTCAAAGGTTGTTAGTGTTGTTATGTTCTGTACCTATGGAGTTGTTATAGTTATGGAATCAGTATGAATGTAACTAAAGTTTTCTTATAGTCACTAATGTATCTAGAGATAATTACCATATTCTAAATCTGAATGTCTTCATATCTCATATTAACATGTGATAGGCTATAAATACCTTATGTTTAGGGCCTTATATATATAATAAATTATAAATATGAAATAAGTCAGAAAAAAAATCTACAAGTGATTTATTCTAACTAATTTTGATGTGTAGATTTTGAGACAGTTTTATGATTTTTTTTTTCAATTAGCCCTATATGTACTTTTAGGAATCTTTAATTTAAAATGTTAATTTGATACCTGAATGGCGTTGCTCTAAGGTTATAGTGTTTTTTTTTTTCATTTTTTTAACTCTTAATAGTATCTAGAATATAGTTAAGTTGAGATTCTAAATACTTTTTTTACCTTTGTTATTTAATTTGATTTTAGTGAGGGAAAAGAGTACAAAGGGTTACTACCCATAGAAGAATTAATTTTAAAAGCAAATTCAATTATCGGTTCACGTTTTGAAGATTCTTAAATGCTCAATGAAAGGTTAGAAGGACAAAAAACATTTAGTGAAAACCTTGAGGCTTTATATATATATATATATATATATATATATATATATTCAATCAATGAGATGGAAATATTATAGACTAAAGGAATAATTAAGTACGATTTGCTTGTAACCATAACTATACGCTTGAAATTATTCGAAATTAGTGTCTATGAAGCTTCGAAAGTGAGATGGTGAGTTGTTGGCAAATATAAAATTTAGCATGATGTTTTTCACAAAATGCTTGAAAATGTCTAGTCTAGTGTGTGTGATGTACCGAAAGAAATATAAAAGAATTGGTTCAATTTGAAGCAAAGTATATTAAATTAAATTGTAGTAGTGTAAGAAGATAAACCTGGTCACGCATGTATATCTAGAATGATGGATCATGTACAAGATGAGCAAGAAATGGTATCTAAAAGTTAGGAGAGGCAATTGCTAATGTTTTATATAGATAACATTTTTACATAATATTTGAATAAGCTACTAATATAAAATCTTTGAGCAGGTGTGGACAATACATAATACTATCTAAAATCTCATGATAAAATGTGAATAAGCAACAAAACTCCCCTTTCTCGTTGCAGAGTTAAGAAAGGTAGTGGTCGAAATTGTTACTTATCATGACTAACTCCAAAGGATTCAAAAATCTATCTTAACTACTTTTTGTTCGTTGTTTATTGCTTGATAATTAGTGAATATTGAGTTGGCAAAGAAGACTGTTAATTCCAGTAGGTTGAGCTCGGTCAGGAAGTAAATTTAGATATTAATTTTTGTTGTCTTCTTTGATTTCTTGATTTACTACTAAACTTTTATGGAACCTTTATTGCATGAGAACTGATGTTGTAATATTTTTAAAGTTTTGCTATGAGCTTAGTACTAACCAAAAGAGTATTGGAAGATGTTTAGCAACTGAGTCAATATGTTAAAGGTAAGGATTGAGAGTTGGTTTAACATCACTAGGTAAACCTAAATAACTTCGTTAATTTAACAAACGTTTTCTGTCTATGTGACCTAATACCACTTAGTAGTTAATTAAAAGGAACTTTCTTCAATGAAAGTGGCTTAAGCAGCTCACCCCAGTTAAGCTTTAGCCGAAAAAGGGAAGAGACAGGCATGATATGCGACAAGTTAACCAAATTAATGGCTCAACTTCAAAGTAGCATCCCTTTTATATAATAGTACCAATAGGCGTCTATAGTTAATATGTTCTAAGTTTTATTTACTTGGTTCAATAATGCATGTGCTATACAATTGTTTTGTTCTTTTATACCCATGTTGCTTAACAATGAGCTAAAGGGGTTAGATTCGCTAACTAACTTGACATATAAGTACTAAAGAATGAAGTTGCTAGTAAGAAGAGAGTTTATTATAATATTAGCTAGTTGTATTGAAACAGAAGTCCAACTTTTGAACTTTCATTCCAGGATTATATTTTATACATTTTTTTTCTATTTTTTTATTTTAGGAAAATTGTTATGTAAAAATCTGTAATGAAACTGTAAAAATTTAATACAAATCTTAGCTCTGTCGAGCTAAATTTAGGTAAAGTGGATGGTTTTAACTATAAGCCCTTGATTCGCATAAAACGATTTATTCTCATGCAACACCACTTTTGAAGAGACTATCCATAGGTGTTAATTAGTAATATGAAGGATCTAAAGCTGCTAAAGCTAATAAGATAGGTTGTATGTGAACAAGCTAAGAAGATGTTGATTGATGATGAATTATTAACAGTGAACAATTAATAAGATTGAAGCATAGCTTATGATGAATTTTTATAATAGGTTCCAATAGTGGATATGAATAGATCTACAAGATGTGAATTAAGAGCTTTTGCCCCATCTTGGTCTTAGCACCATGTCTTAATCTACAGTACCGATGTTGTATATGCGATGATATTGGTATTGAAGTTCTAAAAGGTTAGTGTTATATTTATGGACTACTTCAAATAGCAATCACTCATTAAAACCATTATGTATTTTCTTTTTTTCCCAAAAAATCATTATTGTTGAATGGTATGAAAACGGTTTGATTCTCACTTTCCCAACATTTCTAATATGTGTAGTAACTTAGAAGAAAAAAGAAAAAAAAAAGAAAGGGAAAAAAAAAAGGCATTAACTAAAAACGCAAAAGCCAAAGATAAGGCTTACTACTAGTTCACTCTGAATGGTACAAGAAAGGCAACATATCATAAAATGTTAGACTAAGACGTATTATGACCTATTATCTTTTTTGTTGCTTCTTTTATTATTCTTTTTTATAGTCATTTTGCTCATTGTCACTAGTAGCAAACTAATATGTAAAGACAGAAAATTTGCGATGAAAATTTCTGTCTTTTAAAAAAAGAATTAGCAATAGATTTGTGACGGATTTATGATAACATAAAATATGAATAATCTTATAATTTTTAAATGCTTTTGTGACTGAATTTGCGACAGATTATAAAATGATTTTGCAACGGAACTTTTTCTGTTGCAAATTTTTCTCTAATTTTAGTTGGAAAATTTAGCTCCAATATCTATTTTTTATTTTTTTGTTGCAAATTTGTCTCTAAATTAAATTATTATACATATTACATACAAAAAATTACATTTAAAATATTTTTTTAATTATACATATCAAATATAATATATAAATGTGTAATATATAATATGAACTTATATTATATTTATAAATTAATTTTATTATATATTAAATATAATATGTATAACCATATGTCATTTACAACTAATACTATATATTTTATTTATAATATGTTTATTAATATATTACATATTTATATATTATAAAGTATAAAATAAATAGTACTTAAAATATGTTTGCTATAAAACTTTTTACATTTCATAAGTCATTATTTACGTATTATATATTCTTCAACAAATAACTTCTTCTATAAAAAAATTAAAATACAACTTGATAAAATAATGTATAAAAATAATGTTATATGTTATAAATAAGTAATTTCATAAAATACTACTTAAACATAAAGTATTTAAAATAAAAAAATGAAAAATAAAAAATTATAATGTTTTTATTATATATATTTATTATAATTATTCATATGTTATTGAATTATAAAATTATTTATATATATATTACATAATTTATATTTACATAATATGAATTATTTTAAATATAATAACATATTTTAAAAAAATAATATAATATGTAAAAATATAGTTTATTTAAATAATAAAATATATATATATAAAATAATTAGTTAAATATAAATATATTTAAATTGATATTATATATTATTTTATTAATATATCAATGAAAAATATACTTTTATATTGTTTAGTATATTTATTACATATCTAATAAAATTTATAATTTATAAGTTTTACATAATTAAGTGTAATAAAAATGATGATAAAAATAAACATATCACTTAAAAATATATAATTTATTAAGTTAATAAAATATAAGATAAGTAGTGTAAAAAATACAATTATTTATAATAAATATATAATTTAAAATAATTATTATAAAATGTAAACTTAGTATATACAAATATTATATATTAGTTTAATAAAATATTAATAAGACATCCTTAAAAATAGGTAAAGAGAAATTATAAAATAAAAATTAATTATAAAAGATATGTAAAATGTTTTATAGTTATATTACTATAAATTGAGATACCTCTTAAATAGACAGTAATAGAACTTTATTCATGAAGATAGGAATTGGTTCATCAATTTAGTGTTTGTGAAAACTTCAATATTAAGTATGCTTATTGCATACATTCAATGATAGGTGACCCTTAGGAAGGATAAATAGGAGGCAGATAAGAATTTTTTTTTAAAATTTATCTTAGAATAAGAGACAGATTTGCGATGAAGTAATTTTCTTTATTATTTACTAATTAGGTATTTAATAATAACT
This sequence comes from Combretum micranthum, assembly GCA_024138025.1. Lineage (NCBI taxonomy): Eukaryota > Viridiplantae > Streptophyta > Magnoliopsida > Myrtales > Combretaceae > Combretum > Combretum micranthum. The sequence goes on along the minus strand of JAMXBD010002310.1, from coordinate 168,045 downwards.
AATCTATAAGGACAGATTTGCAATAAAAATTCCATCGCAAATTTGCTACAGATAATAAATCTCTTTAAAATAATTGGCGAAGATGATTTTTGAGATAGAAATTTGCGACTTAAATATCTATCTTTGAAAGTCTTTAGATAGATTTTTCATATTTAGAGATAGAATTTTTTGTTCCTAAAACCAAAATTTCTTGTAGTGTATTAAAAGAAATTGAGATTTTCATTACCTAAAAATTACACATGGCTTTAGGCACAAATTCTTTGGATGAAGTTGGAAGATTTTCACTTTGATTTCAATAGGATTTTCATAAATTATGACAACACAAATGTTGTTAGTTTGACAAAAAATCTCATACATCATAACACAACAAAACAAATTAACAATAGATATGATTTGATTATTGCTCATTTGCATTATAAAGATATATGGATTGAATACGTAGATATAATTTATTGTAGCTCATTTACATAATAAAGATATATGGATTGAATATGTAGATATAAAATTTTAGTTGGCATATATTTTCACTAACCATGAAATCATGAAAGATATTAAATAATAAAAATGAAACCAGTGATTAGCATCCCAATAAAATGATGATAAAGGTTCTCTAAAGTCTATATTTTTGTGAGTTAAATTTTTTCTGAGAAGGTTAGAAAAATTTGTTGTGACTCTATATGCATACCAAACATTTGTAACATAATCTAACATGTGCACTCTTCATTAAGAACTATACAACATGCTTTAAATTCAAAGAAAGCTTATGAGGATTTTGTTTAGAGATTTAATATTTAGAGACAAATTATTACCATATTTGCTTGATAAGACAAAAATATTGGAGATCTTTTTTTAACATATGGTTAAAATTTGTGCTTATGTGAGGACCCCTATAGCTAGACCATAGTTTCTTTTGTTTTTTTTCATAATATAGCTTTTAAACTACTTTTCTACTAAATATGATATTAAAGAATTATCTTTATTCCTCTTCACTCATATTCACCGCATGCATTCTCCATTAATGTCTTCTAGAAAACCTAAAATATTAAAGCCCTCTTCCAATCATGTCTCTCCAGGCTTCATTCAATGCTAAGCTCTAAGGCAATCTCACAACTTAAGAAGTTACTTACACTTGAAATGTTTCAATTAAAACCTTTGTAATAGATGATTCCTTGTCAAACATAGAACCTAGCTAATCCAATAAGTATGAAGATGTGAATATGAGTTCTTTACTAAGGCAAAAGGAAGAACTTGACAATTATGAGGAAGTTTTCGTAAGAACAAATGTTGTAGACCAATTTTATTTTTGAATAGAGATGTTAAAAGAAGTTCATTATCTTAGAATAACCAATTTTATGAAGATTGTTAAATATTTGCCATTTGGAGCAAGTTGGAATCGTTCTCTATCTTAGAAACCCCTTCTAATCATGTCTCTCTAGGCTTCATTCTTCAATGTTAAGCTTAAGGCAATCTCAAAACTTAAGAAGTTACTTACACTTGATATGTTTCGTTAAAACCTTTGTAAATAGATGATTCCTTAGTCAAACATAGAACCTAGCTAATCCAATAAGTATGAAGATGTGAATATGAGTTCTTTACTAGGCAAAAGAAGAACTTGACAATTATGAGGAAGTTTTCGTAAGAACATGTTGTAAACCAATTTTATTTTGAATAGATATTAAAAAAGTTCATTATCTTAGAATAACCAATTTTATTTTTGAAGATTGTGTTAAATATTTGCCACGTTGTGGAAGCGAAGTTGGAATCAATTCTCTATCTTAGAAACCCTCTTCTAATCATGTCTCTCAGGCTTCATTCTCAACGTTAAGCTCTAAGGCAATCTCACAACTTAAGAGTTACTTACACTTGATATGTTTCGATTAAAACCTTTGTATAAATATGATTCCTTGTCAAACATAGAACCTAGCAATCCAATAAGGATGAAGATGTGAATATGAGTTCAATACTAAAGCAAAAGGAAGAACTTGACAATCATGAGGAAGTTTTAGTAAGAACGAATATTCCAAACCAATTTTATTTTGGAATAGAGATGTTAAAAGAAGTTCATTATCTTAGAATGACCAATTTTATTTTTGAAGATTGCGTTAAATATTTGCCATAGTTGTGCAAGCGAAGTTGGAATCAGTTCTCTATCTTAGAAACCCTCTTCTAGTCATGTCTCTCCAGGCTTCATGCTCCAACGTTAAGCTCTAAGGCAATCTCACAACTTAAGAGGTTACTTACACTTGATATGTTTCGATTAAAAACTTTGTAAATAGATGATTCCTTGGTCAAAGACATAGAACCTAGCTAATCCAATAAGTATGAAGATGTGAATATGAGTTCTTTACTAAGGCAAAAGAAAGAACTTGACAATTATGAGGAAGTTTTCGTAAGAATGAATGTTGTAGACCAATTTTATTTTTGAATAGAGATGTTAAAAGAAGTTCATTATCTTAGAATAACCAATTTTATTTTTGAAGATTGTGTTAAATGTTTGCCACGGTTGTGGAAGCGAAGTTGGAATCAATTCTCTATCTTAGAAGCCCTCTTCTAGTCATGTCTCTCTAGGCTTCATTCTTCAACATTAAGCTCTAAGGCAATCTCACAACTTAAGAAGTTACTTACACTTGATATGTTTCGGTTAAAACCTTTATAAATAGATGATTCCCTAGTCAAACACATAGAACCTAGCTAATCCAATAAGTACAAAGATGTCAATATGAGTTCTTTACTGAGGCAAAAGGAAGAACTTGACAATTATGAGTAAGTTTTAGTAAGAATGAATGTTAGACCAATTTTAGTTTTGAATAGGGATGTTAAAAGAAGTTCATTATCTTAGAATAACCAATTTTATTTTTGAAGATTGTGTTAAATGTTTGCCACAGTTGTGGAAGCGAAGTTGGAATAAGTGCTCTATCTTAGAAGTCCTCTTCTAATCATGTCTCTCTAGGCTTCATTCTTCAATGCTAAGCTTTAACCAATCTCACAACTTAAGAAGTTACTTACACTTGATATGTTTCGGTTAAAACCTTTATAAATAGATGATTCCTTAGTCAAACACATAGAACCTAGCAAATCCAATAAGTATGAAGAGTGAATAGGTTTCTTTACTGAGGCAAAAGGACGAACTTGACAATTATAAGGAAGTTTTTTGTAAAAACGGATGTTAAAAACCATTTTTTTTTAATAGAGATGTAAAAGAAGTTCATTATCTTAGAAAAACCAATTTTATTTTTGAAGATTGTGTTACATGGTTGCCACAATTGTGGAAGTAAAGTTGGAATTAGCGTACCAGTGCTCTATCTTAGAAGTTATCATTACCTCTTCACTTTACAAGAAATAGTTCTTTTATTCTTTTTTTTAATTGTCCATTCAAAAAATAAGCTACATTTACATATTACTCAAACTGGGTATCTGAAGATATCACATTGCCATTTTGCAAGCATGTACTAATATAATTAAGAATAAGGTTATAAAGTGGGATGGGAGGTTGATTTGTTGAACCACCAATCCTTACAACATGTCCCTTTTTGTTATATAGAAACTACCCGGTTAAAAACTCTATTGGTTTTAACATGGAAGAAAGAAAATTCCTAAAAATATCCTTATTCTAATGACTAATTGAATCAGACCCATTCACAACTCTCTCCAAGCTAATGCAGTTAGATTCGAAAGTAATAGACCTTTATGATCACAAGTTAAACTAAAACTTTCTAAAAGTTTAAGACTCTACAAGGCGATGGGCTTTAACACCACTTATTAGAAGTGTGTGTGGGACCTTAGATTTATGTATGGGGGAATCCACATAGAATTGGATGTTAATAGTAGAAGTTAGCTTTGCGCTCAAAATGCTTAAGGCCTAAGACAATCCACAATTGCTACCTTACTTCTTATATTTTAGTTAATTAGTCCCCAACTGTTTCATGTGAGACTTTTTATATTTTTCATCTTTCAACAAAAGCAAAGGATCAGTAATCATTCTCCCTTAAATATCTTTGGCAACAACACATCCACTTATTGCACAATTATTGCCCTCTTCCCAAGCTCCATCCATGACCATGTTTGCTTTGAGATCCATGCTGTTTGGAATTGCTAAAATGGCTCTCTTGACACCAATAAAACACTCATATTCAAGACCACATGGTTCTCTTGTTATCTTTATCATGTCACCCCTTCAAGAAAACTCCAGTCAACATGATGGTCTATCTTTGGTAACAAACTCTTCAAATTACGAAGCGCACTACTTTTGAACTTCCAAACATCCCTGCTAGCGCACACAATGTGTCTTTCCGTCTTTTCCCTTTGCTTATCTTGACTACTAGGGTGATCATACCTTCAAACCAATCCATCAAAACAAGTGATTGTATTCCTACTTAATCTACCTTCACTTCTATGCCACAAACCACGACTCCTTTAGCCACATACAAGTCATTAATGCATGCTTTATAGTCTCAACATGTTCACAAAAAGAGTACATCTGCAAAGTCGGCTCCTTATACTCCATAAGAAGTGCTTTCTTTTAGATAATGTATCAAAGTTTCATACTTCTTCCACTACTCCTTTGATATTTTATATTAGACATTGAGGGTTTTGAATGATTATATTGCCGCAATTGTTGCCGAATTTAATAGTAAATTAATTTTGTAGTATGTATATCCCTTGCTGATGGCGAGACCATTCAATAAAGTCACTTTGGTCTACTATAGTGAAAGGAATGGATTCGATAGTCATAATTGTTGTCTCATCCAAACATTGTTTAAGAAGTCCTATTTTACATAAGTAGGTATCATGATGTATGTACTAAGCGAACTTTTGTCCTTGTTTTGTTTAATATAGAGGTTATTAGAGCTGGATAAGTAGGTTAAATGGGCCAACCCGGCTCGGCCCATACGGGCTGATGGGTTAAACGGGCCAACAAATTTTAACCCACTTTAATAAACGGGCCAAAATTTATAACCTTAACCCAACCCATATGGGCTGGTGGGTTAAACGGGCCAGCTCACTAACTTGACTTATTTAAAATTTAACAAAAGAACAATATTATACTAATAGTCTTATAATTTAACGTCATCTCTCATGATTTTTTAAGTGAAAGATACTAATATTGGATACCCCATTTCAACGAAAAAATATATATTACATTTGCTTGGGTTGAAGACTTGTTCACTGGACCATGAGAACTTGCTAATTCCTTAATATGTTTGCTGTATTTATTAACATGAAGGAGATAGTCTATCACTATTTTTACTATTATTTCCGCTTAGCATTGTAGGCCACCATAAAATTAATTGGTTATTGAATTGAACATTTCAAAATTCAAGTACCAAATTAAATTTTGTATAAAATTTGATTACTAAATTTACCGTATCCATTATCTTTAGAACAGTACAGCCAAAAGAATACAACTACGTCTCCAACAAAATTACCAGCTATCTTATTTTAAAAAAGGTTTGTATGCTTACGCTTTGAAAAGATAATGCTTAAAGGCAATATAGTATAGTTTCCTTTGGGAGCATGCAATAGTCATGTTACTGATCGTATGGCTATTGCCTTTTAGCCCAGAAAATATTATAAAGATATTGGTTTTGGCTATCTTCCTTGAAGAAGGATATAAAGTCTAGAAAGAAGAGATTTCAACTATGTGGACAAGTTGGAATGGTGACATAAATAATTAGCTAAAAATAGGACTTACGTTTAAAAAAAAAATAAAAAAGTGGGCCAACCCGGCCTGTTGCGGGTTAACCCGTAGGTTAAACGGGCTGGGTTTTTTTTATCCCGCTTTTAAACGGGTTAAAAAAAATCAACCCTAACCTGTTTTAAAAGTGGATTAAACGGGCCAACCCACAGGTTATGACTCATTTGTCCAGCTCTAAAGGTTATGATCTCAAACATGTAACCTAAGTTTTAATTAAAGGCAATAGACTAATCTAGTTAACTTTATATACCTTAATAATATTCCTAAAAAACGCATATGTGCTTCAAAATTACATCAACCATATATTATATCAACAAATCTAGTGACTAAATAAAAATTAATGCACGTGTAAATTAATAACATTAGCCATGATTATGAGTGTTTAAAAAAAACATATTAACAATCTTTTTTTTTTTCAAATACACATATTATTAATCAGAGTAAATAATTTTTGGTTCAACTTTTCATGTACTTAGTTTTTCTAGAAATGTGTAATTGTCACGGGCTCAGAATTTTGGAATGAACTCATGTGGCACTTAGTGCTCTAATCCATACTAAGAGGCTAAGTTCAACCTAAAGATCCCACATAAGAACTTAAAGAGAGAAAGTAGAGAGAGAAACTTTGTATGTAACTGTATGCACTCAATGTTTGGATGGATTTACAATTGAGGGGGTTACCCCAATATATACAAGTGGCCTCTCAAATGGATGGCCAAGATTAATTGATCTAATGGGTACAATTAAATCCTACCAACCGGTGGTAGATATTCACTTACCATACCAACTACAATACAATGTATCTGGACATTTTTGGACTTCCGGAGTCTTCTAGACCTTATAGGAATGAACCTCATGAATTTTGCCCATCTGCAAGGGTCCATGACATTTTCCTCCACTCAATTTAGCAACAACCTCGTTGCATCCTCTTCATGGAATCTATTGATGAGGTCTTCAAATTGCCACAGTGCCTCTACTAGTTCCCAACTTGCTTCAATTTCTAGTAATCCTTTCTACATGATCATGTATTTTTGTTTAGGCTTTTGGCCTCAATATCAAACATACCTGCCAGCTATGATCCTTTCTACTTCTTTATCATAGGAACTCCTTACGCTAATTGGAACTAGATGGGATGCCATCATTTCCGGATCTTCTTTGTTTTCACAATACGGCTTGAGCATACTCACATAGAAGACATGCAGCTTGAGTCTTGGGGGTAAGTCTAGCTTGTAGGTGACTCGGCCCATTCATTTTACCACTATGAAATGCCCCTCATACCTTCACGTCAATTCTTTATGGAGTTGACCCTTAGTCCTTTGAATAAGGTATAACTTGACAAGGACCTGGTCTCACACTTGATATTCTACAAGTCTTTTCTTCTTGTCAGCAAACTTCTTCATTCTTTTGATAGCTTTACTCAAATGTACCCGAGCTAAGTCTTGTTCTCCTGCCATTCTCTAGCAAACCTGCATGCAGGTAGGTTAATTCCTTTATACCCTGAGGCAATGGTATTAGGAGTCAAAGGTTGCTTTCCTAAAACAATCTTAAATGGGCTTTGACCTATCGATTCATTTTTCTACAAGTTGAAAGAGAACTGTGCCTCATCTAATAGCTTGGCCCAGTCTCGCTATTTAGCTCCACAAAATGGCTTAAATAGAGTTCCACTAGTGCATTGACCTACTCTGTTTGCCCGTCTGTTGGAGGGTGAAGATAGTTGAAAAGTTCAATTTGACCCCAATAATTTAAATAATTCCTTGCAAAACTTGCCTAGAATCATCCATCTCGATCACTTCACAATGTTCTTTGGAAGGCCCAATACTTCACCATATGCTTTAAGAATAATCAAGCTGCTTAGTCAGGGGCACTCCTTATTGCTAAGATGAAGGTAGTATACTTAGAGAATCAGTCAACCATGACCATTATTGTGTTGTATCCCTCCAACCTTGGTAAACTAACAATAAAACCATAGAAACACTCTCCCTTGGTTGTTCTAAAATTGGGAGGGCTTCAAAAATCCTAGTTGTACTCTGTACTTATATATTGCTGACAAACAAGATAGGTTCTAACATAATTCTCCACATCCTCTTGCTAGTGTGGCCAAAAGTACTTTTCCTAAACTAGTGCTTGGGCATGATGTATACCAAGATGTCCAACCCACTTGGAGTCATGACACTCCTTTAGTATCTCCTTTCATAGTGTTGATGAGCAAGGTACATACACTCTTTGCCTTTGTTGTAAATAAGTCCACCTTTTTCTGAAAACCTTCGAGTCTTCCCTTCTCTACACTGATTAAGTAAAGCTTTTCCATCTCATCTTCCTCCATAGCAACATGGATTCTATCAATTAGATCACTTTCTGGTCTACTAATGGTAACTAACTCTGCTCTTTGGCTCAAGGCATCTACAACCACATTCCCTTCTTGACTTATATTCTAAGTCAAAGTCATATTCTATCAAGAAAACTTACCATCGAGCTGCTTTTGTGAGAGGTTCTTCTGTGCCTGAAAATAGCTTGTAGCAATGTTATCCATCTTGACTACAAATTTCCTGCCAAGCAAGTAGTGTCTCCAAACTCGTAGGCAATTCCATCTCTTTCTCATGCACCACATACGTTCTTTCTATCTCATTCAGCTTTTAGCTTAAAAGGCTACCGAATGTTCATCTTGCATTAAGACAATCCGATAGCAAAGTCACTAGCCTCAGTATATACCTCAAAGGGCTTCATACACGAAAGTGCCAAGATTAGTTTCTTTACAAAAGCTCTTTTTAAAGTATCAAAGGCTTCGTGACATTTCAGACCCCAAAACTAGGGGGCATTTTTCTTTAGGAGATCTATTAAGAGGGTAGCCATCTTTGAGTACCCCTAAATGAAGTGTCTATTATAATTCACTAGACCCAAAAATAACCTCATCTCTATGGGCTTAGTAAGTTCTTTCTACTCCTATATCGCACATGCCTTCCTACTATGCATCCATATCTTTCCTCGCCTAATCACATGCCTAGGAACACCACTTCCTCTTGGGCAAATGCACATTTCTCCCTTTTAACATACAACTCATTCTCATGTAACACCTAGAATACTACCAGAAGGTAATTCACGTGTTCCTTTAGGGAGTTACTGTAGACTACTATTTCATCAAGGTATACTACCATAAATTAATCAAGGAATGGAGCCATGACTCTATTCATAAGTGTACAGAAAGTAGTAGGAGATTTGTGAGTCCAAAGGGCATTACAAGGAACTCAAAAGCACCATACCTCGTGATACATGTGGTTTTGAGCTCATCACCTTCTATAACCTTGACTTGTCCAGCTTGGAGAAATATCGAGCTCCTCCCAACCTATCGAAAAGATCCACTACCAATGGTATCGGATACTTATTTTTCATTATTACCTTGTTTGTGCTTGTAGTCGATACATAGCGAAGAGAGCCATCCTGCTTCTTTTAGAATAGCATTAAGGCTCTAAAGGGAGCTTTTAAGGCTTGATATATCTAGCTTCCAACAACTCTTTAAGTTGGCATCTCAATTCCTCCAATTCTAGAGGAGACGTTTGATATGGCACTGCTTGTAAGAGGTTTCACTCCTGTTTTAACTCGATTCATGGTCCACTTCCCTTAAGGGAAGTTTCCTTGGTAATTCGAGTTTCATTACATCCTTGAACTCTTCTAATAACTTCCCTACTATGTTAGGGATTGAGGCTCCTTACTTAGTTCTCTATCTTTCATAGCTGCTAGATAGGTCATCTCATTCCTCTTTAGCCCCTTTGTAAGCTGCATTGCTGATAGGAACTTAGTGGCTTCTCCTGCCTTCCTCGTTACAAGAATCACATTGAGACTTGCCATCCATCACACATAGACAATTGACTCGAGGAATAATAAGATCAATTTCATCAAGGAATTTATCCCTATCACAAACTCAAAATCATCAAAGGGTACTACCTCAATGGACTCCTTTCCTTTCCAACCACCAATCTGTAGATCAACTCCTCTCGCTAAACCAACTGTAGAGACTTCTTGAGAATTGACAGTCTTTAGCCAGGTATTAGTTTTCTCTATTAGCAACTTCAACTTAGCTACTACTAATTCCAAAATGAAAAGATGGGAAGCATTAGTATCAATTAGGGCATTTTATTTCTTACCAAACTTGTACTTGGTGTACATTAACCTTTGCACTTCTCAATTGTTTGTCTATTCATGGCACTTAAGACCTGCAATGAGCCTAATTTAGCTTCTCCTTCATCCTCTAAACTACTATTGCCATCATGACTACCATTTTCTCTTTTTAGGCATTCTCAAGCATGATGTGGCTTACTACAAAAATAGCAGTTCAATTCTTGAGGCTTTCTTCTTTCTCCATTTCTTTCTTCTATCCTACACTTTGCTTTAGAGGAAACTACCCTTTTCGTTTTATGTGCCACTCTTTCCTCTATCCATGGGAGGCCTAGAATCTATCTTCCTGAATTCAATCAAACTTTTGGTAATAGCCATGGCTTTAGAAATGTCTCATACTCCTCTTCTTTCCAACTATAATACCGCCCATGGTTTGAGCCCATAAAGGAACATAACAAGAGCATCGTTGGGACTCAAATTTGGTATCTCCAACATCAAATCAGAGAATTCCTACACATATTGCTTTACATCTCCTTTTGAGTTAAGTTCGCAGTTTAATTTCTACCTCATTAGGAACATTATGAGGGAAGCATTGCCCCTTAAACTCTTAGACAAAATCCACCCATGTGGTGGTGATATCATTTTCCCTCAAATGCCACTAAACCAATGCAGAGTCTTTCAAATACATAGCAACAATACATACCTTGCTTATGTCACCATCGACCCAATTGCATTGAAATATTGCTCAAGTCCCTAAAGGAAATTGATTCCACTTTTCGAGCCGATCTAACTTCCTTGAAGTATTCAGGGTTGGGCACATCCACCTTATGCATCAGTTAGATTGTTACCCCATTAGCCATTGTCACTCTACAAGCATCAACTAAGCCCTGATTTTCTTCATCTCTTGATGTAAGGTAGCAATTGCAGCATTAGTCCATGCCTCATAAGCACCTTCCTTATTTTTTAGTGTCTTGATCCTATCTTCAAGGAGTTCTTCATTCTCTTCGATGGCCCAATCTCGAGCTATGAGATTTCCTATTGCCTTATTGATAGTTCCTTCAATTGGCCACATAGGTCTCCCTCAATTTCCTCCTTCAGGCTATCCATCTCATCAAGCCTTTCCTTCCTTTCAGCAATGCTTAACTTAGCTCTCTCCATTCAAGCATTCAAAGCATTTAGCATGTCTCTAATCCAAGCTCTTTGTTTGGTCATTCGTGCTCCTCTTGCTCATTTACCTCCTCCACTATAGAGGTGTTGTTTTCATTTCCAGACAACATTTTCTCCACCAACCCTTAATCTGATACCACTTATCACGGGTTTAGGATTTTTGAATGAACCCATGTGGCACTTAGCACTCCAATCCTACACTAAGAGGCTAAGTTCAGCCTAAAGATCCCACACAAGAATTTAAAGAGAGAAACTCTATATATAAATGTATTCACTTAATGTCTGGATGAATTTACAACTGAGAGGGTCACCCCAATATATACAAGTGGCCTCTTGAAATAGATGGCCAAGATTTACCTGATCTAATGATTACAATTAAATCCTACCAACTGGTGTTAGATACATTCACCTACCCGACTAACTGTAATATAATGTATCTAGACATTTTTGGAACTTTCGGAGTCTTTTAGAACATCCAGGAATGAACCTCTTGAATTTTGCCCATCTGTAAAGGTCCATGACATAATCATGTCTTGAAATAGTGGAATTCCCTTTTCTACCTTGAATTGATTCTTGTGGTATGTGAAGATGAATATATATATATATATATGTATGTGTGGGTATGTGCCTGTCTGTCTATCTGTCATTATCAAGAAATAATTTTAAGAGAATCGAGCTATCTATATGCTATTCTTGGGACAAAGGATGATGATTTATGATACTCCTTAAATATAGATAGTGGAACTCTAATTACTAAGGCACCTTTGGTATAATGGCTTGGAGTTCATTGGAACTTTAAAGTTAAGTATACTTTGTGTAGAGCAATCCTAGGATGGGTGACCCTTGGATACTTGGCACCAAAAGGATAAAATCGTATGCATGTGGCCAGAGCAGACAATTCCTTGGTGGGTGGAGTTGCAGAGCATTATAGATACTATCAGAGTAGCTCATTAATCAAAAGTAGACTATCTGGTATGGTTCTCAACCTGTGTAACAAAACTAATGAGGACGTCAGTTCTATAAGTGGTGGAGTATGTGACACCCTTTAAATAGAGATGTGAAACTATAATCACAAAGGTGCCTTTTGGTGTAATGGCTTAGAGTTTAAAGAAGCTCTAAAGTTAAACATACTCTATATAGAGCAATCCCAGGATGGGTAACCCTTTGGGAAGTACTTGTACCAAAAGGGCAAAGCTATGCAGCATGTGGCCAAAGCTAACGATATCTTGGTAGGCGGAGTTCCAGGGCATTACATGATGTCACAACAGGCAAATTTCTTTTTGCATTTTGCAATTAGGATTGATGCTATTTTATATTAACCTAGTTTGGCTTCCCATCTGCAATATGTAAAAATATGGGCATACTTACTTCATTATATGCACAATTTATGTTTTTCTCGGCAATTTCCTTAAGTTTACTAACTTAGTAAAGTGTCATATTTGGAAAGACATTATGGCCAAAAGAAGTGAAAATATGAAACACATTATCACACATGTGTTTGGCCTTAAGAGAGTTAGATATAATTAACCAATATGAAACCTTATACGATAGGTAACATCGAGTAACATTTCGTAAAATATTTACTCAAAGTATTCAAGGTGCGTTAGGTTTCCTATAGAAGAGGGTATAAAGATTGGATACCCATGTACGACTAAAACTAGAGAAAATAATTTCATACCTGTCAATAATCTAATAATCATCACTTAGCTTGTAACATTAAGGCAATGCAAATATTTTGAATATCAGACCCCTTTTTTATTACTTATTAGTTGGACGTACACCCATGGATATATAAAAAATAAATAAAGTAAAGAATGTTGAAACGATAAAAACATGAAGAATTATGGGAATTGCATGTTGATATTTAAAATAGAATAAGGAAGTTAATTTTATAATAGAGAGGATTTTCTGAAATATATCAAGCAAAAGATTGGTAAAATAAGATTTTTATGGAGGGAGGAGTAAACTTCCATAGCTAATAACATAATGCAATTTATTTTTAATGTGAATTTATTGTTTATCATTATAATTAAATTCAAATATTATTAATACTATATAAGAGGCCAAATAGGACTCTTGTTCTTTAATATAATAGATATAGATAAAGATAAACATTTAATCTTCAACACTTACCTAATTTTCTATGTGAATACTTAACTTTTTTTTCCTTATTTAAGTCTTATCTTTTAAAATTTTGCAAAAGGAACTTTCATCAGTTCCATCAAACTTTTTTTATCCTCTTAACATATGTCAACTATTAATAGATCCACAATAAAGATGATGGGGTTGTGGGTGATGATTTACTATTGTTGGTGTGTTGGGCTACCCACCAACAAAGGCAAGGTAGCGATCTATTACTAGCATGACCCCATTATGTTGAGTTCTCTTATGATATAGTTTTGATGGTAACAAAAAAATTAAGATTATATAGTGTAATTTTTAATGAGTATAGGTTTGAGTTAATTAAGAATATATAAAAATTTAATTTAGCAAAAGTTATGTGACAGAAGTTAGTTTAGAACTTATGAAACATGAAAACATAACAACATAATTTAATAGAAGTTTTGTCAAGATTTCTTGGTCATGATAAAAGTGGTTATAAGGATCGTCTAAAGAATGATGAAAGTTTTGGAAGAAATTATATAAGTTAACAAAGTTTTCAAGAAAATATTTCCGAAGTCTCATTGGAAGAAAATGAATTAACTAATATAGTTATCAAAAGTTACTTCAGAAGTTTAGCATTTGAAGATAGAAGATGCTAAATGGAAGCAGAAGTTAGATCAAAACTTTCATACAATGTTGTCATGAAATTTTCCAAAATTACGTAAAAGTTAAAAAAAAAGTTTTGATTTTTGTCGAATTTGAAGACCCAACCCCACTTGTCATACATATTTGGGTAATATGCTTGATGTGCTCCATGAAAGTTTGATTAAAATATCATGGAGATTATTTTATGAAGATCAAATATAATATTCATCAAAGTTTGTTCAGTTAAATCTTGAAGATATCACTTGATTTGATTTGTTAAAATTATCAAGTTGATTTTAGGATATTTTATTAAAGATTTACAAGGAAGATGAGCATATAAGGATGAATTATTTAAAAGAAATAGATAAAGATAGAGCTTCCTCAATTCATGGATACTTCAACAATCATATATTTGAAGGCTTATCTCTATGCAATATTGATGCGAACGACATAACAGAAACTTATTTTATCTAGAGGGAATCATCTAAGAAAGTGAGGAAGAAGTAGCATTGTGTAAGCCACCAACATTTAGACCTCCACCACCAACCTTCAAGACCTACACCACTAGCCTTTAGATTTACATTGCCAACCTTTATGGTTTGTTTCGCCATTTTAAGCCACTAGCTTTTATTTAATTTTGTCCTTTAGAAATCACTATGTAAAAGTATAAATAACGTTTAGGCTTATCTTTATCATTTTAGAACATTTCATATGCTTTTGAAATCCTAATTGAGAGAGTTTTCTCTTGAGATTACATGTTTTTGCAATTGAGTGTGTTTTAAAACATTCAATGAGCGTTCTTGTTTATTTCTACTCTCACTAAGTCAAGTGGTATCAGAGAGGGAAAACTTCTTGTGGAATTAGGATATGACAACTTAGAGGCGGTCACGTCTCAATGTTGTTCGAGACATGGAAGCCCTGAGAACTGAGTCACATGCTCAAAGAGCGATATTAGACACCATAGATTAGAGAATCCGACGTTTAGAATAGTGTTTTGAGGATCTGATGGTAATGGAACCTAATACCAATAGGGACAAGGATGTTGGAGGGAGACGACCAAGGGCAAGAGATGCTTATGGTGATTTGCTTAATCGACTTGTAGCTACAAATCGAAGATTTTAGAATTTTGATGAGGAAGATGCTATTTTAAATGAAGACAAGCAACTGTGAGGGAGAGGTGATGGTGGTGGTGGTGGATACCGAAGGGGCAATTATGGGTATGATCAAGGAAACGGTAGCAATTATCGCCTAAAAGTTGATATTTCTAACTTTAATGGCAATCTCAATATCAAAGAATTCTTATATTGTCTTGCTGATATGGATAGATTGTTTGAATATATAGAGATCCCTAAGGAAAGGAGAGTGAAATTGGTAGCGTGCTAATTGAAAGGTAGTGCATAAGCTTGAAGAGAGAGGCTTCAAAATAGGAGGTACCGTGAGGGTAAATAGCTTGTGCGGACATGGTTCCGTATAGAACAATTGCTACAGAGGAATTTCTTACCACCTAATTATGAGCAAATTATATTCCAAGAATATCAGTGTTGTAACCAAAGGTAACGTTTAATTCATGATTACATGTTTGAATTCATTATACTAGCAAAGTGGAATGATCAAAGAAAGAGTGGCGCACTGCAAGTGGCACCATGTGTAGATGGCATAAAGTTGCAAATCCAAGATAAAATCTGAGTCCATTTTCTTCGAACTTTGAATAAGGCTAAAAACTGGCCCTAAGGGTTGAGATGATGCTATAGGAGAGGAATACCATAATTGAGGAGAGCAGTAAAAATATGGAGTTAAAGGGTCAAGCAGTAGCAAAACTATAGCAAAAAAAAAAAAAAAAGAATGTTGAGGAGAAGCAAATTAGGAGTAATGAGAAAAGAGAGGATAAGGCTGCAAGCAAGAAACCTATAGAGGTTAAGGATGTTTAGAAGTAAAGCAATCCATATGCAAAGCCTATTTTAGGAAAGTGTTACTGTTGTAACCAACCAGGGCACCGGCTGAACGAATGTCCTAACCGAAAACATTTGAATATTGTCGAGAGAGATGAAGAGATCTGTTGTGAACCCGATAGGGAAGATGAGTACTATGATGAGGAAGAGGAGAAGGTCAAGCAGACATATGTTATTAGGGAGCTGATTTTGGCACCTAAGTAGGAGGAAAACATCAATGACACTAGTTGTTCCGTGTCAAGTGTACAATAGATAAGAAGTTATGTGATTTAATAGTTGATAGTGAAAACTGTGAAAATATTATTAGTAGGGAGGTTGTGAAGTAGTTGTAGCTACCAATAGGGAAACATCATAACCCATACACTATAAGATGGATTAAGGTAGCCGAGAGGATTAATGTGAAGGAAAGGTGCAAAGTACCATTCTCAATAAGTAAGTATAAAAACAAAGTTTGTTGTGATATAGTGGACATGGATGCGTGTCATTTGTTGCTTGAGAGGCCTTGGCAGTATGACATGGATACCCAACATTTAAGAAAGGAGAATGTGTACATGTTAGAGAAAGGGGTGTGAAATGTACTCTACTGCCCTTAAATATAACAACTCATCCCAAAACTATCAAGGAAGAGGGATGCTATTTTCTAACTCTCACTCCTTCAGAAATAGAGATGGAGGAGGCCATAAAGGAGACTAAGGCTGTATACACACTCTTTCTCTTTTATGACAGTAGAGAAAGAGAGTATTGATGATATGCTAGGGGTAGTGAAGCAGGTATTAGAGGAGTTTAGGGATATGAAGCTTGAAGACTTACCAGAAGGACTACCACCTATGAAGGACATCTAGCATCAAATTGATTCGGTGCTAGGGTCGAGTTTACCTAACTTACCACACTATAGGATGAGCACTAAAGATACTGAACTTTTGTAGAAGAAAGTACAAAAGTTGTTGCAGAAGGGATATATTAGGGAGTATGAGTCCATATGTTGTACCTACATTACTAACCCTAAAGAAAGATAGCAGTTAAAGGATGTGTATTGACAACAGGGCCGTCAATAAAATCACTATTAGGTGTAGATTCCCAATACCCTAATTGGAAGACATGCTAAATAGATTAAGCAAGGCGAATGTTTTCCAAAGTTGACATAAGGAGTAGCTACCGTCATATTAGAATCAAGCCTGAAGACGAGTAGATGACCATGTTCAAGAGAAAAGAGGGCTTATACAAATAGCTAATGATGCCTTGTGGTCTCTTCAACACACCTAGCACTTTTATACATATCATGAATCAGGTATTGAAACCTTTCATTGGTCATTTTGTAATGGTATATTCTGATTTAGAGTAAATCTAAAAAGGAGCATGTGGAACATTTTAGAGGTGTATTGACTGTATTGAAAGAGAATAAATTATATGTAACTTTGAAGAAGTGTACATTCATGTCTAAGAAGTTGTTATTCTTAAGGTTTATAGTTAATGGTAAGGAGATTACATTGGATGACGAGAAGATAAAAACTATTAGAGAGTAGCCTGTTCTAAAGACTATAACTGAGCTAAGGAGATTTTTTGGGGTTAACCAGTTTTTACAGGAATTTTATCAGACACTTTAGTACTATTGTTGGTCCATTAACTGAGTGTCTAAAGAAAGGGAAGTTTCAATTGGGTGAAGAAGCTGAGGCTAGTTTCGCAGTGCTGATGGAGAAGTTGTGTAGCATCCCTGTACTAACACTACTTGATATTGATAAATTATTTGAGGTAGATTGTGATGCTAGTGGGGTAAGAATTGGAGCTATATTGTCAAAGGAAAAGAGAGTAGTAGCATTCTTTAGTAAAAAACTATGTGAATCCGGAGGATAAGTTGGTCTATTGTGACAAGGAATTCTACTTTATTATGAGAGCATTGAGGATCGAGGAACCTTTTTTTGATTTGGAAGGAATTTATTCTATACTCAAACTATGGCACTCTAAATTATCTGAGCAATCAGACCTGAATTAGCAAAGACATGCATGTTAGATGGATCTAGTTCCTACAAAAGTTTCCATTCAAATTGATGCATAAGTCTAGGGCATAGAACAAGGCAGCTGATGATTTATGCAAAAGAGATAATTTACTAGTGACTATAAGCAATGAGGTTATTGGATTTGAGCATTTGAAGAAGCTATATGAGGATGACACTGACTTTAAGGAAATCTTGGAGAAATGTATTGCAAAAGAACCTTATGGTGAGTTTCATAGTCATGAAGGTTACTTGACAAAAGGGAACAAACTGTGTATCCCTAAATCTTCTATGAGAGAAAAGTTACTTAGAGATTTGCATGGTGGAGGATTAGCAGGGCACTTAAGGAGAGACAAAATATAGTAGTAATAGCTGATAGGTTTAATTGGCCACATTTGAAGTGGGATGTCAACAGAATTGTGCAGAGATGCTATATTTGTTAGATATCTAAGGGGCAGTCCCAGAATATTGGATTATACACACCACTACTAGTTCTTGAAAACATTTGGGAGGACCTATCTATGGACTTCATATTAGGTTTGCCTCACACCTAACGAGGTATTGACTCAATGTTTTTTGTTGTTGATAAGTTCTAAAAATGGCTCACTTTATTTCATACCAAAGGACTATGGGTGTGCAAGTAATTATGAAGTTGTTCTTCAAAGAAGTGGTCCGCCTTCATGGAGTTCTTAAGTCTGTAACTTCAAACAGAGACAATAAGTATCTTAGTCACTTCTGAAGGATCTTGTGGCAAATGTTTGATTCATCTCCAAACTACAACAATACAACTCACCCATAGATAACTAGGAAAACAAAGGTGACCAACAAGACTCTTGGTAATTTAATCAAGAGTATATGTGGAGAAAAGCTAATACTATAGGATGTGGCTATAGTCCAAGTAGAGCTCGCCTACAATAGCACTATTCATAGGACCATAGAAAAATCACCATTCTCTATAGTCTACACCAAGCCACCACAACATGCACTAGATCTGATCAAGTTGCCCAAGGCACATGAGATTAGTATAGCTGCCAAGAACATGGCTAAACACTGGCGAGCTACTATTACTGAAGTAAAGGAAAGAATTGAAGAAGCCAATGCCAAGTACAAGGAAGCAGTAGATAAACATTAAAAGAAATAGTTGTTTAAGTAGGAGATCATGTGATGGTATTCTTGATGAAGAAGCAATTTCCAGTAGGCAAGTACAATAAGTTGCAGCCTAAGAAATATGGTTCCTATCAAATTGTGAAGACAATCAATGACAATGCATACGTGATGAGTCTTCTTAACAATATGGGTGTAAGCCCCTAGATTTTTCGATAATATTAGTAAACCCTAAGAACCGGAAGTTGAAACGAAACCCTAAAATTAACCTAGTTCTATGTTTAGTCTAGTGAATCTAGATCCGGCAATCCCGTATTCTTAAACCCTAGAAAACGAAATTGAAATAATTGTGGATTATGGTTCGTAATAATATAGGGAAGCCTAAAAATATCAGATTTGAATTTTTCTAGTGTCCTTCGGATCCGATCGGGATCAGTTTTCAAAAACCGTGCCCCGGAGCACCGGATAGCAAAAATATTCCGACAACACCAATAGATTCGTAAAAATATAAGGTTTTCAAAAATATCAGTTTTAGAATTTTTCGGTATCTAAAAATAACAGATATAGGACTTTTACGCGTATTTTCTTTACTACCGGTATTTTAATTGTCTAGTCTACTATTCATAGTACTTTTCTACTATTCATTACTATTCACCTTTTTCTACTTTTTCTTATACTCTATTCTTACACTCTACCATACCTATATCTTACAATTTACCTTCCCCATACAACTTTAGTCACATCACACTTTACACATTACTTCTTTAATCACATCAATTTTATTTTCTTTTTCAAATTATTTAATTACATCTAATTTCCACTCCCAAAAATCTATAAATACCCCTTCCTCTTCCATTCTTTCACACAACAAATTCATACCAAAACTCTCCCAAAATCACTCACAAAATTCTCTCCCAAAATCTCTCTAAGTTCTCTTCTTCCTTAGAAAATCCATTCCACATAATATTACAACCCATTCTTTTCTTCTTCAACCAACACATAAACTTTAGGTAAAAATTTCTTTTTACTCATCATGTTCATATAACTTAACATGAGTTTAGTGTATGTTTCTTAGACTCATTGAGTTAAAGAAGCAACAATTTATTCATGTTTTGTTTTTGTTCATGTTCTTATTTTCTTTATGTTACTATTATGTTGATATTGTTATTATTGTTTCTAACCTAACTTATATAAGTATTATATATATTATGTAATATATTTATTTAGAGCATATACGCTCACTTGTTATTTAATTTCAAGTCTTGCAATTTATTTATTTACTTGTTTTATGCAAATATTAAGACTAGTCTTTCTAGTCTTAGACTTGTCCATATCAAGTCAAAATAATTTTATTTCTTTGCTTTTCTTTTCTTTGAGGACTAGTCTATTCTTAGTCCCGGGATACCTTGATGAAGCTAAGGTTCCCAATACTTGACTTTACTTTTATGCTCTTATATATTTTGTTTATCTTATTATGTTGTTTTTATTTTATCCTCATTCATACATGAATATGTGATATTGTCTCAACCATAATGAAAATGAGCTTCCTTTAGTAATAGAAAGTAAGAACCCTCCTCAAAAATAAATTTTATCATAAGAAATTATTTTTCCATAAAGACTTAAAGTTTTATCTTAACAAATATTTTTCTAAAGCTAGACAAGTTTAGCTCAAGTTTTAGTAATAACACTATATGAGATTTTATCAAGAAATACATAAAGTTATTACAAACTCTTCTTTCAAACAAATAAAATAAGAAAGTTTCTTTAAACATTCCTTACTCAACCAAAAGTTTTCTTAAACACATTTATCAAAATTTTCTACCAACATTTTAAATACTAAAGTCTAGAAAGTTTTCAAAAATTTACTTATAAAGACCATTTCTTTTAAAGTGGATCTAAGAAAAGCTATAGAACATATACCCATGAAGTATTTAGAAAAACTATGTTTTCCAAAACATTAGAAATAAAGTAGTAGGAATTTAAAAAGATTAAAATTAATTTTATTTAAGAAAAAGAATTAAAAGAAGGAGATGCTCACTTTTAGTAAAATAAGAAATTTCTTAACAAAACTAAATTTTTTACAAAACTTATTTTTTTACAAAACTTAAGCTTATCACACTTTCAAAACATATTGTACCACAAGAACATTGTTGAGACAACACCACCAAATTCATGCATATGGTTTGAGTATATATGTATTCAAGGGATTTTCTTTCAACCATATAATGTATCTATATTTTTGTACAAAAGCCCTTGAGTGAAGTAAAGTTTGAAAACTCTAGTTTTGAAGTTTGGAAAATTCGTGTCAAATCTGTACGCTGCTATTCCGAGACCTAAATAACTTCTTTTGATAAAAATAACCTTAGAAATAGATAGATCTTTCCGAGTAGGTAGAAATCGGTATATAATATGCGAAATTCCGAGTTAAAATGAGCAAGTTATGGCCATTTTAAATTGGAATTTCCATTCATACGATTTTTGACGAATTCAATAAGATCGAATTATAGAGTTCGATAGATCGTGGATGAAATACTCATGTCGGGTATTTCTTTTGGTTTAGGTGTCGAGGACGAAGATCTTCCCTTCCCAGAGGATTACTTCGACTCCTAGAAGAAAGCTATGGACGAGTGAGTTTCCTTTACGCTTATGTATTCGCGCATGTGCTTGTAGAATAGAGCACTAGATGTTAGGAAAAGATAAAATTGATATGCATGTGGGATATCATGGGAATTATGTATGTGATTCGTTGTGTGCGATCAATGAACAATAAAGTATATCGGAACCCGATTTGTGATTGATATAAATGTCTCCATGTATGTATTTGTTATGTGTGCGAATATTGTTTGATCGCTTTAAATGATTTAATGTCATATCGGAATCCCCATATAATAAATTGCTCATGCATATCACTTAGAATATCATTTCGAAATTTTGCTACTACTCCTCAGCGTGGGACCGGAAAGGTAAGCTGCCTTGCTACAATCTTGAGTTAGGACATTCGGGAATACGGTCTCAAGGTGTAGCCGAGCCGGATCGATCGCTTTGGGTAAGGAAAGCCCGAGGACTAGTAGTACGGTTCGTTGGAACCCAAGACGCGTGCAACTTTCAGGAGTCATTCGGGACCTAGTTCAAAGCATTCCCTAACCTTCGATGGAGGGGTAAATCCATCAAACATACGAAACCGGATAGTCGTATGTAATGTTTGATCATATGGTTATTGCATTCATATGCTTGATTAATAAACTTGGTTGATTGCTTGTTATGAGTACTTTTGTGTAAGGAATATCTCACTAAGCTAGTAATGCTTATACTCCTACAGACTTTTGACCTTGCAGGTTTATCTTTTTGCACCGAGACCATCTTGACCACCCGGGTAGAATCTTTATTTTGGGAAGCTTTTGGAGGAATTCTATTTCATAGTATTAGAGTAGATTTCTTCTAAAATCTTCTAGCTTTTGTTGCTTATCTTAGCAAGACCATGATTATTATGAAATTATCGGGGGAATGCCCCTTAGAAGTTGTAAGACTTTTATTTCAATGAAATATATATTAATGTTATTTTGCATGGTCCGCTGCCAATGTCTTAAAATGCATTACTCCACCGGTCTCCCTTTGTTGTGAATGTACGCCTTGTACCGATATGAAAGCTTTCGAGTGACTGAGGTAGTCATTCTTAAGTTTTAATATTGCGTACGGCGGGCTGTCACGTTTAGGGTACCCGCTGGGGCGTGACAATGGGCATATCTAAGACCTTCAATATTGATGATCTTTTTCCATGCCACCCCAATGATTCTCCATTATATCCAAAAGAGAACTCGGGATCGAGTTCTTCTTAGGTAGGAGAGAATGATGCAGACAACATAACAGACACTTATTTGATCAAGATGGAGTCATCTAAGAAAGTGAGGAAGAAGCAGCATTGTGTAAGCCATTGGCCTTTAGACCTATACCATTGGCCTTCAAGACCTACACCATCGACCTTTAGATCTACACTGACGGCCTTCATGTTCTGTTTTGTCATTTTAAGCCGCCACCTTATTCAATTTTGTCCTTTAGAATTCTCTATGTAAAAGTATAAATAGTCTTTAGGCTTATCTTTATCATTTTTGAACATTTCATACACTTTTGAACATCTTGTGAATATATATCACAACTTTTTAACATTATCTTCAAAATGTCATATTCAAATAACATGGAAGTTACTTATATAACTATAGGATAAGGCTTGGCAAGATTTATGGGATATCTTGTTAAAAATATCACAAGAAAAATAGGCACATATTTTAGGACGAATTTTCTAGATTCTTAATGGTTTTGAATTCAAATTTTCAAATTTTAAATTTCAAGAAAATGTCCCAAAACATCATGAAGCAACCATTGTAGCTGGAAGTTCCAAAAATAAAAGAAGAACAACTTGTTAGATAAACAACATTATTATCTATCTCAAGTTGAACATTGCAAGAAAACATCTACATCAAAGTCTTCAATTTTACTTCTCAAATCAATCTTTGAAAATGTAGAGGAAACAATACTATCCTCTTTTGATTTGCTGGATTATCTTCGTTTAAGAGATTGAGAGTTTAATTACTGTATTTGAGTGAGTAGTAGATAGTAGCTAGGGAGACTCAGTAATGAAAGTTCATCAAAAGATTGTACTTTCAATTTTTTATCTGATACAGTAGAACACAACTAGTATAGACGACTAAATCCCCAGCGGGAAGCTGGAAGAGAGGACTAATTCACTAGGAAAACCTCTATATATTGTCTAGCCTGATCTTCTTTTCATTACTCTTTCATTTTTGCATTTATTTTTGTTATTTATTTAAATTTGTCTCAAGCCATTCGCATTACAAAATTAAGAGGACTTCACATAAAACAATTCGAAAAAGTTTAAAATTTTAACACAATCAATTCCCCTCCCTCCACCTACACGCTAATTAAGAGTGGCACTATGAAGGCTCGCTGAGGCATGATTGGTTAGTTTGCGTTTTTCAGCCTCCTCTTATTTTTTTGGTTGTTTATCATTTATTATCATATTATTAAATTAAATATACAATATTTAAGGGTGATAGAATCGTAGATATACTTTCTGTAAGTTTAGAGAGAGAGAGAGAGAGAGAGAGAGAGAGGGAGGGAGTTTAGGGAGTGTAAGGATGCAGCCACGACTAAATATTGAATTTAGAGTAAATTTTCAAGCATTAGAAAAATAAAATGTATGCTATGATTACTTACAACTTTTTCAAGAAGGTCAGTTTAGCCACATATCCAAGAATCTCATTATCGGTTGACGTTGAACCTGAACTTGAACTCATGGAACTGCGAGAAGGTTTTTGAGAGCCTGAGGAATTCCTGTAACAAGATTGCTGTCTGTTAAGAAGAGCTTTATAATACAATATGAGTCATATGACCTAATATACTACTACTGATTATTCTACAAGCCAAAGAATGTTAATAATAAATATATATATTATATCTATATAAAGCGATACATATAATTTTCCTTCTCTGAAAATCTTTCAACTTCAACCTATCAGTTTTCAATTTCTATTTCCTACCCATGGTGTTTTCATTCAAGAATAATAGTTCTAGAATTAACATAATTATAAGCAAATCCACGTACTATAAGGAAGTTGAGTGATATGGGATGTTAATTAATGGAAGTTTATAGGCAATTATTATGGTCATCAATTATAGGGTTAATGTACCATTTGATACCTAAATTTTCTAAAATGTATAATTATAACTTCTTCAATTTTAAAGTAATCGATTTAATACCCAACTAAAGTTTTCATCTTCATTAATACTACCTTAACAAAAGAGTTGTTATGGAGGCAGAATAGGGACCCAAGATGTGACAAATACCTTAGGAAAAAAAAATGGAAATTAGATAATTAAGTAAGCAATTTACACTTACATTACTTAATTAGACAATTAAGTCAACAGATTAACTATTAACAACTTTAATGTCTATTAATCGATTCCTTAATTTTTTTTAGTTTTTTTTTGTTATTTGACATGATAACTTCTCCATTGTTGCGAGTGCTAGCTTAGCTAAGAGAGTTAACTCTATTAGATGAGATAATATTAATAAATATAAAAATTTTGATTAGATATTAAATTGACTATCATGTAGTTCAAGTAATTAATTATACATTGGATAAAATTTGACTATCAAACGTCACATTAATCCCAATATATATATATATATACACATAAAATTTTTTGGTATTGCAACTATAAGTTGTATCATATGAACATTTAGAACATTGCTATATAAAAACCAGCTACAAAATTATTCTTTTCTTCTGTACGGAGAATTTTCAAACTGCTACTGTTTAGTAATAGATAGACTAAAAGTGTTGGGTACTATAATTGGAAAAATAAGTTTTGCATGGTTTTTTCAGATGTAAAATTTTGAAAAGAGTCCTAGGATACAAGTTAATTACAATAAGGAAAAAATGGTTACTCTAGATAAGTACATCATAATTGCGTGGAGAAAATAAAAAAATAAAAAAAAAAGATAACTACAACATATATAAATTAATAATTACGACACTTAATGATAAATTATATTTGTTGTTGCTTCATCTTCTGTAGCGATAAAATGATCCCAAATCCTTTTCATTAAATTAAAAAACTGTAAGGGAATTCCTTTTTATTTCACAAAAGAAGGAAGATGACTAAATACAAATCATGATCTAGAAACCCAAATCAAAAAGAAAACCAACATATTTACATAACACAATATCAACTCTCTAACTTCAAAGAGAGTTAAACTCCATATATTAACAGGCTTTGTACATAAAGAGGAAAGAAAGTTCCATATTGAGAAGTTTAAAAGTTGACAAGAGAGGCCAAGATAGATGCTTACAATTCTACAATATGGTAGATGTTCCCCGGAGTGCGAAAGCAGGTCACATTGATTACTGTCGTAATCTTCTCGGTTTCATTACAGATGGATATGTTTACAGCCGTTTCTATACCACCCAACTCATCTATCAAGTCTTCAAGAGCTTGTGCTACATAAAACAATGTTAAATTATTACAAATAAAGCAAAAAATAAACAAACCTTCGCATAGAAATTAAACATGCGACAGTTAAATTAATTTTCGGTCTATACTAAAGTAACAAGAAAAGTTAATTAAAATAAGTAATTAAGCAATCCCTATCGTAGTAGGTCTTTATTTATTTATTTATTTTGGACATATACAACAAATCTGCTTTCTAGAATGTATAATATATTCTTTATCATGTCAGCCATAGGTAAATAGAATATTTTTGTTGAGAAGACGATGATTAGGACAGGTGTGACACCCCAGTCTTTTTAAGCTATTAGCTTACCCCAAACTTCTGAGTTTTCTTGAGTACTGAAATCATATTTTAGGGATCAAGTTAATGCAATTAGAATTAGTATAAACTTTATGGCGTGGTCACATGACACTGCAAATTTTGTTTCTTAAATTGAAATTTATACATGACCTATTTTAATATAAACATAAGCTTAGTAATATAACCCTTTATTTATTGAAAATTCCAAAGTGAAGTTCTGAAAAAAAAAAAAATATTATATATTAGTCCATTCAAAGATATGTAAACCTATAAAAACACATTTTAATTAAATAATATACACATGTATTAACTTGATGAATATATATAGGTAAGATAAGGCCCTAAAATAACTAGGTTGGAATTTGAATTATTGAAGACAAAGAAAAGTATTGATGTTGGATATGACCTTTTGTATGTGGCTAGAAGTGAGGCAATCGGAATGACACCTAGGCTAGATTCATAAGCTAAAGACATAAAAGAACCTATGCAATGTCAAGTCCATTTACCAAAGAGAGGGATTGCAATAACTTAAAATAAATTAAGGAATGTAGAATGGTAATAAGTGTTATTAAACAGGGACATTTATGCCTGTCCATAGTATCATTTAAAAGATACATTCATATGAAAACGTTTAAAATTAAATTGTAACAACCTTCTTCTCCTTCCTTGTGATATTACATACAAAACACTCTCTTTCTCCCTATCAACACTCTTATAAAGCATTTGGAAAAAATCAATAAATCCCAAGGTAAGTTATCGTTTCACTAGATTTCTTCTGTCGTTCTTAATGAATCAAATCAGGGAATGATGAGATATTAATATCTTGATATGAATAGCATAATTCTACAATGAAAATGACACACAATGAGGGATTTCTTGAAAAACTTCAAGAAGAAAGGCTTGTTACGAAGTAGATGTATAAGACAGTGAGAAATATAGAAAAAAAAAATCAAAAGGTAAACAACGATTGTTGCCATTCCAATTTTGTGATGGTTCTTTCATTAAAGAATGTGAAATACGATGGTTTTATGTTGAGGAATAAGTAAATCTAGCTAGTTTTTAGTGTAGAATGTTTTTATGAACACAAAAGGGATCAAAACATTTTGAAAACAAATTAAGGAAGGATTGTGCAAAAAGAGGAATTTCCATAAGTACACGACCCATGCAAGAGCCCATGCATTTGGTCATGTACCTCTTAGTAGTGGAAATATTGAAAATCTAGAAGTGCATGACCCATGCTCAAGCCCGTGCATCAAGTTGTATAACTCTTTATGTTTTGACAAAAAGGGAACCCTGAAAGTGCATGACCTATGCATAAGTCTATGTATTAGGCCGTGTACCTCTCTAGGTGCCCATGCATAGCTTTTGTAATGTTTGTGTACCTTTATGTGACATGTTTTTTTTCACTTAAGTGATACGTGACCTTATACTGCTCGTGTATAACACCTTATAAAACACCTTTTTCATGCTTAAAAACAATTGAAATTAGTTTAACTCTTTCCTTTAGGATTAAAGCATACTTTAAGACTAGGAACCTAGATAAAAGTGGGATAAGAGCAAAAATTATGGGAATATGATAAGAGTTGAGTATTATATATAACTTAGTTGTGTGTATCCAAGTAGTGGATTCTAGTATTCAAAGTGAAGCAATTATCTAAGTAAATAGATTACCAGTGGATTCTAGTATTCAAAATGAAGCAATTGCCTAAGTACATAGATTACCTTGTTTGATAGTTGTGCTTGTTAGGATAGATTCATGACTTGACTAATTATATACCCCGACTATAATCATTGTATGTTGTGTGTGCTTAGTTGTGGTTAGTGGACCGAGAGTACTGGTAATGTCAATGTGGCACCTCAATGATCTTTGTATGATGTTGTCCTTACGTAGAGTCGCATCCAGAGATGATTATGAGTATATCTAGGTTTGGATTCATGGACTCTTTAACTCATAGATGTTGGGGAGTATCCAACATTGTATACGTATGTATTATATATATATATATATATATATATTTTATCAAGATTAGGAGTTGTCCCCACATTGGTTGTTGGACTTAAAACAAAGATAATAATTAGCTAATTGCTACATTAGATGTATGTATGCATGTGAATGAATTATATTATTCATGCATTTATGTCAGTGGAAGTACCGTACTGGGCTTCAGCACATTCTTTTCTCTTTTTTAGGTTTAGGTAGCATTACATGTTTGATCTCTCCGGATATGATGTGGCCGTGGACAATGAGGAAGACACTAGTGATGATGAGTAGACTAGTGTGAAGAGCTTTAGAGATATAGACTTCTTATGTTTACCATAATGTTCTATAAATATATGTGTATTTAGTTGTTAGTTAGAGCCTGGACCTTATGTGTTTATGCTTTGTAGTGTAATAGATAGACTCCTTTATGAGCCCTTTCTAGACATGGTGGTTAGATGTTTAGTGTGGTATTAGTATGGTTTGTTATACACATGCTATGTGACACGTATATGAATTATTCCTAATGTATGTGTGTATACAAGTGATATTATAAAAAATTATTGTGGTTTTTGGTAGGATATGAGCCTTAGCGTGTCTACATTAAATGGAGACACTAGGTAAACTTTAAATGATCATAATATTTAGGGTGTTATAGAGATTAAACAAACACACTTCAAGTCTCTACATGCTTCCACTAAAGTGCAGCAAAAATTTCGTAGGAACACCAACCATGGAGCATAATAGGCAAGGTCAAAACCTACTACCCTTGAAAAGGGTCATGAAAAGTCAAATTTTAACCTCCCTTGAATTAATAGTGACCAGCCCTAAAGTTAATTGAAAATCAACTTAATTTTGAAATGTTAATGAGAGACAATTAAGGATAAAAATATTTAGGTGATCCATGATGAATCTATTAAAGAAAATCAAGTAGCATTTACGAAAGATCCTCAAAACAAATTTTAAACATATAGAAATCTATGATAATTGGAGTATTACTAAATTGCAAGAACATATTTTGGAATTATGATTTGAAGTCTTTGTGAGTTTAATGTTACATGAGGATGATTAAACCCTATGGAGTCATCTGTATCATTTATAAAACTTAAACCATACGACTAAACAGTGGCACGGTATCGTTGATTTACAGGCCCAGTGTACCAGAACAAGAATTGGCTATGGCTAGGTCGGGTCAATTCCATAGAACCTCTGCTCACATTTTATTTTTTTAGAAAAATTTTAAAAATTGTAAAGATAATTTAAAACCGAAAAAAATTAAAGATAAAATTTAAAATAAAAAAGCAAATCAAAATTAACTAAAATAAATTTTAATTTAAATAAAATTGGGCCTAAAAACAATAGTCTTTATACTTAAATGATTGTTTTAAGTATGCATTTATTTATACACAAACACATCCACTTTTAGTTGTAAAATTAGCAACGTGAGATTACAAAATACTCAAGAGATGGATAAGTCCTACAAAAGATAAAAACAACTCCCACATTATTAAGAAACAAGATTTTACTTAGATTAAGAATCTATATAAATCCAATTAAACATACATTTAAATATAATTATTACTTGTGTCATTATTAATAACACATTAAACATTATGATCAATTTTTACAATTCACATAAAAATAGTTGAAACATTTATTTTTCATTTACATTTAGTTTTTTATCCAACTTTCTTTTCTTTTCTTTTCCTTTTTCCATTTTTTTTTAATTCTCAAGATCCAGAAATCCACTAGTCTTGGCCGATGACCCAACCATGACCTATGGACTAGCTAGACCCACCAAAGGGGCAAGACCCATACTAACTAGCTAAGCCCATGGTCCTGACCAACTAATGGTGGGTCAAGCCAATTTGTATGTCTAACCAGACCCGTGCTAGTCTCTACATATAACTATGCTAACTACTAATGAAAATTGGACCAAAATTATGATATGAGTTTAATTTTCAATGAAACCAATAATAAAGCACCAAAGAGTATTTTTAATCCTCAAAGAGTACTCTAGTCAATTTTAGGTAAATTACATTGAAGGGTTTCAACGTTTGAGAGTAAGTTTATCTAAGGTATCAACCTTCGAATGGTTAAAAAGAAGATTCAACATTTGAATATAAATTCAATCTAAATATTTTAAAAGATCTCAAAAGTGATTATGTCTTGATTTAATTTCATGATTGTTATTGTTTTGTCTATCCATATTATTTTGGTAAATATTTTCTCATGTGGCAATCAAATTAAGTAAAATCAAATCCTCAATATCCCTAATATATTATAGATTTGATATATAATAGAAATAACTAATAATGATAATATATAAAGAGATTTCAAGATATTTTCCACTTAGTATTAAGTTAGAAACAAAATAATGTACTTTCTTACTTAAACTCATTAGAATTGGCGTAAATTGGATTTTGAATTATAACTAGGGCATATGCTTTAATTATTTGTTATTGCTAGTATTTAATGTCTCAAAATGTAATTAAAAGGATGTATTTTACTGTCCATCAATTTAAGGAACAAGTCCAATAGGAGATACAATAATGTAGTAATAGGAAGCCAAAAATCCAAAAGGGGAAATTATAAAATGGAAATTCTATTATTATGCTATTCTGATTGGTTTAGTATCATAACATATTTGTTTAGTTCTTAGCAGTTAGGATAACATTAGTGATGATATAAAAACATCAAAATTGGATTAAAAAAATATGAAAGTTATAACAATTAGAAGTTCGATATCATAAAAGCAAAAGTATGAAACATTAAGAATTATTGTTTTTGCATTACTTATAGTCTATTGAGTTAAATATTATGTGTAAGCCATTGAATTATCCAAATATGTTGGATATTATATGTGGAGTACTGAGTTTTCCAACATCTAATGAGTATTTCCCCTCCTTCTATATAGGTATGATGCGTTATGGTTGATAATATAAACCACACACTTGGAAATTATGAATTTTGTATGTAATCACTTATTGTGAATATTATAAGAGAATTTGGAAATGTATTGATGGATGACTGATGAATATTTCACTATTTACTTGTTTTTTGGCTTGTTGAGACTGACATGTTACGATTAAATTGGCAAAACAAACTAGTATCACTTGTATCTGGAGCTAGGTGCTACAATTATATATCATTATCTTAATTTTTGGTTGGTGCAATGCTTGGTTTGAAGGAATGTATAGTTCTACATCATTATTGTTTTATAATATTAGTGATGATAATACTAGCTCAAGGACAATATTGCTAACCTAAAGCACCTAATGAAAGTAAATTTCAAACATTGTTTGGTAGGTTTGAGGTCCAATCTTTGAGTTTGACCTAATAAGTTTGTCGTAACCTATAAAGTTACTAGAATGACTAAGTTATACCATCGTTGACTTGACCCAGCGATGGTAACTTAAAGAGATTGGTCCATCAAATTTGTTTATGGTGATAAGATGGCACATTAAAATTACTAACAATTCAATAGCCAAAGTTGGTTCAAAGATTAGTGAAAGTTAAAAATTGCTTAGCAATAAGTTAGGGAATGAAGTAAGATAGCAACATTTGTGTTGCATGGTTCAACTAGGCTAAAGTTGTGAATGTTCCCATGTGAAGGTGGCCTTGAAAGGTTTGTTGAAATAAAACATCATTTAAGTATATTATAAGATTGGCTTAGTAAGTAAATCTTAACCTCATTTCATCATATCCTCTTTGATTAGTATTCCTTCTAAATGTAAGTGTCATCTAATGTTTGGATGACATTATGTGTAGACATCAGTACGGTTCGGGTCCCGGAACCGTCGGTTCACGGTTCCATTTTTCGTGGAACCGGAACTACCAGAGCCAGGGTGGTTCACCATTCCAAGAAACTGCTGGTTCTGGCGGTTCTGATTCCATGCGAACCGTGAACTAGTTTTTTTTTCAATTAATCGATAAAATGATTTTCGCAAGGATGTAGATAAGTTTAAAATTTATTGGATATTTAAACATATGATATTGATAATAGATAACTTATCATTAATATTTTATTGATATTGTTTTGAAATCCCATTAAGAAAACAAAAATCATAAGGAGTAGTAGTTCTTTAAATAATGAGAAGGAATATGGATTCAACACTTTAAATAACATCAATATTTTAATGGTAAAATATTTTACAAATCAAATAAGAGAATAAATAGTATGTGATAATAAACTCTCCATAATAATTTTACTCCTCCATGTGAAAGTATAAATATAAAAAAAAAATAAAAAAATTAAAAAGAAAAAGAAAAATGAACTTGAGACATAATTAAGAATTCCTCAAGAGCGTGTGTTCTGTTAGGCCCACCCTTCGTCAAAGCAGATTCACATGGAAGTAGAGACTAGAGACCAACTCGACCAATCGGCGATTCCATGCTACCCCTCCCCACCCCCCCCAAACACGCACTCCGGTCCCCTCCCTCAATTCTTCTATGCTTTGTTTTTGTTTTGTTTTTTTTTTTAATTTCTATATTTCGAGGGTCGGAACCGCTGGTGCCGCTTGGACAAACCGCCAGTGGGTCCTTCTGCGGTTCATAACCGTCCTCGATGGGACGTTCTCTGATACGAAACCATCGGGAACGGTTCAAGGCAGTTCGCAGTCCGGAACCTCCCCGTACCGATGTCTAATTATGTGATTGGTATTTTAGATTCTGTGTGTTGCACTCTTTTGGTTTTATTGTGTACGCTCAAATGGAGTTGAGTGGTTTTGTTTTTTTTTTTTTTTCTTTCTTCATTTACGTATGTTAGGAGCAAGTATGGAAGACTGAAAATATGATCTATATTGGGATTATAAGAGTGTTAGTTGCCCATTTTGTTTAGGGAATATATCTTTTGGATAAACTGTGTTAAACCATAATATAACAATGTTTTGTACATTGTTTTTTATGGCTCGGAAATATTAGCGGGGCATATGGAACCACTTAATAAAAGTTGAGGTGATCATGAATTCATCCTTTAGGTAAGTTTGATAGACTTGTTTAGTAGGCTTATGAGTAGCGAAAAAGGCATTAATGTGAATGTGAGTTTACTTTTGTAGTACTTACAAGTGACGAATTTTGGGCCCATAGGCCTATGACTTGAATGTCCAAAGCAAGTGTATTCATTTATGTGAATGATATGTGGAAGTAGATATAGGCTATGAATGAATTAGCTAGCATCATCCTTATTTTAGAAATGCGTAACAACTTTACATACCAATACAACATGGTTCCTTAATAGGCTCCAAGATGTTTAACATGGTCAATTCACTCCTAGGTCGTAAAGTGTTACAACAGAACATGATTAAATATATTTAATAGACTAGCATTCCTTAACAATTTATAAGTCTAAGATTTAGTAGTAACTTGCTATAAGGAGAAAAAATAATGTCTTCTTTTAAAAAAATGAAAGTTTTAAAATTAATCTCAAGATTATAATAGTTCAAGCCATGTCTTTAGTAAATGATTTCATTTTGCATTAAAATTGTGTGATAAAGATACGATATTCTTACCTAATATGTTAGGAAATGAAACAGTATTGAAAATTAGGTGTTCATTTTACCAGTTTTCTATCTCTCTATTGCCATGCTTTTTAATCCCCCTCTCTCCACCATTTATTTTATGAAATATCTCCATTAAGTCATCTAATTAGAATTTAGTTAAAGGGTAAATTTAAACTTAAGTTTAAACTTAGGTCATTAAATGAATATAGGTTATATAGTCAAATGGAGTAAATGAACTATAGTATATGGTTAAGTGGATTTGCATAATTGGAATAGTAATTTGATTTAATTGAAAATAGAGATTGCAAATACTTCCTATACTCATCTAAATTCAACAAACCATCTCAATCCTCAAATTCAATTGTCTAAATTACTCAAACCACTCAATTAACAATTTGAGCTAAATTTCTCAATTGAAATAACTAGACCCCCAAATGTCAAATTGAGCTATTTTAATACAATTCTATAATCTAAAATTTCTAGAAATTCAAACTCAAATTCCTAAATTCAAATGTTAGCTTCTAAGTCCCTAAATACATAAAGTTTAGCTAAATACCAATTTCGACAAAGTAATTCATCAAGCTAAATTATAAAATTAATTTAGTTAAATCGTTATTCAATTCTCATATGCTTATGGTAAAATTCTTCAATCCAATTCCTAAGCCCCTAAAGATAATTACGAACCCAATTTCCCAATCCATATTTTAAGTTTAACCCACCTAAGTAATAGCCTAAACCCTTGTCTTCCTAATTAGAGTGTGCAAAACCTAAATTACACTTAAATGCACATAATCACTCACTTAAAAATATCTAATTCTCTCCATGCTCAAGAAGACACATGTCCTAGGCATATTCTTACTAATATTACTAATAATAATAACCTAAAACCTTGAATACCACCTTGCACCTATACCCATTTGACACTTCACTAATCTAGATTCTTCTATTTGACAAACAATACACAAAGCCACCAAATATCCTTCCCATTCACACGGCCAAAAATGGTAGAAAATTACTCTCCAAAAAACATCTTTTCTTCAACTTCTAAAACCCAAAACTCTCTACCGAATTCAAGCACCAAAATAGGTAAATGCATACCCAAAATTCCTAATATTATTTACCTATTTCAACACCTATTTATAATCTCTTTTTCAATTAAATTATAGGTGTATTGAAGATTTGCAATCAAGAATCAAGCAGGTATTAGCTTGAAAAAGCTTTAACAAATAAT
The DNA here is from genome assembly GCA_024138025.1 of Combretum micranthum. Classification (NCBI taxonomy): domain Eukaryota; kingdom Viridiplantae; phylum Streptophyta; class Magnoliopsida; order Myrtales; family Combretaceae; genus Combretum; species Combretum micranthum. Next base: position 133,244 of record JAMXBD010002310.1, on the reverse strand, counting down.
TGGAGTAGGATAGTGAAGGCATGTTATTGTAATTTTGTTATTAGTAAGTATTTTATTTAAATTGATTGTTGAATATAGTTTTATAAGTAAAATTGGCACTAAGACAATATAGATCAAATAATCATACAGTTGATGATATAAATATATACATATAAACCGGATATAGTATATATATATATATGTTATTAATGTGATTTTTCTATTTTAATTAGTGACTTATAATATAAATATTGGTATGAGAATATAATAACTAATATACATACATAAGTTGCTTTAATGAAAATTTGATAAATAAATTCGGAATAATAAATATATTAATTTTTAGCTTCAATGTATATAGCTATATAATAATTTTATCAAATTTGTTAAGATCTAAGGATGATATTTGTGTGATCTGTGTTGATCATTACGAATAAAGTATATATATATATATATATTTATTTATTTAATGAATTAATTTCTATGGCATTGTATGCTGGAAACTTAGCTTTTATACTTATATATGTGTGGTGGGCAATATATAGTAATTTGAGTTGTTAAACTTAAATAAAACATTAAATAAATTTATTTTTGGATGAAATTCTTAATATGGAAGTTTAATGTGTCTATATGAAACTGGAAATTTTCATGATTTTAAAGATTCATTTACTATTTTTCAAAATTAATTTAAATTAGTCTGAAAAATTTCCCTGTAAGGCAAACTAGATTTTTCAAGAGTCTAAACTGGACTTTTTTTTTAAACCGAATCGGCCTTCCACTTTGCTAGCCTAGTAGCCTTTTTTCTTTTTTCTTTTTTTTTTTTTTTTGGGCACCTAGCCCAGTAGCTTAAAAAGTAAACTTTAGTTTTATAAACCGATCAAGACCGAAAACCCACCAAACCGACTAGAGTCGAACCTAAACTGGTCATATCCCTACTCGGTCCTTGCTTCGGCTCTGTCTTGAATAAAAAAATACTTGAACGGGTCTATTGATATTTTTACACACTAAACCATGTCAGTTTATTAAGATTAATTAATTCAATTATATTTTAGCTTAATTAGGGTAATTGATGAATTAAAACTTAATAAATGTAATTTTTGGTTTAATTTGAGTATATAGACTAAATTATTACTTTAGGCTTAAAATTAATATAATTAGGACTGTAAGTATATTTTGAGCTTAAATTAAATAAATGTAATCTTATTGGACTTTAATGTGTAAAATAATCTTAGTTGGTGATTTAGAGCTCAAATTTATTAAATGAACTAAAAATGGGCTTGATTGATTAAATTGGACTACTATGAGCATTTAACTCTAAAATTGACTTTCTTAATAAATTTAGGCCTAGCATGACTTAATTAAATTAAGAGTGAATTTAGTCGATAAATTAGGCTCAATCCCAAGATTTGGAATTATAAATGGGCTTAGACACCAGGTCTAACTTGGCTAAATAAATTAAAATGGGCTATAATCCAACTAATATGGGTCTAGATATTTTTTTAGAATCCAATAACTTGATTTTAGTTAAGTTGGCCTATTTCAACTCAAATGGGCTTATTCTACCTTTGTTAACTTCTTTAGAAGTTTTAGGGCCTTAAATCATGATAAAAACTGAATTACCCTTTATGACTTAAATCACCAAATATGATCTCAATAATCCCTAACCATTCTAATTTGGCCTAATTAAAAATATAAAAGTCCATCATCAATTTTTAGGTATTGAATTACCTAATTGACTCATGTAACACTTCTTGGGCCTGGAAATCCTAAAATACTCTTAGTAGACCTCAATAAGAATTTAGAAGGTACAATAGCTAAAAATTAAAATAATCTTAATTCTTTTGGGCTTATAACCAATTCTTGAGTCTAATATCCAATTTTACTCAAATTGGACATAGTCTAATACTTAAGCCTAAATCCACCTAAATTTAATTCATATTACTTAATGCACTCAATTTAAAGTCCTTAAAGCCCATTACCTTAAATAGTAGATGACTTAGCTGTATTCTTGTTAGGCTTCGTTTCGGACCCCTAAAGACTTAATACTTCAAAATAACAAATTCAATCACTTATACTCATGGACTTAATCCAAACCACTTAAGCCAATAACTTGAAATTAATGCAACTTATGATATCAATTAAGGTCCTCATGTATAAATATATATAAGACCTTACCTTAATGAATTATTAGATAAAATTGTATAATTAACTTGAACTTGATAATTAATTTATTTACTTAATACTCATATGGAATATCTTTTGAACATATACTTCTGCTTCTAACTTACCATTTGCTTTGCCTTTTGACGTATCATCTAACTTTGCCAGACTACATATTTGATATCAATATGCAGTAACTTGCATATCTTTTGAATAGGATAGACATCCTAAAATGAATGAAAACTTAAAAGACGACCTAATAAATGATAGTCTTACCTGTGCTTGTGTTTTTTTTAGATTTAGTTCGATGGGCGATAACCTTACTAAGTGATACCAGCATAGTAGTTAGGTACTTAGGTTATTAAAGATACTCGACGGGTAGCTGAAAGGGAAAATGGTAACGGATAATGTCCACTTACATTCAATAAGAAGTTACACTTGTACAGTTTGGGGTTGTGGTTTCTATTAAACTTAATATTGTAATGGTGTAAAATCAGTAGAGATGCGTAACGATTGTAACCTCTAAAAGAATCTATTACTTTGATAGAGATAAGAGATAAATATATTCAAATTGCCTTTATTAATCCCCTAAGCATTTACTATTACTCAGTACCCCCAGGTTTCTAGTGTATTACTCGAGTGTGAGTGTTCCACTATTAATTGTCACACTTAAATTAAAAAGATATAAGACGTTGGTTGTTGTATTATATTTAACCTATGTGCGTGTGATCATCTCATGTGTGTTTATGTTACTATCGTATTGGGTTTCAGCTCATTCCTTTCTTTTTAGGTCCATATGGATAGGATGACGATTGTACTGATTATAAGGGCTGCGGGTCAGACCTTGATGACTTCTTTGATGAGTTTATAGTCTAGAGTTGTGGACTACATAATGTATAAGCATATGCTCTTTAAAGTATTTGTAGACTTATTTTTTATTAATAGGACTTTTGTTGAGCCTTGGATTTTACTAGCTTTCAGTATACTATATTTATACTTTCCTTTTGAGATACTTGAGACTCAGTTTTTACGGCTTTCATACACTCTTGAGGTACCCTACTGTTTTAGCATCAACGGATGCCTTTAAGATATTGATTATTGATACTTGTTAGATGTGAGTGGACATCCGTAATCTAGTATGACCTCACTTCCTCTTAACACATTGAAAACATACAAATAATTTCTAAATTATTATTAGAACTGCTAAACCTTTGCTACAAGAATTATTTATAAAATTCAATGTCGGCACTTTGAGCAATGATCCAAGGCTCATCGTTATTGGCTGGTGACGTCATATTTTTAGACTTTAAGACACCAAAATAAGACATGTTTTTTTTTTTCCCTTTATCCTTTCTTTCTTTCTTTTATTTTATTTATTTATTTTGGTGTTGGTTTGTTATCCACAGATTGTTAAGCTAGAATAACAGTTCGTAGATCAGCGGACTATTTGTTGTTGAATTTTAATTAATTATATCGGTCTTATTATTAATATTTAAGGGAAACTATAAATTCATCTATTTATGTTTCTTCGTGTATGTCTAATTCCTCTATCCTAGAAATGAAGCGATGAGCCAATAGCGCCCCTGCGCGCGTGTTGTAATGGTGTGTGTGTGTCCATGTATATAGATTGGAGGGGGTGAGACCTCTAACTCTTTTTAAAACATGATAAATAATGCCATATTAAAGTTAAAAAATATATAACATTAGGTAAAAAGAAAAAAATTCATATGTTTTAATTTCGTATAATGTTTTCTTATACATAATGCTTCCTTCTTTTTCTTTATTTTTTCCCTGCTTTCCTTTCAAGGAAATAATAGTCATCTATGTGAGGATTTGAAAATTTTTTCAAAAGATTTGAGGTTATAAACACTCCATTCAAGAGAATAAAGAATTATGTACCTATAAAATAAATATTACGTATATATATTTACGATTTATCCATATATTTGTTAGTGATATTTTTGGAGGTGAAATACAATGTACAAAAGCCACCATACCTGAAACAGGTGCTATGTACTTAAGATTCCACTAGTGATTTGAACAAAAGCAAGATGCAGACTCTAAAAATTCATCATCTCTCGCTCTCAAAACATTTCAACAACCCCTAACATGAAGGGAAGGCGTGCAATTAAGTAGGGTTGTGCAAGTGGATTAAACAAGCTAATCCGACCCAGTCCATTTGATCCATAGGTTAATAGACCAATAAAATTTGACCCGCTTAAAAAATAAGCAAAAATTTATTGATCCTGACTCATCCTACTTTGGTCCATGGGTTAAATAGGACAGTCCATTTCCTGACTCACTAAACTCACTTATATACTTTTATGGATTAAACAAGTCAAGTTGACTCATTTAATCTATAGGTATGCAAGTGGATTAAATGGCCAATCCGGCCGGTCCACTTCAGCTTGCGGGTTAAACATGCAAAAAACTTTAACCTGCTTTAAAAAATAGCCAAAATTTCTTAACCCTCCCAACCTGCTTTCCCAACCTATTTTGACCTATAGATTAAATGGGCTAGTCCATTTCTTTACCTATTTAACCCACTTATATATTTTGTGGGTTAAATAGATCAGTTTGATCCATTTTACCTATTTATGTTAATTTAACAAGATGTATATAACTAAAAAGTAGGTTTTACAATGTTTAAATATATTAATGGTTAATTTTATTATTATTATAATTAGTTCTATATTAGAATAAATATTTTAAAATAATTTATTGAATATCATATTTATTTTGAAACAATCAATATATACTTAAAAAATTGTTAAGATGCATGTATATCAATTTGTCATTTTTTGTTACTAAACTCAAGTATAAAAGTCTCAAAAACAATATTATATTGATAGTTATTTCTCCTATAATAATAATTATTATTTTTATACAAGTGGGCAAGGAGGCCAACCACTTCACTTGCAGGCTAGCTCATTTTGGCCTATGGGTTAAACGGGTTGGGTCAAATTGACCCACTTTTAAATGGACTGAAAAAGGTTGGTCCTAATCCGTTTTCAAAGTGCGTTAAATGGGCCAGCTCACGGGCTAAAACCCATTTGCCTAGCTCTACCATCCCTCCTTTTCAAATAGCTTCGAAGCGTTTGCCACCACAAATTCTCAAATACATCACTATAGATTTTATTATTTACAGATCTAATATTACTAATATCATATTTGGTATTTTTTTTTATCATTCCAATCATTGTCAAGCCATTCACATGACATTTCCACCATCGCAAGTTGTATATACGGATATTATTGGTTAGTTTGAAGATTATGGAGATCAAAGTAATATTGTTTAGTCGGTAGTATTAAAATAAGCCTTTTTTGTATTAAAGTTTTCTTTTTTTTTTTTTTTTTAGTTCTATCCCTTGTATGAGATTATGTTATCTCGTTTATGGGATAATGTCCATTCGCCAATAAGATTAGTTTTGTTCTCTTACAAGAACCAATGTTATCTTTTATATGGAATATTTGGACCTTAGAAGGGTCATATTCGTTTATATAGATTCTCTGTATCCCAACGTTTCATTCATCAATTTATAAAAGTATAGGATTTGTGTAATTCGTTTTTGGTCAATGGAATTTCATCTTTAATGAGAAAAAAAAAAAAGAAGTTACCAGACTTCTGTATAGTTGTCCTCTGTAATGGTAGAACTAGAGATGCATATATAGATAATAAGTAAATGCTACTTGATAATGGATAAAATAAATAGAGAATAGATAGATACAGACCATAGGTAATATAATAAGCAATAAATGATAGATATATTAGCAATAAAAGTGACAACATCGCTTGGCTAGTTTTCAAATACCTTCATTATCTGCTAAGACTGGAGTTGACACTCCGGTAGGATGGTCAAAGTGCATGGTTCCATCCGTCTTCTGAGCCGAACTTGCATTACAGTAAAGAAAACAACTTAAAAGGAAAAGATGCAGGAATGTGATCATCTTTAGAGCCGTTTGGGAGAGCTCTCCCTCTGTATATGTTAATAATGGATTAATTACTGTGTGTAGAGTGTCCTTTTCATCTTAAGGGGTGTGTGTGTGTATATATATATTTGAATTTTTCTTGCTTTTGTTTAACGTGATACACGTATCTTATTCTTTTTTGGGGGAATAAAGTAGGCTTTCATAAATTTTCTTGCCTTTGTTCTCCATGTCTTTTACTTTATCTGGCTTCAAGACTTTGTGGCTTTATGCTCCCGGTGGAGATTTCGAATTTAAATAGTGGAAACCAGCATGGAAGGAGAAATGATGAACTATATGCTAGTCAATTCATCATGTAAAACGGTGGAGATTGATTAAACCAAACAATGTCAATTATAAAGGAATATGGTTATACAAAATGTATATTGTAATCATTTAGCTCGTATTAATAACTATTATCAAGGAATATTTACTTTAAATATGACTAAATTGGGTAATAGGAAAATGTACCATAATGCTCAAAATAAAAGTGATGATACACATAATGATTTGGTAGAATTTACTTCTTCGACAAAGTGAGAAATTCAATAATTAGGAAAGTAAAATTTGCCAAATGAGGAAAATCTATAGAAATTATCTTTTAACCGCATGTCATATCAAAGGCAGAATTTTAATTTAGAGGGAAATTGAATAAACATATTAATAAATGTTGATTTTCAAAAGGCATGATACTATCTAGAATTAATTTAATAATTGACGCAGACATCCAATGCCATATTAGCTTGCGTGGGAGTCTTTACAGTCCTATCGACAGGGCCTTTAGTCATCAATTTAATTGTCAAAATAAATATAGTAATTGAAATATTAATTATTTTAATGATTCCATCATGATTGGGTATGGTGTGTGCTGTTGGATGATGACGAGACTGGTTCCGTCAAAATTAATGGCGGGACTATATAATTTTCCTTGCTTGCTTTCCTAGTGTTCAGGTTGTCCAAGATTTTGGTCCATTTAGGATTTTTATTTTTAGTTTTCTTCTAATTTTATTTTGTTTCCTTATTAAAAGGGTTAGACTATAAAAACCTACGAAACTGTTTGTTTTAGTTGTGAATCAATTATTCAAAATTTTACTTTCTTAAACAATTTTTTATAATTATTATTGCATCAGTAATTTTATTTTGTATTTTAGCACATGTTTTTGTGTTGCAACATGTGCACATTCCTTTAGTTAGTTTGGCTTGTTATTTTAGCAATAGTGCCAATTTCAGTGGCTTTATCAAACTCTCACATTTTCATTGATAGTGTGTACATGAAACAGATACAATGAGCATGACTGGAATTTTCCATATTCATTACTCATGCATGTTGGCTTGGGTGTTTGTTGTTGGCCACACAATGATTAACCCTTTAACTAAAAATGTTGATGAAGATTGAATTGATTATGGCATTCATTAATACTTTGTCTGACGTATTGTAATGATATTGGTATTATATTTTTATCACCATTAGAATTGTATTCCATGTAACCTAGAATAAATTCTTATTTCTTTCCAACACTAAAGGAATTGCTAATTCTTATGAAAATTAATTATATTTTTAAAAAATACCCATAATTATAAAATAAAAAATTGTTTTTTTTTTTTTTACTATCTAGTATCGTTACTTTCCAGTGAACTAAACATAATATAAACAGATTCGTATGTAGTTGATTATATTTTGTATGATAATTTAGGTTGTTTGGAAGCATTTGTACATCCGTTTGTTTGATCTGTTTTTCAAGTAACTGAAAACACCTTGAACCTGAAGACTGGGAGCACAGATACCAAACCTTCACATCCTTAATTGGGAAAACGATATGGACACATGGGGAATAGTTATGGTATTGAAGTTATCTGCATGACAATTTCCTAAACTATAAAAAAAAAAAAAGAAAAGAAAAGAAAATAAAAAAATATCACTTCAATTATTATTATATAACCGCTAAATTGACTTATCTTTGAAAAATTTGCAATACATTAAAGCTTTTTGAACGATAAAGTAACAGATGGTTAACATAATTTTTAATTTTCGGCAGTCTGTTAGTATGAACGTAGTTTTAGATATTTAAATTTTAAAGTGTCGTTAGATTTTTTCATGACTCAATTAGTCAAGAGTGCTTTTGGTTTTGTAATATTTTTCTCTATCAGATATATGCTTGAGCTATCAATTGAGAATCAGTTCCATGGGACCCTACATCTTTTTTTTTTTTTTTTTTTGGGCCAAACCATGGGAGCCTACATAGATAAGCATTAAATAATATGGCTTAATTAAAATGTAATCACTTTCTATATAATTTGTCTTTAGCTTGAAAAAAAAAATATATATATATATATATATATAACTAAGTAACTAAAGTTGCAATCAATTGGAAAACAAAAGTGGACAACTCATAATAAAATTAATTTAATTTTTAAAACACTCCAATAATACATAGTTAAACAAATTTGTATTTAAGTTATTTCGTAAAACTTTTTGTAAAATTTCAATAAATGTGGAATGTAATTCCATCCCTTATTTAATTTTATTTTTTTAATTATTCTTTTCCTCTCTTTTTGTCGGCACATAGTATAAAAGATCAAAAGTTTAAAACGACTTTATCTCGTCGAATGTTAAAAATCTTGCAAATGCTTGTACCTTTCGCCACTCAAAGAACAAGAACTTCCAGGAATTTGGACGAGTATTGATGCCCCTCATTAGATCTCATCGCTAATCCTCTTTCATCAAGCATATGTCTTGTTAATTTATTAGTGGCATGGAAAAAGTTATGACCAGTCGAAGAAAGCAAGAATATGCTAGTTCTAGTTTAAATATAATATAAAGTTGTCAAACATAAAATAAGCATAAACAATTACGATCTTTATAGACCTCACAATTTGGAGGAAATTATATATAATCCCCACCCATCGAAAATAAACTTCGTGTACAGGTATAAATCTCATATAGTATATGTGATTTATATATAATTAATGTAAACTGTCACTATAAAATACAATTTAACGATGTATAACATTCGTTTTTCACTAAATATTATTTATGAGTTGAGAATAGAATTGAATTCTTTGGAGAGCATAGTATGATGAGAGTTATAAGCTGAAATAGGAATACTTAATATCTATCTTTGGTCTCTATTTTGAATCCACATGACTAACAGTTTCTTACAATCACAACAAACATATTATCATTCACTTTATGAATGAATAGGTGTAGCCTCCAGACATGTTTAGTTTGAAAATTTCCCACTCAACATTAGTATACAGTCTCAGTTAGAGATTATTTTTTGTTATATTCTCAAGCAATGTTTAAATTTTATGCTAACACTTGCATCATGAGATTGAAAGTGTATGTTACCATCCATTGATGGTTAGACATAAGTTTTGAATCGTATTATTCAACAGTATCTCAAAGGATTTGTGATGGATACACCTCAAGAATGGTACAAATATTTACCCTGGGCTAAGCTAGCTTACAATAATTCATTTCATGTAAGGCTAATATAGCGCCTTTTGAGGTTGTTTATAATAGAAAACCACCTACTCTTCCTATATTTGTACATAGCACATCAAAGTTGCAAGTTATTGAAATGGATTTTGAGGCTAGGGTTGTTGTTTTGTCTTCTTTGAAAGACAATCTTTTACTAGCTCAAACTAGAATGAAAGAATGTGCAAATAACCATATAACTAAAGCCTATTTTTCTGAAGGGGATGAAGTTTCTGTCAAACTTCAACCCTATAAGTAGATGTCAATGGCTCAGAGTACTTATCACAAGTTATCTAAATGGCATTATAGTTCATTTCACATTTTAAAGAGGATTGGATAGTGTGCATATCAATTGGAGTTACCAGACTATGCTAAGTCACATGATGTTTTTCATATATCATATTTGAAATCAACTCATGGACAATCTTTTATACAGCTACTACCAAAGGATGCCTATTGCAATCATCCTATCTTGACCCCACTATGTGCACTAGATTCTACGGTTATAATACAGAAGGGTATTGAGGTGCCTCAACTTCTTATTCCGTGGTTTAGACTCTCACTTGAAGTGTCACACCCCAAAATGAAGACAAGTTGTATCCAGCGTAGCCGTGAGTAATACTTATGCATTATACGCAAAGCTATCCAAAACGAAACCATTTTTCATGATTGTTTGCTAATAAATTTTAGCTTTTGAAATCATATAATAAGATTTAGAAAACAATTGAGTAAATAGCAAAAATTAAAGCTTTACTAATATTTTCAAAAAGAAGCTACCAAATCAGCAGCCCATTTAATGCATGATGAAATGCATTTCAACAAGCTAGAATTCAGTGGACAATTGTTCTTGTGTACCCAAGTAGCAACGGCCTCTCTTCTTCACACACACACACACACACACACACACACACAAAACTCTTAATGAACTAAAAACAAAGCCAATAACTCACAAATATCATAACCTTGGCAGCCATTAAACTCTTTTAGTAGCAACTCAAATTCGTCCACACCCATACCATATAACACCTACCAATACAAACCCATAGAATAGCAAGCCCAAGCTTAAGAAAGGAGTAATAAAGGTAAGTTAATTTCGTTTTGAGTAAGTTTATACATAAAACATTGTCTTAAACAATGTTCCTTACTGATCTAGGTTCAAATCGAGCTTAGAAAGAGAGTTTAACACATTCCTGTCAGCTCAAATAAGGTAATACTCAACCCTAGCTCTTATATGTATGCTATCATCTTTATAGAAGTTAGAAACTAGGTTAATTGACGATTTAAAGAAGTAATATATATTGATATATCACATATGATACATGTAGAATGTAGAGAAACACTTAGGGGAAGCTTTAATACAAGTATGATATACATATGTTAAAGGAAAAATAAGTTTCAAATTAAAGAAAATCGGAGAAGAAGATGAACAGTGTCAACACTATCCATACGCCGACAGTGTATACGATCAACGCCGACGGCGTACATAGGTAGGCCAACAGTGTTGAAACGGCTTATACTGGAACAGAAGCTACGTAAAATTTATTTTTACGTGAAATGAACGAATGCCGACTAACTGGAATGATAAGCCAGCAGCATAGAAGCCAACGTACATGGTAAAGCTGGCGGCCTACAAGCCAATGTACCTTGATACAAAATAATATGAAAAACTTAAGAATGCCGGCATTTAGGTGTTAATACCAACGGCGATGGCACCAGCGTACACACTTATTAACTCCTTTGCTTGAAAACTATTTTACATGAATAGAATATTATATATATATATATAAATAAATAATGTTAAACAGATTATATATATATATTATTATATATATCAAACAAATTTTACTAAGTAAATAAATAAATACAAATACTTAGAATAATAATATGTCTAATATTTGAGAACTTTTAACCCTAAAAGCTATAGGAAAATATTAAGTATTATTGGCAACTATAATTGTTAAATATTTGTTTTATATAGATAAATAAATAAGAATGGAAATCGAAATAAGTTAAATTTATGAATAATGTGACTTCTAAAAATGACAAAATAATTATATGAAGTATATAAAAAGAAATACAATGACACTAAGCAATAGTAAATAAATATGAGTTACTGTAATAGATCAGATAGCGAATAATATAAAAGTAGCATGATAACTATAAAAACATAAGCATTATTAAATATCAATTTTTTGAATACCAAATAAATGTATATAAATATCCAACAAGATCAAGACAAGCAAAATGAAAATAAATGTTAAATAATAATTGTTATCATAAGACCATTAAAGGACCAAAATAAGTAATAAAAACTAAGCCAAATATTAATATAGGACACTTAGACACTCATAAGGATTTTAGTTGTATAATTTATGCCTTATTGATGAATATTTTTATTCATCTAGGTGACTCTGATACTATAGAGGACTTTTTAGTTGATTAATACGATTAGCTGCTATGAACAGATGAGTAACTCAGTCATATTATACTGTTTGTGCTTGTAATTAGTTGAATATGTAATGTAAAGATAATAATATGATTGTTTTGATTGAAATGTGTTATGATCTGATTGTATGATTGTTAATCTATCAATCATTATGAAAGTGATAATACAATGGTATGATGACATAAAACAGTATGATGATTATTGTGTGCAATGTATGATCACCATGAAACTAAATAAGAATTATTAACTTAGTAAATAATCTGGTCATGCATTACATGTATTGCATTATTACATATACGGATGGGTGACAGCCTGCTACGTATTAATATTCCGGTTCTCTGTTGATGCTTGGTTTTTCTAAAGTATTAGTTCTTTTAAGGTTTTCTTTTTTCCATCGGTTCTATAGGAACTAAGTGGCAATGAAAAATGTCGCCCATAGTATCTTTTTGAAATGATTAATACTTAGAGAGTTTCTAAGAATTGATACAGGAAATGGTCAGTTAAAACATCACTAAGCTAAAAGTGATAACCCTAAGACGAGAAATCGTTGATTTTCCTGTAAACTTAGTTTTTTATAGGCAGGTGAGTCATAAAGTAGTTCTTCAACCCTAAAAAGAGGGGGTAAATCTTTTTCCTACTTGGATTCTAGATCATCTAAGGTTGTATTTTGAGCATATATTTGAGTGATTGTATTACATATGATTTGTTAATAAACTTGCTTGATGTGTAATATGTCTGGTTATTCACTGAGCATGGTTTCGCTCATACTCCAATAGTCTTTTCAAGTTTACGCTTCGACTTTGGTTAGTTACTTCTAGGAATATGGCTCTAGTAAATGTTTAAAAGCTGAAAGCCTATAGTTCTATTTGGGATAAGTGGTTTATATTTTTTTTTAGAATAGATTAGCTAGTATTATCTTATTAGTTATGTATGTGCAGAATTACGTAAGGACTACATGGTTTGTAATAATCTATTATACTCTATTATTGAGATGACAGTTATTTACTAATTTATATATTGCATTTATTTATCCTTACTTATCCAATCAATTAAAAGATCCTGTTATTTGGAAAATATGTCACTCTCTAAAGGTAATCTGGTAATAGTATTCAAGTGTGACTTGTCTACTACTACTAGGGTACCCTCGAGCCGTAACAGTATCCTCATGAACAACCAGGACACTAGAGGCACTGTGTAACGATTCGAAACTCTACCCACCGAGATATTATCCGCTTTAGCTACACGCCCTATGGTTTTGTCCTTTTTGGTGCCAGCGCTTCTCAAGGGAGTCAACCATCATGTGATTACTCTACCCAGAGCACGCTTAACTTTGGAGTTCTGATAAACTTTAAGTCATTACACCGAAAAGACATCTCTCTTATTAGAGTTCCACCATCTATATTTGAGGGGTATTATATATATTTAACTTATAACCAATAGAGACACCAAGGGAACTTCTATAGTCCCATGATAGGACTATAGAGTTACTAACATCGAAATTTAATTTACAATAAAAATTTAGAATAAGAAATTTAAATAGTTCTATTATGATTAGATAAAATCTAAATTATTTATTGATGTGATGGGACTAACTCTATTGTAACCACCACGAGATCATAGAATTTATCAAAACTCCAAATAGGTATCTCTAATTTTAATAATACACATATATGAAAGTTCATGGATAGTCTTACCTTCTTTTCAACTTTTTTCCAATATGTTTTTTATTTTTTTAATAACAAAAATTTTGTAATTGAAAAGTATTATGTTAATAATAGATATCATCACGGTTCGGTTCGGGTCTAGAACCGGATCCAAACCACCGGTTCTTGGTTCCAACAGTGGTGGAACCGAAATCGAACCTGTAGGAGCCGGTTCGGTTCCCGGTTCTTAGGAACCGCCAGTTCCTATAGTTCGGTTCCAATTCTAGAGGAAGGAACGATGAACCATGAAAAAAAAATAAAAAACCAATCAAATAATTTACTTAATTTAACTAAGAAAAAATGCAAAATAAATTTTTAACTTGAAATAACATTAAGTCTAACAATAATTGTTCATAGTATTAGTTAAAAGAAATTCTATAATTATGTATTTATTTATATACAATCACTTATACTTCTTTAGTTGTTATATTAGCAATGTGACACTATAAAATATTCAAGATACAAATAATTCTCAATAACAAAAAACGAGTCACACATTGTTAAGAAAAAAGTCTACTTTGGTTAAAAGTTTGCACAAATTTAACAATATATGATTTCAAATATATTTATTACTTGTGTTGTTAATAATAACATATTAAATATTGTGAATAAGAAATAAATTTTTTATTATTTATGCGAAAGTAGTTTTAAACATTTGTTTTATAATTATAATTTTTTATAATTTTCTTTTTATGGTATAGAACCGCCGGTTCTGCCAATTCTGCCGGTTCTTGAATCGGCGGTTTCATGCAGTTTTTGGAAATGAAACCGTAAGGACCTGCCAGAACCGATGGGTCCTTTACCGGTTCAAACCCGCCATTCCCGGGCCAGTTTTTGGTTCAGGAACCGCCGGTGACGGGTCAAGACGGTTCGCAGTTCAGAAGCGATCCGTGATGATGTCTAGTTAATAATTTTAAAAACTTATAAATACGAATAACGTTTAATGATAAATTATGGTAGAACTGTCGATCTTGGCCATGCACCAGTGGCTATGATTAATAACAATAAAAAATAATTTAAGGAAATAAGAAAAATTACTTATCACTTTTAAATATAAAAAGTTTTGCTTTATTTCCTGTTGACATTTTTCATAGGAGTTAACTATTGCATTATTGGCCATTCACTGTAACATTCGTCTCTGGTTGTTAAATATTGCTAGATACGTAGGAAGATGTTTCTCAGATTTTTCTTTCTAATTTCATTTTATATTAATTTTCTAAGATGCAATAACTACTTAAATGATACCCACATTATGTTCCATCTTATACCCTTTTTTCCCCCGCAATATATAACAGCATTAAATTGATTTACCGCAACTTTATATTTAACCATGTAAATTCTCTTAAATTGCTGTTTTTATTAATAGTATATCACAAAAAATAATTTTATTACCCATGTTATAAATGTGCGGTCATCTTGCTTAAAGTATTAAAAAAATTATATATTTTTTTCCATTTTTTTCATTTTTGTTTTTTAACAATCAACATAATGATAATGAATATGGATCTTTAACTCAGCCTCTGGTTAATAGTATTACATCTTAGTGGTATTTCTTTATTTTCTAAGTGAGAGATACCAGGTTCGATTCCTCATCTTCCATTGCAATTTGCAATTACCAAAAAACGAGAAAAAGAAAACTTTGCCTTTAGAGATACTGCTAATGCGGGTGTTTAAAAAGACATTAGTGGATTAATTGTTAGTGGTCTCTTAATAATGTGATTGTAGAAACTAATTCACTAAAAGCCAAATTTTAGGTAATGTTGATGATTCGTTTGCTGCTTCTCACCTTATTAATCCGTATAGGGATAAAACTAGAATCCTGCAGAAGACCAAAATCCAGTATGTTAATGTGAACCATGAAGCATACGAGTTGGTGGACTTCTTAGCCAAACAAGGATTAGGATGTGCTGCTACAATCCACTTTGTTCCTGCAGCATTGAAGAGGTTAATAACTTGTCAAAGTATAATGAGACTGATGCACAGTCTAATCACGCTTACTTTGTTTTATGATGATTTCCATTGTAACCCTTTAGATAACACATGTGACTCACGATTTTGAGACTTTTTCGGACAGCAATAACGACAAAAATAAAAGAAAAAGTAAAATAAAACGAAGGAAGGAGGAAAGTCAGATATCTAAGAGGTCTTCAAAATGTTATATGAGCATTTTAAGAGCTTCTATTTCTAATAATCCTTACTATTTTATTTCTAATATTTTTTACATAAAGTTTTTTTCATTTTTTTAGATTTTATGAGTCTCATATACTTTATAAAATACACATAACAAAATAAAATAATTATTAAAATACGTGAAAAACTTTACTTTTTGAAGTCCTTAGCAGATTATACTAAAATATTTCAACGGTCTCTCCTCTCCAATCCTGTGTGACCTTAAAAAGTAAGGTGTTTTACATAGGTCTCGTGTCGATGCTCTTACTAATTTAATGTGAGACAATGTTATATAAATATTTGAATTTTGTGGGAGTTTTAATAAACAATTACAGCTCATTCACTTCGCTAAATGAAATAAAGAGAGAATGAAATTACAATTCAAAGGGAATGTAATAGAGTTATAATGGCTATTACAATATTCACTTAATGTAAAAAGTAGTAAAAGGTAAAATATCTATAATGCATCTTGTATTTATTACAGAGAAAAGATAATTATATAAGTGTTATTTTTAAGATATAGGTATTTATGACAAAATCGAAAGAAAGTCCATTGAATCGCAATTCATGGGTTAGAGACATGAATTGCTATTCATCATTGTACGTAATAGCAATTCATTATGAATTGTCATTCTTTTCAAGTGAACACTGTAATATCAGATTTACGTGGAATAAGGAATGAATGGATAGCTATTCATGTCAAGTAAATAAACTGTTAAAGTTTTTGAGACTGGCAATACTACCTAACCTATCTCGATTCATTTCCCACCTTTTAATGATGTATAAAATGTGACATATTATTGTATTTTTAGTAATACTTTTAACGTCATCTAACACTGATAAACTGTTTTTTTTATGTCAAGAAACAAAGTAAATGGTATCAATAAAATAGTAAAAATAAGCACAAAAACTTTGATTAGGTATTAAATTGGTCACTTCAAAATTTAAATACCAAATTAAAATTTTCATGTAAGGTTAAACCAACAAATTCGACATTATCCTTTTTAAAAGAAATTTCAAAAACAAACCTTTAATTTAATCACCATATATTTGGTATATATTCTATCATCGACAAAAAAAGAAAGGTTGTAGCAAGCTGCAGTACCATGAATATGAATCAAAGCATATTTTCTGGGGACGAACATCATTCTATATAAAACTGTAAATTAAATGTTTCTTTGGTTTTAAACCAACCTCAACATATTAATAGCTGACTCATGACTCACGATTTTGAAATTATTTTAAACAAATAAGATATACTAAATATATAATATTTTTTAAGAAGACAAATACATTTAATTAAAATAATAAAAATAATTTATTTAAATAAAATTTCAAGTAAATTAAATAAATAAGTCACTATTTGCATATTATTATTTTAAAAAAAAGTCTCACATGTTGGTTCGCATGCCTTGCATGCCATACTGTATCAATCCACTTATTTTGCGTGCCTTGCGTGTCGACCCGTGTGTGTTGTGCTTTTGTCTTTTTTCTTCACTTGCAATGTGTGTCGTATGTGTCACGGTCCATTTATCATGCCTACTTGTTACATCTTGTTGCTTTCTATTTCATCCAGGAAATATCTTGTCAGTGGCACAGCAAAAGCAAGAAAAGTAATGACCAATCGGAGAAAGCAAGAATATGCTAGTTCTAGTCTACTCTAAATATGATAAAAAGTTGTGGCATATTATTGTAATTTTAGTAATGCTTTTAACACCATCTAATACTGGTAAATTGTTTTTTTTTTTATGTCAAGAAACAAATTAAATGATATCAGTAAAATAGTCAAAATAATCACAAAACTTTGATTAAGTATTAAATTGGTCACTTCAAAATTTAAATACCAAATTAAAATTTTCATGTAAGGTTAAACCAGCAAATTTGATATTGTCCATTTTTAAAAGAAATTTCAAACACAAACCTTTAATTTAATCACCATATATTTGGTATATATTTTGTCATCGACAAAAAAAGAGAGGTTGCAGCAAGCCGCAGTACCATGAATATGAATCAAAGCATATTTTCTGGGTACAAACGTCATTCTGCATAAAACCATAAATTAAATATTTCTTTGGCTTTAAACCAACCTCAACATATTAATAGTTGAATCATGACTCACGATTTCAAGGCGTTTTTAAGAAAGGAATAAAATAAAAAATCAATGGATTGTTAGAATTTTATCTGAATCGGATCTGTATTTGTAACTTCTTGGCATCAGATCAGTATCGGTTTGATTTGGTTAGTTTATAAGTAAAACTGTCAATTTTTCATCAGTATTATATCTATATTGGTTTAATATCGATTTGATTTAAAAATGATATTAGAATAATATCAAATCATTATACCCAAATCGGCCAATATCAAAGCTTCTCGGTCTTCATTTCGAGCCCCAAACCTCGAAAAGATTAAGCGCAAACTGATAAAATAGTGGAAAAAAAATTTCCCAACTTAATATACTTCAAACCAAATATTTGAATTCAAATATAAAAAGAGCCAAACTTCATAATTTATGATTAAGAAGGTAAAGGATGAAACGGGACCTATTTGGAACTTCCTCCATATAATCCTTTATATGGTCCAAATCCATTGGAATCCGGTCCGAACCTGCTGGCTTACGGGTTCTCAAAATTAGGATCCAAAAGCGGACCCACTGTTCCATGCATCTTGTCGGGTCCCATGAACTGGTCACATTGAATTTTTTATTTTTCGAATAAAATTGAAAAAAAAATATGGAGAGATCATTTTTAATTTTAAATGAGATAAATTTTAAATTTTAAGCAAATATTGGATCTAGGAGTATGATAGCATCTAACCGCTTTTCTTAAAGAATTTTTAAAATGTGTATTTATTTATAAATAAAAATATCTAATTTGGTTGTAGTATTAGTGATATAAGACTGTAAAATATTATAGCGCTAAAAATAATATTACAAGACAAAAATGAGTATTACATTGTTAAGAAAAAAGATCTCAACTTTGGTTGAAGTTTATAAAAAAACAAACCAGACATATTTTTGAGGAATATTTATTTTGTGCTTAATGTTATTTACTTAAATTTTCCACTCCATTTTTTTTTCTTTATTTATTTTTTTCCATCCCTTGAACCTGTTTGAGTTTGCGAGTTGGCTTAGACTTAGGGACCCAGGGGGTCCCCTAAGAAGTTTGGAACCTGTAAAACTAGTCTCATTCCGGTTTGAGACCCATCAATGCTGGAATTTGAATCAAACTCAGCTTGAGCGATTTCCATCTGCATGTATTAAACTTATTTTCTATATAAAGACAAATTCAAATTGAACCATCAAACCTAGTTTTTTGGTTTCTATTTAATTTCTTTCATACCAAATCCTAGTTCATTCTATACAAACCTTAACTATGAATTAAAAGAAATTTAATTTTTTTTAATTTTTTGAATTTGAAAGCAACCAAAGTCAGAAAAAGATAAACCACTCGTCTCAAGAGAAAAAAAACAATTCAATATCAATTTTTATTAAACTAAAGTTTATGAATTCGAGAGCTATCATATTAAAATGATATGTTTATCATTTTAAACTCTTTAATTAATTCATTCCTTTAATACCTTAATGATAGTTGATTTTCAAAATATTTATAAAGTAAAATAATATAATATTTTTAAAAAGTCAATAATTGAATTGTCATTTAGAAGATAAGGGAAAAAGAAAACGAAAAGTTTTCTCATTTTTAATTTTCATTTAATTAAATAACTGAAAAGATTGTAGTTACATGACGTGCCCAAAATGCTCTTTTCCTTCAGCAATATTATTTGGATAATAGCATAATTCGTAACTAGACTCTAAAGATTCAAAGGATGCGTTTAAAGCAAGCATGTAAACATTTTCAATAGGTGAATGGTTGCAAATTAGAGAAAATAAAATAGAAAAAAGTAACAGTAATAGTAATTAAAGTTTTTAACAGTGACAGAATATCCAACGAGCTTTCCTGTTCTAATTAGTAAGTACTTCTTGATCCAATATTTTTCCTCTTTCTCAGTGAGCAAGAAAAGATGCCATGGAGTTGCTGAATCTAACTTCCACAAGCCATGCATTCCTCTGGATTGAGTAAAGAGCACATGACATTTGCCCTATTAGCAACATCATCCTTGACAACCTCAGTTTCCTCCGGCACTCCAGGGTCACACAATCCAAGGATTCAAATGTAAGACTATGGACCGCAACAAAAGGTTTAAAAAAATTAAAACCATGAAGAGGCTACCTTGATCATAGAAGCATCAACCGTGAACTTTATTGCATCAGTTGCTGAGCGTGTTCGTAGGTAATACATCCCTGTCTTTAGACCCTATCACAAGACAAGCATATGGATTAAAACATACTTATGTGAAAACATAAATGGTAGTAGCAATATCCACAACTTTCAAGATTTTTCCCATAATGTTTAACAATTTCAAAACATTAATTATAGTTGATGTCTAAACATTTTATACGATGTAACACACCCTTAATCTTATTAAGGAATTGAAGAAGTAGCCAATAATATGATTTTGAGTACCTTCGACCAAGTATAGAAATGCAAAGAAGTCAGTTTCTGGAAACTAGGTTGATCCATATGTATATTCAAGCTTTGACTCTGGTCTATATAGCATCCCCTATCTATGGCCATATCAACCAACGTCTTCTGCTTGATTTCCCATACCGTCCTAGAAGGAGCAAAAGATGGGATGGTACAGCACAATAACAAGACTATTGGGAAAAAAAAAATGATTCACGATTAAAAAGGGCATACATACTTGTATAGTACTTTTAGCTCATCTGGGATTTCTGGGATCTTTTGGACAGAGCCATTTTCATGCATAATCTTGTTTTTAAGGACTGAATTCCAGAGGCCAGCTTCGGTTAAGTCATGTAAAAGATGCTTGTTTACGACTTCAAAATCACCACTGAAAGAAGCAGCAGTCGCATACCAAAGATTGTTGGATAATTTCTGCAAAACAAACCTTATCACTCTGCGGTTGTAGAGATTAGAGGTGTACGGCTCAAAACATTAAGTGAAAGGAAAATCAAGAAGAAGTTTAAAAACAAAAACTTTAAAAATGATTTAATGCCAAAATATATATGTAAGATGACAACCTCAGCTAGTTTGTCAAAATAAAAAAACCGATTCTTTGAGCCTTTGCTTCCAACGAGTTTAGATGGATGAGAGCATGCAGGAATTCCCTGTAATTTTGATGCTGGGTAGTGAGCAAGAACTTAAAACCAGCAGAAGGCAACATGCGCCTAACTTGGGAAAATGCCACACCTTTTCTCTAACAAACCGAGGCAATGCAATTGATGCGAGATTACACACAGCAGTTTCATTTGGACTAGTGTATTCTATGATTTCTGTACATAAATTGGAAGACTTGATTGTACCGAGATTCTGTTGGTTGCTTTTCCTATTGCAGGCATCCTGCACAAGAAATATTAAGAAATATCATGAGCCAATAGAATAAGAACATAAATGTTCACAATTAAGCACTAATTCCTAATCAATAGTGATTGAATCATCTTTTTAAAGCATTCAACTTGTAAAAATGAAATGGCTAGCTGAGCTCCTGCACATAAGCTCTCTTCAAGAAGGGTCATCTCCTCATAATGTAAATTGTCACTTTGAGTAAAAGTCAGAAAATCTTTTACTTCAATGTTTCTAATTCGATTAGGAGCAGATAAAGTTGAGAGTAAAGAAAAATAATTTAAGCAATAACTACTAACAACAACTTGCTCACATCATTTTGGTTTCATTTTGATATCACTTTTACATTACACTGGTCTGGAATTAAGATTTTAGATATCAAGATACACATAGCACTTACATAACAAATAGAGAGCATGTGCTGAACAAATATAAATCAAATTTAGATAAGATACAAAATAAATAAATAAAAAATTATACATGACCGAAAAAATCAAGATCAACTCCATAAAAATGTAATCAAATGCTACACATTAAAAACTATTAAGCTAAAGCATACAATCAAAACTCAAACATCTTTCAAAATGAATTGGTCAGTAACTGTGGCAGGAAGAAGGTAATGCTGTAGCAAAAATCACGTGTGTGATATACAGAGCTTTTAGATGGTTACTACAATATATTAGCTGAAAGTTGACATTTGACTACCTTAACTATACTTGAAAGTAAAGATAATGAGCAAATGTCGCCAGATTTTATGCTACCTTGAAAAGCATGTAAGGAGTGCCAGTTTCTAGTTGTGACTCCAGAAGTGCAAACCATAGCTTCTGTGCCTGGAACCCTCCTTGCCTTACCCTGATATCGCATAATTGCCTCAAGTTAATAAAAAGGCTAGCGTATATCAAAACAACAAGAGAAATGGTTAGAACAATGCTTCTACCTCTCTTTCATATCTAGAATACAGAGTCTCAAACTCTTCGCCCCAACATTCTGCCAAGCCTGGAGCTTCATTGGGACAGAACAAGCACCATTCTCCATCTTTCCACTCTCTTCATAAAGAGATCTGGAACCCAAAGACCGTAGAACAAGTCCCGGGTACGATCTCCTCCTGCAAAATAAATATAATCTTTAGCACAAAATAAAAAAGAAATAAAATAATCCTCACAAGAAAATACATTGAATTTTCATTCATGAGCAATCACATATACCTTTCCATGGTTCTTCCTAAGATCTAGAAATTCGAAAATATCAGCATGCCATGGCTCCAAGTAGACAGCAAAAGCACCTAAATGAACAAAGCTTGGTATTAGAGAAAAGAAGGCAAGTGTAACACAATATTTCTCATTTCGTGCACAAACCTTTCCTCTTTCCCCCTCCTTGATCAACATAACGGGCAGTATCATTAAACACCCTCAGCATTGGAATAATACCATTTGATGTCCCATTTGTACCGCGAATGTAACTACCAGTGGCACGAATATTATGGATAGAAAGCCCAATTCCACCAGCAGATTTGCTGATCACAGCACACTCCTTCAGCGTATCATATATCCCTTCAATACTATCATCTTTCATGCAAATAAGGAAGCAACTGCTCAACTTTACACAAATCAAGACAAACATAAGAGTCAGGCTTCACATTTGTTAAGACACTGCAACAATTTTGAGAGAATCCAGCAAGATGCTTTACAGCAAGCTTAAGTTTCTTTGTTCTTATCTATAAAATGAATTGATGGATAATAATGAGAAAAGATCTATATATATAATCATGTTAAAACTTTTTCTAATGAGAAGCGTTCACAAATATTAACCTTAAATTGTTCTTATAAACATTATATTCATATACCTGAGGCCTCGGTGTCCCGGCATTGAAAAGAGTGGGAGAAGCATGAGTGAACCATCGTTGAGACATGAGATGATATGTTCTAATTGCAGAATCAATGTCTTCTTTGTGGATTCCAACAGCAACCCTCATCAACATGTGTTGAGGCCTCTCAACAACTTTCCCCTGAATCTTCAAAAGATATGATTTCTCAAGGGTTTTGAAGCCAAAGTAGTCATAATCGAAGTCGCGGTCATAGATGATTTCACTATCAAGACGGGCAGCATTCTGTGATGAATCAAAACAAAATATTACCAAATGAGGTTACTTTGTGAAAGATGGCCGAAAAAGAAGTTACTTTGTGAGATCAAAATCTAGTCAATTTTTTTCCCATTTTGAAGCATATCTTTTATGTTATTAGGAATTTTTACAAAATTCAAGCTTTAGCATGCATCAAACTATCTACAATTCCTGCATTTTTCTATGTTATAAAGCATTTGAACAAATTCAAACCAAAATGACAGGTAGGAAATAACTCGGAAAAACGAATAACATCTCTAGAAGTTGAGTATCTTCATAATAATATCATAGACGTCATCAGCAATCAAAGAAGCCCTTAATCCAGATTTCTCATCGAAATGGTTATACATGTCTCTTACCCTGGATGAGCATTGAAGATTCAGAATATATAAATTCATCACAAACAAAATATATATGAAAATATAGCAATGGTGTTGATTCGTTTTTCATGAACTCGGAAAGGCAGACCCTCAGAACAATTAACTCACGTTTCAGAAAAGGATTTCTTGGTATTCTTATGCAAATTCGACACCGCAACTTGGGCAGCCAACTGCGAAAAACAGGCAAAAAAAAAATATTATTAATAAAAAGAATACCTAAATAAATAAGAAAACAAAGGTTTCAGGGCTCGGTAGACTCACGACAGCGTAATCGGCGTGATCAGTGGTCATATAAGCCGCGGTCTCAGCCGCTAACTCGTCGAGCTCACTTGTTATGATGCCCATTCTGAGACCAGCACATACCTTCTGTGCCACAACTACAGGATCACAGTGATCAGGATTCAAACCGTAACTCAGTTTCTTCAGCCTCACTGTGATTTTATCAAAGTGGACTGGTTCTTGACGACCGTCTCTTTTGATCACATACATATTCTAAACCGCTTTCCGTGAACTAGTAAAGGCAAATCAAGTATGTCTTCAGAATTCTAGGAAATACTAGGATATTTTCTAGTATTTTTCTCTGATATGTTTTGAGGAAATGAAACTGAATCATGGAGATTATGGATTCTATACGGAGGGCATAGGTACGTGCTATTGGATTATGTTGTTTTGTGTGCAATGGAAGCTATTGGCATTGAATATGGATAGAAATGGATATACTTCTTCTTTTGTCTTCTCTAAAAGAATAGTAATATCTGATTGATGATGTTTGGATTAAGGAAAAAAAAAACATTTTAAAAAAAATTACACAAATCCAATTTTTATCCTATTTTTGAAATTTTTATCCTAATACCTTTTTTTTTTCTAGAAAAGCTCAGGATTATTGTTATACTGCTTTTATTTTTTAATTTATTTAAATGGAGTTCTAAGCTATTATAATATAATTTTAAATGCCATACTTTTCTAAATTTTATCAATTAAATACTAAACTTTTATAAAATATATTAATATATATTTATCTTTTGAATACTTTTTGAATGCCATATAAGTGCGATCATTGATTTTTAAATAGGCATTTTATGTTGGGGGAAAATAAGAATTTAATCATTTCACTTATCCAGCATTAAAAAAGTATTTAAAAGATTAATATATTTATAAAAATTCAGTATTTAATTGATAAAATTTAGAAATGCTTATGATTTTATTTTACTTTATAATAGCTTAGAACTCAATTCACAGAAATAAAAAAAATCAAAACAGAAGTAATCTTGAGCTTTTTTCCAAAAGGAAAAAAAAAGTAATAGAGTTTAATTTATTATCTACATCCGACAGGGAAAAAAATAAAAATAAAAAGAACATTTCTGGGTAACATAAAGGCCCTTAAATTTTTAGTTTCCATGGTTGGGTTTAATGTTTGACTAAGACCATGGACTCGTTAGTAATGCAATTTGCAGGCCCAATAAGATATCCACGTAACAACACGACCAATTCTTTAACGGGCTTTTGTAGCTTTTGGTGTTTTCATTTCTTTTCCTTCTTCGGATAATGACGATACTAGCATAGTGGAGGGAAGGTCGACTCAGCTGCCCTACAATGGTGAACCAGCTACTTAGTTTGAACCTAACTCGCCCAAACTCGTTCTTGGCTCGTCCTGAACCGATCCATCGCCGAGTGGAGTCCGTCACTAGGCACCAAAACTGGAGTTCTTTGCAGCAGAAATACAACTGTAACGGCCGGTTTTCTTGCCTTTTCTCTGACGACCGCAGAGAGGTAAATCTTCATTTTCTGCTTTTTTTTTAAATTATTATTATTGAATTAAGTTAGTCGTTTAATTTTTTTGTCAAATGGGTTTGCTTGTTTTTTAAAGTTTCTCTCGTTAAAGGTGTTTACAAATTACATTCTGGGGATGTTTCATATGTGGATGTGGGAATTTATCAGTTTTGATAAAGTATTTTCCTTTGTTTGAAACAGAGAAATTGGTTTGCACCGACGTTCTTTTATTATGTGGAATTAATTCGATTGCTGGGATATGTGTGTTCCGTTGTATGTTTAGTAGAACTGATTGTGTTTATGTTTGGGTAATATGGTTTCAACTGTTATGGAGATTGGAGAGAATGCTTATATCTAGCTCTTCCGTCAAATGATCATTCACTGCTCGATGTATGAATTGATTTGTTGAATGTTTAAGAGTGTTTAACCTTGTCTTTAAGGTTTCAAATTTGTTCAATATTATTCTTGGAAGTTCCAAAATTGTTCCAATGAAAGCCCAATTTTTGTTTTTATATATATTGTCATAGATTGTCTTAGTGATGCACATTTGATTGGTTGACGTACATCGTGGTAGATTTAATGAAGTCATAAGTTTGCTTGCACCACACATGAGAGTTTGTGACTTGTGGCTGTGTTCAATAATTTTGAAACTTAAATAACAAGTCATTTGTGAAGCTTCAAGTTACACAAAATATGAAAATTTGAAGGTCTTGTTAGAGCATCTGCCTAGTTGGTTGCGATGCATTCTCTTTTGCCATTATAGTTGATAAAGTTTGATTTCCATGAAAATTACATTCACAAATAGTCTATCATACACATGTTATGATTAAGAGATGGGTTTCAGTCTGGTAACAGGTCATTGTGCTAGTCATTTGTTCCTGGTTAGCTGAACTAGCAAAAACTCCAAGGACTCCAGTTATTTCATATAGAATGCTTGTTCTTGGACTTTATTCATAAACGCAGCATATTGCTCAATGGCTGATAATTGAAGTTTCTATAGATGTGGCGGCTGAAGGTAAATTATATGTTACCATTTGTTTATGGTTTATGTGCATCACAAAGAAGAGTAATTGTCTCTTCATTGTATCTTTAATGCCTCTTTGTATCTGTTGTGTCATTGTAATTGCTCGTCTCTCTTTCTAGGAACAAGCTAGAAAAGCGTTAGAAAGTGCATTGGGAGGGAAAAAGAATGAATTTGAGAAATGGAATAAAGAAATCAAAAGGAGAGAAGAAGCAGGAGGAGGTGATAATGCTGGTGGGGGTGGGTGGTTTGGTTGGGGTGGACGATTTGGCTGGTTCAACGGTGATAATTTCTGGCAAGAAGCACAACAAACCATTCTAGCCATTCTAGGTGTCATTCTCATGGTGAGCAGTCTGTCAAATTTCAACTTCAAAATCATAATTTTCCTATCATCCTTTTCATCTGGGCATGTGCTTCTTGTGCATTTTACTTGTCTGATGATTTTATATTCACTTTCAGTATCTTATGATCGCAAAGGGAGAAGTTTTGCTTGCTGTCATTCTAAATCCACTCCTATACACATTAAGAGGAGCAAGAAGTGGGCTTACTTTTGTATCATCTAGGGTTCTGAGAAAGATCTCACCAAATGGTTTTGCTGATTATAGTGCTCCTCAAACAAAGGAAATTCCTGCCCGTGTCTCTGCTAAAGAAGAAGTGTTGAGAAAATGGGGTAGTAATTAATCTTCTTCTGTTGAAGTTTCTATTTGTCTTGTGCTTCTGCAAACTGCAGTTTTGATATATGGTGTCCCAAGTCTTGCTTCTTGAAGGGAGGGCATCATGGGACTTCCTCTACCCCACCAAAGTCAATGAAGATTTGCCTTTCTTCTGATGTTCTCATTAGTAAATAAGATAGAAATTTTTATAGAGTTGACTAACAAATTGGAGAAGAATTTCTGCATTCCGTGTGAAGTTGTCTGAATGTAATTTGCATATGGTGGGTTCATGGAGATTCTTTGATGGGTTCAATGTGTTAGGTAATATATATGGAAAATACTAATAGAAAAAGAGGGAAATGCTTTCCTTTTATGAAAAACTAAAATCATTTTCCTCATTGTTCATGTATAGGCAGATAGCTTTTGCAACCAACTTGAGACTGCGTTGATAACATGCAGTACATTTACAACGACGATTATCCGGAACATTTTTTCAGCAAACAAATACACCCTAGGTACAGGGTGAGCTTTTTTTGTCAATCAAAGCACCTTAGTCCTTATCTTTTAGGATTCTTGTACAGCTTATATTCACCAGACATGTTCATTCCCAAGATAGTAGTAGTTCATTCCCAATCTCTTCAGTTATTGAAATACCTTTCCTCATTCCCATCTAGCTTCCAAGCTAACGCTCTACTAGTACACTAGTTTTGCTTTTACGCTGTTTTCTTCTTTTATATGCATTGCAGGGAGAGAGTAGAAGATGTTTTTCTGACTCTTGAGTATCCTAAGGAAGATTTCGCTGCACATTATGTTGATCATCTTCTACAGTTTTCCGTAGTTTTAAATAGACAAACATTACAAAGTCAAGAGAGTCTGAGCAGGTGAGTTGATTCTGATGCTCCTCAATCCAAGGAAATCGACATCACCCGTGCTCTGGTGAAATTTCAGTATGATTCATGCTAATGCGCTGTAGTTTTGCTACTATAGGGTGCCTCATGTTTTTCACTTCTCCTTCCCTCGAATAGGGATGGGGTTGGGCTACAATCACGATGTTTTATTGCTGTAGCTTTGCCTTCTTTTATACTGAATAGATCAACTTTTCCAGCACCATGTTATGCTTATGGTAAGTAGAATATTCCAATATGCATCTGCCTTTATTACAATATAGCACTCGTGTAAAGTAGATAATTTACACAACTATAAATCAATATCTATGCTCCCTTTATTTATTTATAGTCTGACAATTTGGCTAGTCCAGTTAGGAGGCCATCATTCAACAATTGAAATAAATATAATTTTAATGGTTCTGTTATAGAAATCTTGATCTATTCAATTACAATCAGACAATGGAACCGACATGAATATAATTATAATGGTTCTATCATAGAAATTTTGAGCTATTCAATAGCGTATAACCGGATGACGAAACGACAGAATTTTTCCTATAGCTTATATCTTACATTATTATATTTCTGCCTAGGAGAATTAATTTATAGCAAAATTTTTGAAATATTTTCCATTTTCTTAACATTATGTAATAATTAATAGGGAAAAACCTCTTTTGGTACATGAAGTTTGATGAAATGCATAATTACTTGAACTTTTAGAAAGTGGAATTTTGTGTTGAGTTAAACTTTCCGTGCTTTTTTTAAGTATAAAAACTTTTAAAAAGTTTAATTTTATATCTAATTACACTTTCATTAGCCTATGTTTTTATTATTTCTTAAAATAGTTGACACGTCAGGCAACGATTGAATAAGTAGTGTTTAAAGGCACGAATAGTCCGTTTACTTGATATGAATGGTTATTCATTCTTTATTTGATGTAAAATTAATATTATGGTGTTCACTTGAAATGAATGATAATTCATAATGAATTGCTATTCCTTAAAATGATGAATAGCAATCCATATCTCTATCCCATGAATTGTATCTTTATTTCAACTTTATCGTAAATATTGTTGTCTTGAAAATAACACTAATACAATTATCCCTTCTGTGATAAATTCAAGGGGCATTATAGATATTTTATCATTTATTGTAATAATTACTTGTTTTATCTTTTACATTACGTAAACATTATATAATCATTACAACTTTATTATATTCTCTATGAATTGGAATTTCATTTCCTTCTTATTCCATTCAGCAAAGTGAACGGGCCAAAAAAATTCGATTAGATATAAAATTGAAATTTTAAAAAATTTAAATACTTAATTATTAATTTACGTACTAAAAAATCATTTTACCTAATTAATATTTGACCGTATGGAATTCTTTTTGTCTGCAATCACATCGCACTAAGTAGAGCGGATGATTCATCAGAAAACCATCACATGGCCACAAGCAGACTGATCAGCAATGCTAATGAGTGCCATGATTATCACTTTTCTAGGTAAAATATTTCCTTTTTTTAACCACACCATCTACTATTGGATTACAAACTTAGTGAGTATAAATGCTAATAAAGCTATATATATATATATATATATATTGTTCTCAAATTATGTAGACATTGTAAAATTTGTATATTTTATTGCCATATAAGTTGTTTTATCAATATTTTATTGATCTTGCGATACCTCAGAAATTTCCTCAAAGGGTATACAATCATATATAATACTTATATACTATATGCTCAGGCTTCCTTAAAAGAACTATTTATATCAAATATTAGTTGGCCAATTTTAAATTTTGAAATCGTTTAATTAGATTAAGGAGACAGCTGGATTTATAATGATAAAACAATTTTTATTTAAAAAAAAAAACACATTTCTATCTTTTACTCACACAAATAGATCAAGTTTCACATTAACCAAAACTTAAAACTTAAATACAAAATAAGGGCTTCATAACCAACCTTTTTACAGAAAAATATAGATTTCAAAACATAAATCCAATTTTTAATACAAAATATAAACAAAATAAGATTTAGCGATCCTAACACATCTCACTCTTCAATAAACTCTCACTAAGCCATCCCATACTCCCAATTCACTCATCATCAACAACATCAACATCATCATCACCATCATCAAATCATCAATGTCATCATCATCACCTAGAAAGATAACAACAATAAACAAAGTCCAATACACAGCAACCCAAGCACACACGAGATGACACATAGGATTAAACTAATATAATGCAACAACAAATTTATTATCTTTATATTAAAGTGAAATAAGTAACACTGGAGCACTCACACCTAAAAACAAGTCTCTAAGAATATGGAGATCCTAAGTAACAACATCTGCTTAGGGGGTTGATACAAGTAACCGAGTACTTATATCTCCTGTAGATAACCGAAAAAGAGAAAATAGCTTCATTTTTGGTTCATAGCCGTTATGCAGCTCTACTTATCTCATTACATAATATATACGACTCAACCTGTCTCATAAACGTGAATCATACTATATTATATCCCTCTAAGCCTAAGTAGATGTTATTCTAATACTATTTGCCCTATGTACCTTATTTAAACTTATAAATTGCCATTGCATCATGGCAAATAGTGACCTAAGCGCCTAACTATTGTGCGAGCTCCAGACAAGGTTATCGCTTTTCAGACCGGATTAAACGACACAAATATAAGAAACACTTAATTATTAGGTCATCTTTAAGTTTTAATTCATTTTAAAAGTCTATCCTAACATCACCACGCAAGTTATTATGTACCTTATTTAAACTTGGTGGAGATGAGAAGATAATCCAAAAGAAGCAGAAGTCAAACTCAAACATCTATTCAAAAGATAAATTATATAAACAATTCAATTATTTATAAACTGAACATCAAATTTCATATTAAACATCCATTTCATGTATTCATTTGATTAAACATGAAAGCAGGAATCCCTGCCATGGCTACGAAAATCACCCTACCAAGATATAGACAGTTCTCTATTATCTATCAAATTATCTTTTATTAAACAAATCTTTGGTCTAACATATTTTAGAAATAACATATTCTTTATATTAAGTTAAGTCAATATTAATTCAATTACCCAAATTAACTAAACTTAATCAATCTAATTCATTTTAGCTCATTAAAATTCATTAAGTCAAGTTGAATTTAAAACTATTAACTAAGTTCATTGTATATTTGAAACCCATGTTAACCTTAAGCACTAATATATCATATCTATTCATCTAATTCATTTTATCTTTCTATATTTTCTCATATATACCACACACACACACACACACACATTAATAGTGCTAGGGGATGGATCACGTCCATGATGGTGTTAATGATCCTCATTCGTAGCCTCATCACACCTGTGATGGTTGTTATGGGCCTCGTCACAGTCATGATCAAGGGAAAAATGTATTAAGAGGAGATGATGCCCCTCGTCACGGTTGTGATATTGGTTGTGTTATTTGAAAATCCATGATCAAAGAAGATCACGGTCTTCATCCCACTTGTGATCAGCCGATATTCTTCCCTTAGTGCATTTCATGAGTCGTATCACGCCCGTGATGCATAATGGATCAAAGTTAAGTTTTTCTTTTGTTATTTAACCCTAATCTAACTCCTTAGCTACTTGTTTAACATCAAACTTAACAAACATCCCATAATCAGCATAGACAATTTGTAACCATGACTAAATACACTTCCATACACATATTACTACGTCCTACAACTTCAAATCATGTTATCACGCTTTTCGTCTATACATGCACATACAAACTAGGTTTTGGCATACTTGCTCAAATATCCATAGTTTACTCATTTTGTAGCCAAATTTACTCATATCTAATACTAATTCTTCATACCCATACATAAAAAACAATTAAAACAAAGTAAACAACTAACTTACTTGTTTAATAAAAAACATCCTACTTGTTTTCTTTGTTACTCTTCTTTTCTAGTTAATGAAGTTACTCTAAGCTTGTTTTCCACCTTTTATTTGGTTTTCTAACTTTGATTTCCCTTATGATCCTCTTGAAATAGAGATTTAGAGTTGGAATTTGAAAAAGAAAAGAGAAGTTGGAGTGGAAGAAGAAGAGAAAGTTGCAACCAAAGAATGAAAGGAAAAAGAGAAAGAAGAAGAAAAGGAAAGCAGCTCGAAAAGTCAAAAAGACAAAAAAAAAAATGAGAGAGAGAAAGAAAAGGAAGAAAATATAGGATAAGGATTAAGGAAAATTAAAGATATTTTTAGATAACGGTTTTAGATTTAAACCTTTCAGATGATTTTCTTAAGTATCGTAAATAATTAGAAAATAATTTGAGGATATATATATATATATATATTAGAAATTAATAACTTGAAGTAAACTATAGTTTAGGAATTTAATTCTAAATAATAGATATTTAGTTTGGTTTGAATTTAAAAATTGATATTTATTAATAGACAATTGAGCTCAAATTTTGTGGAGATAAAGGAAATAAGATTTTAACTGAAAAGGTTAAACCTGGGCCTTTTAAAAATTTAATTAATTGAACTTAAAATGTTTAGCTCATTTTACACTTATAAGAAAAGGAAATTCAAATTGAAAATTTAAGAAAGAGTTGAATATTTTGATTCACTTTACAAGGGTTATTGAAGGAAAGGATAATTTAAATAAGATATTTGAAATCTCAATCTCAATTACTAATTGATTATGTCAAATTATATAATTATATCCTATAATTTACTTTACTTGATTTAACTAAACTATCAAAGTTAAATTTTTAAATTAAATTTTAATTCTAGCACAAAATTAACCATCTATTATATTATTCAATTAAACTATTTCTAACTTTGATAGGTGAAGATTCGGGATATTTCAAATACTTACACGGGTTGAACGCAAGATTGAAAGGTGGAAGCATCACCATTAGCAGCAAAATACTTCCATGTTATTATTATGATAAATAGAAAAGTACAACCTTCTATTGTAAATTACATATAATATATTTTAGGTGGTAATTACATTATTTCATCTATAATTATGATATAATTTACTATATTGGTTTAACCAATATAACATAATTGATATACACTTGGAAAATTATATAAGTTAGATGGTGTTTGATTATCTTAATTACAAAAATATTTATTACTTATAATGTTTCTAGTGATTGGTATATGATAGCATAAGAAGATAATAACAGAGAGAGAGAGAGAGAGAGAGAGAGAGAGAGAGAGAGAGAGAGAGAGAGAGAGAGAGAGAGAGAGAGAGAGAGAGAGATTCAAAAAGCTATGAAAAGATAGGATGATGAAAGATGAAAAAAAAAAACGATATAACAATAATCATACTAGCACCATGGAAGCAAATTATATAAAAGAAAATGTGACAAATAAAAAGACTTAATATAATAAAAATTTCTAAGCATGTCGCAAATGATAATAAAGATCACATTCAATTTACATGATAACATGTGTGATAACAATGCTAAAGCCTAAAGCGTAGTATTTGAATATTGAAAAAAAAAACTAATTATTCATTATGAATATGTGACTAGAGATACAGATGAGTCGAGTTAAGATCACAAATACTAACTTGGCTTAATTAAACTTATTTAGGCTTGATTAATTAAAAAATAAATTTAATTATGATAAAAATAATATTAATAACATAAGTTGACTCAAAATCAATTAATATTTATACTTAACCTAAGGTTGATAAGGTCAGCATTAATCTAGCTAACTCAACTATTCTCAAGTCAAATTTGAGTATAAATGATAAAT
Organism: Combretum micranthum; assembly: GCA_024138025.1. Classification (NCBI taxonomy): domain Eukaryota; kingdom Viridiplantae; phylum Streptophyta; class Magnoliopsida; order Myrtales; family Combretaceae; genus Combretum; species Combretum micranthum. The sequence goes on along the minus strand of JAMXBD010002310.1, from coordinate 99,304 downwards.
AGTTTCTGAAACAGTTTGGTTAGTTTAAACCTTTATCTGTTACTTCTATTATTAAAAAATGATGGTTTTATGGTTAAATGTGTGATAGCCTAGTTTAAGAATGTTATATAGTAATTAATTATTTATGATTGGTTGTTTAGAGAGGGAAAGAAAAAGAGAATCAATAATGTTTTCTCACAAATTAGACAAAAGCAATGATGTCTTATATCTTTATAATAAGTTACAAATATGTAATTTATAATTTGAAATCAATTTGAATAAAATTTCTTTGTATTTATTAGTAAAAGAGGAAAATTAAAGCACATTAATTAATTATAAAGTTGACTCCTACAATTAATCAAGATATTTCAAATTCTCAAATCTTAAAAACATCTATTAAGTCTCTCTCTGTCTCTCTCCCTCCCTCCCTTCTTTTTACTATATTTAATCATTGTGATTTGATCATGTCACCAGTAATGCTAGAAAGAGTTGCACCATGACCTTGGCAAATACACCGTTTTTCATGGATGTTCTGTATTGATTGGCATGATGGGCTGCCCAACAGGAGCGTAAACCCCGTCTGCCGAGCGACTTGGTAAAGCTGGAGCGGGTCTGAGGGCCCATCAGTTCGGGTAGCGGACCATTAATTCACAATGCCGATGGAAATTTTGATTGTAATCGATTAGTAGGATTGCTAGTTGTAGAATCGGTAGATCCGCTTCTCTTGTAAAGTCAGGGTATCTTTTACATTGGAAATTTTTTTTCTTTCAATTTATCAGTGAATTTTATAAAGAACTATTGGGTGTTGTTATGGAACCATAGCCATCTCATAGAATCCGAATGTAGGAACTTGATGTAAGTCAAAAGTTCCGGTTCTTTCCTTTTCTTTTATATTTTTCCTAATTGTTATTTATCACAATTTTCTGGGAGAAGGAAACCGAGGTCAACCTGTTTGAAACCAACTTGTGAGTAAGGCTAAGGCAAATGCAACCATGGGTAGACTTAGACTGGTTAAACCCATATTGCACATATCTAGAGCCAAGCCTGGCAAGTATATTTGAAAAGATTTAAAGCTTGCAAGTTATCTTATTAGGGGTGGACAATTTGTATGAACCGGTCTTGTTTCATCTCTAGATTTTAGTAGGTTGGTATATAGAAATCCAAACCAGTAATATAATCTATTTCTTAATAGAGTTTGAAAACCCAAAAAGTGTAACTTAATTGTTTAATTAACATTGAGGCTACAAATAAGCCGAATTTATGAAATCTTAAGAGCACCTTGTTTAAAATTCATTAAGTTCGAGTTCGACAGTAACTTTTATTGAATTTGAAATTTAAGTTTGAACTTAATTCATTTAAATGAATGAGATTTCTCTCCTACTCAAGCTAAACTTATTTAGATAAATGAGTTTATTAATGAAGTGCAAGCTCAATAAATAGCTCGACTCAACTACAACCCTAATTAACATATGATATGTTTAGGTTGGACCTTCTCATCTATTAAAAAGGATTCTAAAATAAACATATCAGATTGTCAAACCTCTATATAAAAAACATGTGTCGCTATTATCTTCAATTAGCTAACTTTTTGTAATTAGACTCTATTAATTTGTTGGTGTACCAACAGTATACTATTTTTACAATTCAAATTATTTGTTAAGAAATAGATATAAATAAATAAAAAAATATTTTTATTTATAAACAAATCAAACAATCCACATACAAACCAGATACAGATAAGATACAAATATAGATCTATATGAAAATCAGATATTTCAAACAAGTCACATTAAAGTGTATAAAATGCTTGCAATGATGATTTTTAATTTATAAAATAAAATGTACGAATAGATTTTTTTTTTTTTTTTACATTACAACGGGAAAAGAAAAATTCAAAAATAGGCTAATACGTGTCATTTGAGAGATCAAGGAAAATGCCACTAAATTATAAGGATATTGACAAAATGTACGAAGAAGTTTAATCATAATAATGTACGAACGAGTTTAATCATAATAACTCCGTAAATCCAATCAATGAAGTGTTATATGAATAACATAATAAAAACTTATAACTTAGTTATCCAAAGGAGTTAATGCACAGCGATAATAAACTTAGATAAAAATTATTCATATATTCAATTCAATGCATCAAGTTGTCTCACCGACTCATCTTTATCCTCATGGACCATCCATCTGGTCATGAAGGTTATATAAAAGTAATTTAAGGAATTTTCCCCATTCATAAACTCTTCACATCATGCTAAGGTTTTTTGGAAAAAAAAAAAAAAAACCCTTAATATGTATACATGGAAATAGCTGCAAAGCAATGGATATAACCATATATAGACAACCAAGTATGACTTTTATCAGTCAAGTAATGAACGGCAAAAGAGATGTCAAAGCATAGAATTGGTCTTCAGCATAGTGCCACTGCAAATTGAGGATCTAACATTATCACCTAAAGACCTCTTGTAAAGAGGTACTTAAGAAAAACCCTAGAAAAGATGGTAGAGTAAGATTGAGTCTATATAAAGTACAAATTGTAATTAATATTTATATATAGCAAAGCTTAAAATTTTTCGATAGTGGATTAGTAATAGTAAAAACAATAGAGAGGGAGGGTGTAAACCATTAGATTTTTCGATAGCTTTATTAGAAATTCCTAAAACCGAAAGTCATAAAAGCCATCTAAATCAAACAATGTTATAGAAGCTCCAGATCTAGTAAAACTACCCAACAACAAAAATAAGATAATCTAATATTATAATCCAGAAAATGTCCTATACCTTAAAAAGATCATATTCCCTAAAATTTTGATTCTTTAGACCCGTAAGGGATCAGTTTCGAAATTCAGACATAGGCACGCAAAACATGGAAAAATATTCTGACAAACAATTTAGACTCATAAGATAATAAGGATTCACAAAAATATCAGATACAGTTTTTACAACTTCTAAAAACGTTATATATAACTTATTTATGCATATTTTTATCACTACTGGTAATTTATTGGTCTTATTTACTATTCAATTATTATTTACTACTATTCATTACCATTCATATATATCTATTTTTTCTTACAATCTATCTCTTACAACTTACACACCTATTTCTTATATTTATATTTTCAATATTACTTTTTACTAAACTTCTCTTGTACTTTATTACTTTTAACTTCTAAAATTATTTTTTAATGTCATTTTCTCTCTCATTCTTCTCATGGTTGGCCACACTCTCTCTCTTTACCATCTATATCTTTTTCTTTTTCATTGATCTAATTAACTCTAAAATTTCATCTTAAAACTCTAAAAGTACCCCCTTCCTCTTTCATTCTTTACACACACTCATCAAACATAAAAAACTCTTGCAAATTGAAAGCTAAAATACTCTCTTCTCTCCTCTCTTTCTCACGCCACAAACAGACACACATACAACGTCCATTTGATCTCTCCAATTTTCCCTTACTTCATCTACTTTAGGTCAAATACTAAACCCCTGCTTTAGTTCATGTTAACATAAAATATATATATATAATATATATATGTTTTGATTTCATATAAAATCTCCATGATGCTTATGCTAGGAATTGGAATCATAAAAACAACATATTGTTCATGTCTTGTTGAACTTGATGCTCATAATTATGTTATGTTATGTATTGTTCTAACCTTAATGGTGTATATGTTAATATGTATATGTAATACTTATATATATATATATATATATATTAGATTCTAATACTCACTAATTTAAATTTTATTTAATGCTCTTATTTCATTACTCATTATTTATTTCTTGCTGATAAATGAAACTAGTCAAGTTCTAGTCTTAGACTTATCCTTTATTAAGTGACAACAAAAGAGGACTTGTACATTTGTAAGTTCTGAGGAGCCTTGATAAAGTCTAAAACTCCCACAATTATTTTTTTGCTATTCATATTTTATTTATGAGACTAGAATTATTTTTCAAGTCTCGGAAAGCCTTTAGAAAGATCTAAGATTTCCATGTTTTTCTATTCTTGTGCTTTTTTTTAATTCATGGTAATTGGAAAATTTTCGAATCCCAAGGAATCTTGATAACAAGCTAAAACTCCCATGCTCTTATTTGATATTTTCTTGATATCAATTATCTACCATTAATTTTTGTACTTCGATAAGTTTATGTCTTCATGTTTATTTTAAATACTATATTTTTGCTCATGCACATACATTGTCATAAGTGATGTTGTCACAATAAATTTTCAATGAGGTGAAAATTTATAACTCCTTATTTTATAAAAAGGGTTTCAATGAATTTTACTTTCAAACCCTTAAGAAACATTATCATAAAAATAGTTACTTAGCTAAATTTTCCAAAATGTCAAGAATAAGTTTTCCAAGAAATACAAATATTGATAATTCTTTGTTATATAAATATTTCTAAAAACCTATCTATACAACATATACCAACCTTTGTTAATAAAGCCTTAAGACAAGTGAACTTCCAAATTCTCCTCATATGACAACTTTAAAAGTGTTTTAAATTTAAATCAAATTAGAATAAACTTTCCTTGCCACCACATAAAGACTCATGTTTTACAAAATTATCTTGGAAAGGTTTATTATAAGAATGAAATATGTATATATTTAAATGATTATAGAACCATAAATTTTCTTAACTAAGTATCATACATATGATAAGCCAGGATTGGTAGTTCAATTACAAATCCAAAAGAAAATTTTCCATAAACTTAACTTATCACATTCTATCAAAAGATTAATTGCAAAAATTTTCATTTTAAAACAACATCACTAAAATCATACATGAAATATGAGTTTTTATCATAGTTATATGATTTCTAAAGATAGGGAAATTTTTATGCTTGATTTTAGAGTCCAATTGAAGTAAAAATTTCAAAGGTTGAAAGTTTCAAAATATGGAACTTTTGGAACACAAGCTGTTCCTAGCTTTTCCGAGTCCTAAATGACCTTAAATGTTAGAAATAACCTTAAAAATGGTTTAACTATTCGAAGTAGGTAAAGATTGACTACTTACATGCAAAATTCATGCTTAAAATAAGCAATTATAACTATTTTAAGTTAAAATACCTCTAATTGGGAAAAACAACAAAAATAACATGACTAGAGTTAGAATTTTGAATAAAATCTTTATAAAATACGTATTCCGAATATTTCTCTTGTTTAGGTGACAAAAGACTCGATATTTCTTTTCTAAAGACTACTTTGATTAAGCGTGGCTGTAATGGAGTAAGTTATTCCTCTACTTATTACATTCCTTACTTGTGCTTGTAAGTTAGTAGCATTAGAAATTCTGAAAAGATAAAAATGGAGAATTGCATGAGGAAAATATATGTGATATGTGGTGTCCGATGAATAAAGAATAAGCATATTGGAACATGGATTGATGATTAAATTCCTGCTCCATTTTGATTGTTTGTATGAAATATTGGTTAGCCACCCTTAGCTTGAAAACTAATAATTATTCGAAAATTTGTTTGCAAAATAAATCATGCATGACACGATACGAATTTCATTATGTATTTGGCTACTACTCTTCATGTAAGGAAACGAAGAGTCATAGTGGTGGTCAATAGTAGCCGAGAAGTCTACATAAGCACATAGGAGCCAAAAAGTCTGCAAGAATATGATGGTCATATGGGTCGGTAACCACCCAACCCCCGACATAGAGGGCTTAAATCCATTCTATATATGGTTTCCAAATAATCATGTGTATTTGTTTGCTCATATGATTGCTGCATATGCATATGTTTGCCTAAATACTTTTATGAATTATGGGAATGTTTTGAAAGAGAGAATTATCTCACTAAGCTAGTGTTGCCTATATCCTTATAGCTTTTTATTGCAATTTGACTATTTATGGCTGGCTTCGAGAGGTCTAATATGTCAAGTATGAGCCAAGACTATTAGAAGTTTTTGAAGGAAGTTTACATGACGAAGTTTTGACGTAGACTTATAAGAAAAATTTCTACATTAGACTTCTGTTATATTTTTGGCTTTGAATAGTTTGGCTTCTAAGATTGTGACCCATTAAGTTTTCAGGGGAACGCCTCTAAGATGTGTAAGAATTGATCCTGAAGATTATGTATTTATATTTAGAAATTCTTGCATGCTGTTTACCATTATCTACTTAAAAATGCAATACTCCAAGAGAGTCTCCTATTACCTCGGAAGTACGTCTTGTGCATGACATCGAAGCTTATGCATAATTGTAGTAATTATTTTCTAGCTTTAATATCATGTGTGGCGAATATGCCATGTTTTGGGTACTCTGGGGCGTGATAGAGGGAAAGAGGAGACATTTTACCAAAAGAAATTAGATTATATATTAAAGTAAAATAGAAATCCTAATCTTAATGGTTTAATTGAATTTTTTTTTCTTTTTTTTTTTTTGTGCCAAAATGGTTTGTGAGTCTGGCTTGTTTATATTTATGAGATTTGTTCATAATTGGCATGCTTATGGATTGGTGATTAGGTATTAGATCAAATCCAATTTATATTTACAAAAAATTTAAATAATTCAAGTCATTTATTAATTTTATAAAGTTTTGCTTACGAAAATCCAATTAAAACCATGCTGTTTCGTACACGAATTGGCTGGTGGATTGTAACATCCACATCTCTATACTTTATATAGCATTGGACAAAAAGTAATTAGCTTGCATATAGACTAGCCGTAAATCTGCTCTAACTAGACCTGATCCATTGTTTTACGGCTTGGAATACCGGTGCATATGACTACCTTTAAGCATAAGTACAATAAAGTTGAATTTTCTTCAACAAAAAAATTTACATCAATTGAATAAGAGAATTCACAAGCTAAGAATCAGGTATGAAAATCTAATTTAATAAACTGAGACATGTTCAAAAGTCAATTTGTCCGACCAATTTGATAATATGATTTCTTATAAATAGACAAAATCCATCCAATTGATGAGTACAATAAATTTATCCACAGATAACATAATCCCATTTAAGTGATGGCATTAAAAGCTACTAGCAAATTAAGATCTAGATCATTTTAATTTCTTAATCTCTTCATATTTATAAACTTGTAAAAGTAGATTTATGGCGACGTATTGATTAATAATGGTGAGAATGGTAGAAAACTAGCAACTTTAAGAATTTTTACATAACAAAAAGTAGGGACCTATAAATATCCAAATTGGAATATGATGATTTAGAATCATAAAAGGAAAGAAAGATCGGAAAAAGGAGCTAAAAAGGTTTTGTTTAGGTGAGAAATAGTGAAAATATTAGCTTAGTCTTAGGCAAGACATCACTTAAAAAGAAAAACTTATTAATGATGATATCTTTATTAAGATTGACATTTCACCTTAGGTTGTCATAAAAAGTTCCTAATTAGATCGGATTTAGTTGTCTTCCATCACCCAAAACGAAGACTTGATGGAGGATGAGCACAGGACGTGCAAAATGGATTGGTACTACAGCTTATTTATGAGCTGTAAATGCATTGGATTGGACCATGGCTGTAAATGCCTCTTCTAATTTCTGTGGGACCATGTCTGGTGAGGTGACGTCGAACTGTACATGAGATAGAGAAGCATGACTCCTATCCCCATAAGTCTTAGTTGTATGAGCTGTTTCGAAGATACATTTATGATCCAATTCTTCAATTTGGTCTACACTTAATATTCAACAATATTGTTAAGGACTGAAACCCAAAAATTGAATGAACGAATGACTAAATAGAAAATAAACTAAATCTGTTTGGCTTGTCTGTAATTTATGTCGTATCTATATCTGATCTGTGTTTGTAACTTATCTATCTCATATTTATTTAGTCAGTCAATTTTTCATCATCTTCTATTTCTTGATAAACATCTGTTTAAAAACGACAAAAATATAATACCAAAATAACTAGAATATAATAAAACAAACATACCCTATTATGTATGTGCACGTGTTGATGACTCCATGAAATAGATGTTGAAAATGAATATACATATATATGTGTGTACCTCTAAAAGAAAGAAGAAGAAATTAGAGCTGTAGTTATAGAGTAACTTCATCTCTTTATGCTACTATTTTAACCCCTAAATAGTTTGAAAGCTTTTTTATGTATTTCAAATAACTCAATTCTTTCTATGCAAAGCTCAATCAGCAGGTTATTATTCTTCATTAATAAGCGGATAGGAGATAATTGCTAAACTGAGCAGTAATACTATTTTATGTAACATTCTCTAATTAGATATTTCCACTTTTGGGTTAATTTGTCTCCTAAGCATCTGTTTTCATGTAAAAAATTTATATATGTAGTTTATGATGTCTACCTTTCTATTTTTGTCTTTAATATTTTATTTTTTTATCTAGATCATTAATGTTTCCAATTTCTTACAAAAATTGTTTTTGATCAACACTAGTGCACTTTTTGTCCATAGTTGACATGTGTCAACTTTGATTAATTCTCAATATAATATTTAATTAAATAACGTGATAATATTAAAGATACATTAAGAAATATACATATATATGCACGAAATAAAGATAGAACGATGCTTAAGAGGAAATTTTGTGAACCTCTTAAGCCATGGTTGATCGCACCAAGATCACTTTTCCTAAATGGGTTGAGATCTATGACCTAAGTGGGTCGCAGTGTGTGAACTCTAACATTGATTGGTGGATGGTACCACCTATTCCCTTTGTTGTAGCTCGAATAAAAGTAAATATATGCAATGAGTGGATAAAAATCAATGGAATTGATAAAAGTTTTTCTATAAAGGTTTAAGGATGCCAAAAACTCAAATGCATACATATATATATGTGTGTGTGTGTGTGTTAATTTCCTAGATAGAATAGTTGGTAAATAATGAGGACTATACATGTATTCGTCTCCATTTACATTTGGCCAAAAAAAAAAAAAAATCTTTATTTATAATATAACTTACTATAACATATCTATTTTAGGACTTTTTTTTTTTAATCTCTACGTGCATTTTTTTTTCGTATGATTTGTATTGTAACATGTGAAAGCTACAAATTAGTAAGTATGTTAACGTTTGTTAAGAGATCTATTTGCTATAAATGGAATATCATAAAATGGTTATGTGTTGACCATACAATATATAACTTGAGAAGCGAAGAAAAATACAATGTATCCTAAAGAACCAATTTTCAAAAATCACAAATAAGCCCACTTGAAACAATATATAATGACCTTATCCTCAGTCTTAACCTCAAATTTCAAATCTTGATATAACTAGAAATATTTTTTTGGATAATAAAGATATTCATAGGAATATTAAGTTAAGCTTAACTTAAAATAACACTTAGTAAGATCCAATGTAATAAGCCAATTAAGCTCATTTAGGTAGTATATTAACATTTGTTTTATTTTAAGTTAAATTAAATAATATTGTTATGTAATTGGACTTGAATTCCACTAATATATTGACTTATTTTGAACTGGATTGCGATCTTAAGCTAGTTGACTAATTGTCGCGACGCTTAACCTTGAGTCAATAAACTAGCCAAGTAACTTGAGTTTGAATTTGTTTCGATTATTGTTAAACAAAACTCACGTGGCTTGGAACTAGATATGTCATGCGAACATCAGGCCAAACCATCCATAAAAAAAGTCGAGTCATGCATTAATTGGGTATAAATTATAAGTTTGGGCTGCGACAGCTGTCAAGAAATTATGAGCAATGGGAGTTCCTGCACACAGGGAGCACTGTTTAAATAGGTCATTTTACCATCTGGACGTCTGCCCAAATCCAGTCAACATCCGACCGGTAGGAACGCTCCCATCCAAGCGACAGTAACTGAACTAGTACTAGTAACCAAGCCGACTAACATAAAGCAACATTTTGTTTAATTTTGACTTATTGAACTTTATCATTACCATGAATGCTCTTGGATGATGTTAAGGGTTTAAATGGGGTTTATTAGCAGCATTTATTCGTCGGCTTAATCTTGAACATCATGATCTCTCATTAGTATGTGGCTATACCTCATATTGAGTTATTGTGTTCTTTTTAACTATTATGGTTTTGTTAATTAATTAAGATTGATAGGTAATGTCAAGTTCAATTAAATCCTAGAGTTAGTTTAGTGGTTGGAAATCATATCAATCTCTTAATTATAGAATTGGTTCGTATTTATTATAAAAGAGTAATATCTAACACGATATAGGACTCTTATTCTCTTTTTTAGGTCATTATAATAAGAAAGAGAAATCGAACCTGATACTTTTCATTTAAAATACGAAGAGAGATGTTGCTTGAGTGTAAGGTGATGGCAACCATTATCCTTTATTTTCATCAAATATGAGGAGGGGGGGTGTTGTTGTGTGGAAACGATTTCTAGGTTTCACCAAAAGAAAAGGGGGAAAAAAAATTTGTAGCTTATGCTCAATAAATGCATGATTCCCATTATACCTTTTTTGTTGGGCAATACTTAGATTGTATTAGTTTGGTTAATTTACTCTCGCAATTAATATCATGCGAAACTACAAGTCCTTTAGATGTGTTTTGGTTCAAGATCTAATAGAGTTGCTATTAATGAGAGATAGAACAGAACAGTAATAGTGTTTTTTATTTGTGAATTCTTTATTTAAATGAGAGTATTTTGGAAAAAAGGCAATCCCAACACTTAATTATTATTCTTAAGCTTGAATAACGAATGACTATTTAATATTTTTTATAACGAAAGTTATTATGGAATCGCTATTACGGTTAACTAAACATCACAACAGCTTTTCCGTCTTTTAATCTTGTGAAAACTTCTGGAGAAGATGGTGAGTAGAAAATGAGGGCTAATTAAGGGAAAAGATTTATTCGTCGAAAAAAAAAAAGTCTTTCTACCATTTTTCTTTCTTTTCCTTTTAACTAAATAAAGTAAATAGTAAATAAGTATAAGATGATAGGAATCTATTTTGATATTTAATGTTGTATGAATATGTATATGTAGTTAAGCTTTGAATTCTTTTACTTCTTCTCATATCTCTTATTTTCACGAAAATGATATTATAATGGAGTTTAAAGCCAACCATTAAATTCAGCCAGGAAAGATCATTTTTAATTTGTGTAAAAACATTTCCAATGGCTGGCCAAAAATAGACAAATAAATAAATAAAATAACATTTCCAATGTCCAAGTCCTCATTCTATGGTACGTGATCATCAAACTTGGCAGCTTGTGAGAGACAGAATATATTTTATTTATATTTTATCTAATGTTTAATCAGCCATACATGCTAACGCTAAAACTCGTGAACACATTTGTTAAGTCACGGATTAAAAGATATATTTAATAGAATTAATATTGAGCAAAACGGTAAGGCATCCCTTTTGCTATTTCCCACATTCACGGATTACATTAATGATGAATTTGAATAGGGCCCCACCATTTATATCAATCATTTATGATTTATCCAATTAGGTGGACACTGGCCTTGACAATTTGATCAACTCCTTTGGGAAAATTTATTGATGAGGTTAATTATTATAGCAATAGATATATCAATTCAATTAACAATAAAGCATACGAACATGGCCGGGACTCATGGAATAATCATTCGATTGAAGTGCCATTAGGAGGCATTAATGTGTCATCATTAATTCATTGCTCTTAAGTCTTATCTAAATTCCTTCTTTTTTAATTGCGTTTGTCAAAGGTTTGTTTGCCATGATTTATCATGTATCCTACCCTTCTGTTTCTTGCATTAATAGTTGTATTTTTATTTTTTGGTTTTTTTTTTTTTTTTCCATCTTCCGAAGTGAGAGAACATATAGATTAAATTAGTGTTACTAAAAGTTATTAACCTTTATAGAAATTTAAATCGATACCGAACCTTTTTAAACTGCTATGAGGCAAATTATAGGGTCCTTCGTTAGGCAATATTTGTTTTAATTACCTTTTCATTTATATAAATAGATATTCATTATATTCTCATCCTACGTAAAGTTGTTATTATGATATTCATTTTAGAAGAATGTCAATAACTCATAATGAATTGCTATTTAAATAATGCCACTATACTCAATTCAATGGTTTGTTTTGCAACTTTATCATAAATACTATTTCTTGAAATACCACATATATAATTATTCACTTTTTGTAATAAAGACAAAAGGTATTAAAAAAAATTTACCTTTTATTCTCATAGTTATTTATTTTATTTTTTATGCCAAGTGAATATTATAGTAGTTATTACAATCCTATTATATTCATGTTGAATCGGAGTTAAATCCCTCCTTTACTCTATACAACAAAATGAATGAGTCATAAATTTTGTTGGTATGTGGGTTATCACATTATGCTCTCAAACCCATCTAGTCAAGCCGTTACGACCTACCCTACCAATATAAGAAAAAGCAAGCAAGTGCAACAAACAAGTAGAGCTTAGCATTCTTCTTGTTCTAATTCTTTTTTCCTTTTTTTTAATTTTATTATTTTTCCCTTAAACATACCAGTAAAAAACGAAATTGCATGTTAAGCTTAACCTTATTGGCAACATACCCACAATGACATCCATACAAGTCGGGCTTAACCCATGACCTTTAGGGACCCGGTGTCACAATTTGAGAGTTGAAGGCTTTATGGGGTGTTTAGCTTAAGCATATTGAGTTATAAGTAGCATAAGCAGAAGGTTTATTTGAGGTGTAGGTTACATCTGAAGGTGGATCTAGCCTCCCATGGACAAATTGGTTAGGAGTTGATACTGCTATCTTGATGAAGTCAAGGCAGGTCGAAACCAGTTGTAATAGTTGAACCTCCCAAACATATAGGGGATCGTAGCAAAGACAAGAGGGTACTCCTTATGAGAATGTGCGGCTTGGAACAAACCTGAAAAATTAAGGGAGATAAGGCTAACTCACCATCCAGATTAGCAGTAAATGGTGATATGAAGGATGGTTAAGCACCACCACGGGAACTCTTTGAGGGGTGAAACTCCCGTCCTGTGACAATTGGTATCAAAGCTAAAGTTCCTACCTCCATCAAACTGCTTAGATTCTACTCAGAGTTCTTAACGAGTGGGTAATTATTGTTGTGGACATGGTTCGTGCGAGCAAAGCTCAGGACGAGCAACTACTAAAGAGAGGACATTGTTGCCATAGGGCGGTTGCATTGTGAGTCATGGAGACAAGATTTAACCCTAATCTTGTTGTCAATTCAACTCGTGTAGATGAAGCTCAAGCGGAGTGACCACCAGAGTGATGACATCATTACTTGAAGGTGAGGTTGAAGCAAGATCTTATACTCAAACCCTATCATTAGGAACCTAACAAGAGGCGATCTCGGAGGATAGATTAATGGGTGAATGCCAGAGAAAGCCTGTGGAAGCCCGAAGTCTTTGTAAGATGATCTTAGGTGTGTTGACAACAGGTGTGGAGAAGGGGTGAGAGCTTGAGAGTGAGTAAATGCTGCAACAAATTTGCCTCATGATAAGGATGTCATGAATTTCAGTGGGGGAGAGTACCACAATCCGAGAGTTAAGGGCTTTATGAGAGTGTTTAACTTGGGCATATTGAGTTATGAGTGGCATCAGTAGAGAGTTTGTTTGGATGTAGGTTATATCTGAAGAGGGGTCTAGCCTCCCATAGACAAACTGATTGGGATGTGATACTGCTCTCTTAATGAGGCCAGGGCAAGCTAAAACCAATTATAATAGCTGAACCTCCAAAACATATGGGGGATCGTAACAAAGTCAAGAAGGCCTTCCTTATGAGAATGTGGGGCTCGAAACATAACTGAGAAATCAGGAAAGATAAGACTGGCTCGCCATCCAAATTAGCAATAAACGATGATATGAGAAATAGTTGAGCACCGTATGGAAACTCTCTGAGGGGTGAAACCCTCTGAGGGGTGAAACTCTCATCCCGTGACACTGAGATCCTACTTGTCTAGCTGGGTTTCATTCATAAATGGACTACGTGTCTCAAAAGGAAAAAGAAACATAACATAATATATAAATTATCTATTATAAAAATAGGAAACTTATCAAAATAAAAATAGAAAAGATAAAAAAACATTTAATTTCGATGGGAATATAAATTATTCATTATACAATCACAACAATTAATGTGTTGTTAATAATAACACATAAAATAAATATATTTGAAAAACATGTATGATTTTTTTTAAGTTGAAGAAAAAAATGTATGGTTACTTTATATAGAAATCCACAAAGATACATTTCCAATTATGAACAAGGAGCTTCTTTTCCATTAGTAACCTCTTTTAGAGTATTCCTAAATTGCTAATTATTTAACTTAAATAGGATATACTTTTGTATAAATAAATGCATATTCTTCATAATTTATTGTAAAAATGGGCTAAAGACTATAGTTTATGCAAGCCTAATTTTCATTTAATGATTAAATTTTTAATTAAAATAAAAAGTTTTGTTTTCTAATTTATATGTAAAAAAAATATGAATGGTTGGTGTTGATGGTCAAATATGGATCACATTGAGAAGACTTCATCCATGCTTAAAATGATATTAAAAAATCTAACAAAACCGTCATATTGACTAGAAAGATAAAGGTTCTTTGACTCTAGGTGAGAGCTGGTGTACATGCCATGCAAACACCTAAAGCCTTTGGTCTGCTTGAATTTCAACTCAAGTTCCAAAAAAGAGTCTATATGTGTTGGGAATTTAACGATATAAAAAAAAATCAAAATCAAGGATGTGCAGCGGAAAATGTTTTATTTTTTATTTTTATTTTTATTTTTATTTTGCACCTTAAATTTCCAATTTGTGGATCCATGAATTTAACAAATCTATAACATAAAATACATGTAATTCGAAAAACTAACCTCCTTTTTCGAATTTCGTATAACTCCTGATGCGGATCTATAGACGCTGCAGTGTCGTAAGCGTCCTCTACGGTATCCACACGTGAACGATTGTGTGCTAGCACTCAAGAACACGAATCCAATTCGTGTCAGAATTATTTTTCTTCTTTTCTCTCTTTTAGGTTCGCAGAATTTCTCTGCCGTCTAATGTGACGTCAAAGAGTTTGACCTAAAAGGCTGTCTATAGATCTATATATATAGACATATAGGAAACCCTAAAGGAAACCCTAGAAGATAAATATGATGAGATATTTATTTAATATTTAACAAAATACATTGTCTCATTAAATATTAATTATATGTCATAATCATTTATTATTCTTAAACTATTTAGGAATAATAAATATAACAATTCCTATAGGTTTAATTATAATCCCATAATATATTTCATTCGTTCTTTTGTGTGATCCTGTAGGTACACTCAATGTTGGAAGTAGCCTTTAAATGCCTTTTAAGGCTTACAAGACATAATTGGTCTCTAGCAAGACATTATGCCTATCCAAATTAAGTGAAGATCAGTGATCCGACTTTACCTATTAACAATCAGTTATTCAGTCCCTTTGTCACATGATATCTTATGATTAATCATAAGGTGTGGATCAATACACATTTGTATTGATTAATCACTTATTTCTTGAATCCAGAGTTTGACTGATTTAAACAAATGATATTGATAACTCTTAATCAATTCATTTAAGTACGGCCATGTATTTCTCAATCTTGCTCAACAAGGGGCCCAAAAGATATCTCTCTCAATTAAATAAGAGGGACAAATTCCTTCACGAACACTCACATTCCTCCACATAGCTTATTCCATATTCAAGAACACTTATTCTTACAATCACTCGATCAAAGATGACAAAGAACTGAATTAAAACACGGAGCTTGCTATGTAGGAATCCATGGTGTCATCAGGTCAAAGGACTTAAAAACACTACAATGAGAAATACTTATCATATGATCCACATAGTATTCTCATAATTGGTCATTCCAATACAATGTACTTTTACATGTATTTATGTGCTGAAATGATATCTTATATTCATGATCAGTAAAACGTGACCATCATCCAGCCTACATTCTAATCTTAATTCATTATTATTCCATATAATGAACGATTAGGGATAATTTAGAATGAAGCTATTTTTCCTCTATGGTTTTACTATTAAAGTCACATACTTCAATGACATAAGTAATAGCGAGTTTACTCATGGAATTATTTTGTCAAGATAAAAAGGCCAATAATAAACCTCGATAAAAAGGAATGGCTCATAATATAAAGATGATAAATATTCACATGACACAAAACCATATGGCCTAGGGCATATCACTAGCAATATGGAGTCAAGAACTTCAATTATTATGATCTTTCTAATGGTTTCTATCAGATTTTCCAATTTCATTGTGGGCAAAGATGAAAACTTCTTGCTAGATATATTTACCAGCTCTCTCCTAGAACTCTTCCCAACTCTTCAACTTATTCTTAATGAGAAAGTGAAAGAGACTCTCATTTTTACAAACCCCAATGATTGTTGCTTGGATGACAATGTTGTCACCCAATCCATCAAATTTTGTTATAACCTTATTAAACCAGGTCACGTAGTTCCTCAGAAAACCAGTTTGTCTTTTTTTAGAAAAGGAAGAGAGATGGCATGTCAATCTTAAAGGGACAAATGACTTTCAATGCATTTTGAATGTAGTCACCAATTCATTGAAGTTGGTTATCAAACCAATTGGGAGTTGGCAATACAATTGTATGTTATCTATTCAAGTGTTTAAGGGAAAACCTTGCAAAAAATGATGTCATTGAAGCTGAATACCAATATATGCTCTTTGTATTGTTACAAGTGTTCTTCTAGGTCGGTAATTCTATCATACATCTTAAACAAAGGCAATTTCATGATTGAAGGGAACGACTCTCCCTTATTGATTGGGTCAAAGAAGTCTTGATTGCAAGAGATATTGTTTTCATCACTTGCATACTCTTCATGCTTTCTTTGATTTCTCATAACCTCATAATTTCTTTCTCCATCTCGTTAGGAGTTGGGTCCTTAAAATGTTTGCCTTGATACATTGGCTAATCAATCGGAGAAATGTCATTAATGTGAATTTTGGATGCTGTGGGCACCATAGAAGAATTCTTTAATTCTAAATATCCTTGAATATAGGAAGTCTTGGGGTCGACTTGCACTTTAGTAGGTTCTCGAGCGTATTAAGAGCCATTTTGCCACTGCTTCTGTGATAGCAGCCGGGATGCCAACACTAGAAAGTGGGATTGCTTAAACTAACCATTGCTTACTTCGCATTGGAAGCATTTGCCCCTAATTCCAACCCTTTGAGTTGCCGCTTCACTTGGCCATTGTGATTCATAAACTCAATATTCTATCCCACAATTTGTTGTAGCATGTGTTTCCAAAGTGCTCAAACATTGTTGATCCTAAGGGAATACATGGGCAAGGAACATACTAGGGCTTACCTGTGAACTAGTAAGTCTTTGTGGGTTAAGAGGACTCGATGTTGAAATCGAACTATTTATCAAGATTAGGATCCTAAAGAGTCTTTTTCCCTTGAGCATGGAGGCATGATTAGTGAGAGACTTCTGGGGTTCAAAGTCATATATGAAAAGAAGGGTATGAAAATAGAGAAACTTCTCAAGGAGTAAGCTTCCCATAGATGACGTTAAAAATTTTGCTAACTTAAACTCGATAGAGGTAGAATGGTACGAAAATAGAGAAACTACTCAATGTGTAAGCTTCTCAACGAGTAAGCTTCTTAATGAGTAAGTTTACCATTGGACTGGACTCATGCATATTAGGCATGTGCTGAGCTTACAAAATAAAACACCGTTAATAATATGTGGGGTTAGCCCAGCATGATCACTTTGATACTTGACTCAGTAATCATATTCATGGAAAAGTAAGTAATAATAATGCTTAAGAGTCATGAGTGAGTGTGTAGTTGGGGTTGGTTATTGTGGACATGGAGCAAGCCCATTTATCCATGTTTGTCTATGATGATCATGAGTGGTAAGGAAGGATGCATCGAGTGATGTTGGGTTGGAGACCTCTTGGTTATAGTATTCAACAGTTTGCTTCCCAAGCCAAGGGAGTTGGTGTCCTTGATAAGCAGGTAGGTCGATTTGGGCCTAATAGGCCGATTTGCATAAGTACCGAGTTGGCCTAGCCTTAAGAGTCCTGTGATCTATATTTGATCATCAACAAAGATCAAATAGTAACTCCCATTAAAGAGGAATCGATGTGACAAATTATAGGAGAAGGAGGTAGGGTTTATTTAGTAGCTCCTTTGCTCATGCTCACTTGTAAGTATAGTAATTATATGAGGATAATGTAAAGGCAGTGGATATTTAATCTTTTTTTCCCATCAAAGAGTGAATATGTTATTCAGAAAATTAGTTTCCTAGAATTCGAATGTCGAAGTATAAAAAGTGAATTTTTTTCTTTTTCTTTTTTAAGAAAAAGATTAAAGGGAAAGAGTAATGGACTCAATATTTGTAAAGTTTGGTTTGTCTCTGTGGACTTTTCCCTCTTTAGTTACATTTGAACTTACTATTTTTTTTATTTGTCTATATGCATCTCTATATCAATTAAATATCTTGATCTCTAGGCAAAAAAAAAAAAAAAAAAATCTTGATCTCATGATGCTTGCTTGAACTATGCATCTATATATTAAATTTGAGTTTCTTTCCTTCCATAAAATGAATTTCTATTTATTTATTTATTATTGTTTTCATACCATTACAATCGAAGGGAAAATTTAAATATGATATCTTTTATTTAGGGTAAATTACAAAAAAAAGTATCAATGTTTGAAAGTAAATTTATTTAAGGTATCAATGTTTCAAGTAGTTAAAAAGAGGGATCAATGCTTGGAGATAAATTTATTTAAGATATCAATGTTTTGCAGAGTGAGTCAAATAAGATGTTAATATTTCAACATTAACGAAAACTAAGGAAACTTCATTGAAAATTAATCTAAAGGTTGATACTTTAAATGAACTTGTTGATACCTCATTTGATTTTATTTGCAAGAAGTTGAATCCTCTTTTTAACCATATAAAACGTTGGTACTTCTAGCTTATATAATTAGATTCATAAATTTTGAAATTAATTAATTTAGTACCTGAACTTTAAAAGTGATCAATTTAATACTTGAAAAACTTTGAAAGTGATCAATTTAGTGTTTCAAAGAACTTTACATATACTATTAGGTGTGTAAAAAGTTTTTTCAAGTACTATATTGATCAATTTTAAAATCATATTAACCCTAAATCAAATCTAATATTGGCTTTTTCTAAGAGTAAATTACACTGTAAGATTAAATTAGTTTTTAATTAAGTTTTCTTAATTATCGTTAATAAAAATTATTATTATCTTATATAACTCGCTTTACAAAAAGTTAATTTTTTTTTATTTATTTAACATATTAATATCTTAAATAAATTTATTTTTAAATATTAATATTTTAAATAAATTTTATAAAACATCAATACGCCAAATAAAATAATCTTTAAACTGCTATTTATGATATAATTTACTTATTTTCTAATAATTGTCATCATAGACTTCGTGATTCAGTATATTAACAGCGGACCGTACAGAATCTGTGATACTCAGACGGACCCGTGTCTTACTGATATTCCTTAACAGACGTTCTTACCTTGATGTAAGTATCTCATCCTTCTTTTGTTTTAGTGATAAATCAATTTTTAAATGCCCAGACAACTGACCTTGCGGTTCAAATTTAAAACCATACCGCGTATTGTCGTTTATTGTTACGTTTTTTCTAGACCATTTAGCTAGACATTGACATTTAGCTTTTTATATATTTGTATTTGATTCACTAAAATAAATTCCTTACTCTTCCGGTATTTCATGGAATAGTTATTTCTTTGATGGGACGTTTGATTAGCAAGATAGGATAAGGTAGCATTAGAGTTGAGCTTTTTAAAGATAGAATAGAGAAGTAATAACTACTTTCCATAACTCATTTGATGTTATATTAATAATTATGGAAATATGTATGATACATTACAGTTTTTCATTTTGCAATAATAAAAAAATAAAATAGTTATTTGGTCAATGCAAAAATAGATTTGTTAAAAATGAATAGCCATTATATTATATTTCCTTTTTTGAAGCCAACCAAATGTATCATAAGATTATACCATAATCAATATCTTTCTTATTATATTAAATAAATAAGAATTTTTTTTATATTTTTACTTTTAATAAAAAAATTATTACTTTTTATGAAATAAAATTTTTATTCCAAAAATAACTTGATTATAAAGTAAACCATTGTAAATGGATTTGCTAACCTTTTCAACTTATTTACTCCTTGAACCTAACAAAGTTTCTATATCATGTTTGGTACGCCGAAAAAAACTCGGAATAGAATTGTGAATATGGATTCAATTTTGTTTCTCATAGTTAGATGCATATTTATTTTTTGCTTTTATTTTGAAAAAAAAAAAAACTATAGAAGCTAGAATCGTGATTCTTTGAAATTAACAATTCCGGCTTTAAAAGAAAATTTGATTCTGCTTTGAGAAAAAGAAATCACGATTTTTTTTCAACTTTATCAATTGTATGTAGTATAATTACTCTTTTATTCTATTATATATTCATAATGTATATTTATTACTAAGGACTTTTATGATAAATACATCTTATAATCATTCCATTTCATATGTACTTCCAAATATAGGAATGAATTTGCCGTTCTAGAACCTATTCCGTTCGAAACCATTCAATTTCAAGTCATTTCAGTGTGCTAAATGGGGAAGATATGTTTAGACTATTTGTACTAAGATTTGGGTATATGCATGAGACTTGTGTAATAAAATCAGTTAATCAATGAGGGTTTAGAATCTAGATATTGAAATTGGATCCAGCACATTTACAAACACTACACTGCAATCAAATAAATCTGGATGAATAATGTTTATATAAATCCCTCTATGATCATATTTGTTCCGGATTCTGATGCCAAATTACACATTATGTCTCAGGTCTTACTCTTAATCATATTTAAACACACTTTGTTTAATAAATAATCCTGAAAACCAAATCCAATTCCTTAACTCCCTCCCACCCTTTTGAGTGTTTTGCCAGCCTTACTGACTTCACGATCTTCCCACTTCCCTCTCTCTCTTATTCTTTCTTTTTCTCTCTCCGTTCACATTTCCGGATCACCACACATGACCATTTCCTTTCTTTAAACTCTCCTTAACAAACAAACATATCACAACACAACCCAACCCAACTCCTTTCTCTTTCTCTCTCTATACCCCACAATATTCTCTCCTTTTTCTTGGTACTCGTGTCTGTCTGTCTAATTTACTTCTTCTTTCTTGTTCCTATTTGCCTTTTTTTCTCTTATTCTTCTTTTTGACCCTCCATTCCTTGGGTTCCCCCCTTTTATTTACATTACCCAGAAACAAAGTTTTGATCTTTGGCTTCTCTTTTCTGTTTTATTACCTCCTTAGAGAATCTTCCTTTTTAAATACAAAACTGGGTCTTCGATGAAGTTTTGAACTTTTTCCTTTTTTTTTTTTTTCCCTTTTTTGGTTAATGTCTTTGGCAATTGGTGGTTTGAACGATACTTCTTCTTGTTCTTCCTCTTCGGGTAGCAAGATGGGTTATGATGAGAAAAACAAAGAAGAGAATGTGCCAAAAACACCACCAAATGAAGAAGAAGAAGAAAATGATCGTGCAGATGACCACCATGTTAATAATTTGAGTAGAGCAATGAGTGAGGCTTCAATTTATGCGACTGAAGATGAGGAAGATGATGAAGGAAGGAAGATCCATTTGGGCCCACAATGTACAATCAAAGAGCATTTAGAGAAAGATAAGGTTTTTTGTCGTCCTTTTTTTTTATTATTTAACAATATCATGTCCCCATTTTGTTATTTTGCATTATCATTTTTTGGTTCTTTTTTCTTGTTTAGTAATGTGAATTTATGGTTCTTGAGGTGTTAGGATGATGAGAGCTTGAGGAAATGGAAGGAACAACTTCTTGGAGGCGTGGATTTTGAAGCTGTTGGAGGTAATTTCATTATTCTTTTATATTATTTTTGAGTTTATAATGTCTCTTCAATGAGGACGAAATAATTAGAATTTGAATGTAAAATGTCAATACTTTATAGAATTTGAATCATTTTGTAATATTCCATGCAAATGCTTATCTAGCGGGAAACGCTATTTAAACAAATTCCAACATTTATCATTATTAAAAGCTTTATATGAATATTAAATGAAGCGAATAAAAGAATATATCTTGGAGCTTTATGATAATACAGGATGTTCTGTCCTCAAAGTGTAAATGAAAAGTCTGGTTTTTGGTATAATATTGTGTTTTGAGGCAACTATATTGTAAATGCTAGTCGCTTGAACCTATAGGTGGGTTCATTTCTTTTTTTTTATTTTTTTTCCTTTTTCTTTTCTTGAATTGCATTCCTCATGGAATAGTTCCTGCATTAAAGATTGATGTCCTTTGCTTCTCTGTCTTTGGTGATGTAGATACTTTGGACCCAGAAGTTAAGTTTTTGAACCTTGCAATCATATCTGCGGGGAGACCTGATATAATTCTTCCAATTCCTGAGGACGGAAAACCGAAGGGCTTGTGGTTTACGTTGAAAGAAGGGAGCCGATACAGCCTGAAATTCACTTTTAGAGTTAGCAACAACATTGTATCTGGGCTTAAATATACTAATACTGTTTGGAAAACTGGTATGAAAGGTAGGTTGGTCATGTTGGAAGGTTTCTTTAATGGTTTCATGGAGATCTTTGTTTGATCCTTGTATCCGAGGCCTTGTTTGTATTGAATTTTTTATGCAGTTGATAGGACAAAGGAGATGCTTGGTACATTTAGTCCCCAGCCAGAGCCCTACACACATGAGATCCCTGAAGAGACTACTCCATCTGGTATCTTTGCTCGAGGATCCTACTCAGCCAGAAGCAAGGTTGGTTCCTCTGTATATTTTTATTTCATTGTTTTCAATTCACTTTTCCTCTTGAATGCAATAATTTGAGGATAATCATTCCTAGAGGGGCTAGATCTATGTGCAACTTTGAATATGCATGGTTGTGGTTATATAGACAGTATCACTGTTACAGTGTTATAATACCGAATGTGAAACTTTATCATGGAATTTAGAACTAGTTTTCCGAACCCCTTTTTGCCCATTTGCAAAAGAAGTGGATTTATCTGTATAGATTTGTAAAATCATGTATCTGTGATTTGTTACCTAGCTTTATGCCAGCCTGCACTTTGTTGTTGTCTTATGTAATTCTGCCTAGTGACATTTTAGGCAATCTAGTTGTTGCAACATCCAGCTTTCTCATGATGTAGTAGCTCTGGCTTGCTCAATTTATTTAGAATTATATAACAGAACCTGTTTAATGCTTAGTAGCTCTAGTGCTGTAGTGCATTTGATACAATGGCTGCTATCTAATGAAATCGCTGGAACCCTAACTACATGTAGGTTTCATATCCCACTTTTGAACTCTGCGTGTGAATATTTTTATAATTTTTCAATCATAGTTAGCAAAACCGAGTAGGAAGACCTCTACATAGATGGAATGCTCGTGTCTCTCTCTTTCTCTGCCTTTTTTATCTTCTTGCTTCTATTATTTCTTAATCCTGTGCATGATTGGTGTCATTGATTTTAATTAAGTCTGCCTTCCTAAACAGCTCAATACAGGGACACTCAGACAGATGTAGTTCTATAAAACACCATTAGTCTTGTTTAGTGGACATATGTTTTATCTTAGGAAGAGTGTTGGATGTTTGCTGATTTTGTGAACTTCTCATTATTGAATTAGTCAATGTCTTGAGTATATGAACATAAATTTTCTCCGTTTTTATTTAAGGCAATATGGCAGAGTAGGAAGCAATTAAGAAACATGAATTTGAAATTCAAAATTATGGGTTGCATATTCTGCATTAAACTCCAATCATTTTGAATTCCTTCTCTTAAATGAAGTTTTTCTTTCTCTATTTGTTTCACTCTTTTTGATTCAAAATTTTCTGCATATGCTCCTGCAGTTCATTGATGATGACAACAAATGCTACTTGGAGATTAACTACACCTTTGATATCAGGAAGGATTGGCAATGAGATCAATAGTTCTTTCTCCCTTAAATGTCATTCCTTTGTCCTTCACTGAATTTTAAGTTGGAACACCGAGTTACTAGAATTTCTTATGTAACCTATATCTTGACTGATATGGTATGCTCGTTTCAACAATAAAAGAGGATTGTTAAAGGGGAAAGATGAAGAATAGGCAGCAGAAATTCCAAGGCCCCCCATGAGTAGGTTCCGTGTTTATAATTGAGTTCAATCTAGCTGCACTTTTTACACATTATTTCATTCTTCATAATGCTGTCTGCTCATGATAATGTGTGGGACGCAGCTATGTCTGCTTTTTCTATCTTCCTGTTCTAGCTTTTTGAACTCTTACTATTCCACATTCTCTTTAAAGTTATAATTTTGCATAGTTTTTCGCCGCGGTTGTTACATTGTATTGATCGTTTCTTCGTGATTGAGAATCATTACACTGTCGGCACTGGAGAGGAATCTTTTGCTTTTGAAGCAAAGGCCTACTTATCCTAAAAATCATTGCAAGGTTATTTTTAGAAATTGTGGTTTTCCTTGATGCTGGCCAAAGGGTGCTTGTTCCTGGGTCATTCATTGGGAAATATTTGTCCTTAACTTCATCTGTTGCTATTAAGTTACATCCACCATTGTAATCCACCACCAACTCAAGCACCAACAATCGGTCCCAACAGCTAAATTGTAACCAGAAATTGCTAGCCATTTTACCACCTAGACGGAAACCGTGAACCTTTTTTGAATGGACCACCACCTCGGCTAAAACAAAGAACCACTACTTGAGTCACCATTCACCACATGTACTAGATAGAAAAACCATTATTTGGATGACCACCAAGACCATGTGACTCCATGCATTTGGTTGCATCCATGAGTTGGAAAGGGACATGACCCATCTGGGTCATGGCCATGGCAATAAAGTTGGGGAGAGAGACAAAGAAACTTGATGTATCGATAGATCGCAGCAGAAAAAGGGGTCAGATTAGGATAAGAGGATAGAAAGAAGCAGATAATAGATTTTTTTTTTTGTTGGCCACGAGATAGTATATCTTGAATGTATCTATTTTTAAAAGCATCTTCTAGTTTTCAAAAGCACCTTCTATTTATTTGATGATACATTCGGTTTTCCCTTTCGTTTTTTTTTTTTTTAAATTGCACCAAATTTAATATGTATGAAAAATATAATATTAGAAAAACGGATACTATTTTCAAAAAATATATGTGTCATAAAATGAATGGACTATATTTCTAAAAAAAGTATATTTAGACCTATATATCTTTGTCATAGAGAGGGGGCCATATAGAGATTTATAAAATGAAGGAAAATCTAGTCGGTTCTACTGTGAAAGTCAATCAAAAGATGACGGCATTGTTGCTGAGAATGTGGAACTTTCCAAAACTTATGTCTTATCTTTCACTGAACTGCCTTCTATGAAATTGTGTGCAAAAAGTTGTCTTCTACCCTTTTCCTTCTAATTAGGGTACAGAACAGAATTGCCTTACATTGTTGAAGAAAGTGGGACTGGATTCACGAGAAGATCCTTGTTCCGCCTTGGAAATAGGAATGTCAGGTTTTTCTAGTTATTTTTTTTTTCTTTAATTTGATTTATCTTTGAGGTAGTTTTGAGATGTCTTGCAATTCTCACTTAGTGGCCAAGAGTACACATATGCACGATTCGGTTTCAAACTAGAATCGCCACCTATGATTTCAAAATCGGTTAAGAAACGTTAGTTTTCTTGTTCCTAGATGGTTCATAGCTTAGAATCGGATAAAACCGGTAGTTCCAACTGATTCTATTAAAAAAAAAAAAGAAAATTAGAGAAAATATTAAAAAAATTATATTAAATATATAAACACACTAATAGTGAAATTTATTATTTATTTATAATATTTAATATCTTAATATCAACAACACAAATAAATCTTATTTAAAATCGTATATAATTTAGTCTATATAAACTTTTCTTAAAAAAAAAATTTCATTGTTTTAATATCATGATACTATCTTTTATATTATAATTTTCTTTTTTTATCTTCAAAGTATTTTACAATCCCATACTACTAACTACAATTAATATTGATTATATTTGTTATATATATATATATATAAATGTGCATTCCAAAAAAATTTGTAAAAGTTTTGGTTAAGTATTTTGACATTTTTAGACTCAATAATTAATTATTTTGAGTTTAGAATTAATTTTAGGGTTAATTACAAAACATGATCGATGTTTTGACCAATTTACAAACACATAACCTGTGTTAATTTTTTTGACGAATAGTGATCCGAGTTTCATACAAAAGTATCAATATTATTTAATAATTTTAGAATAACACATGTCAATATATTTATTGGTTATAAAAAATAATTATATATTTTTTTTCAATTTCCTTGTTTTTTAAAAAAATTAATATTTTATTATTTAATTTTATATAGAATGTTTTTTTTTATTAAATTAATTTCTTTAGACTAATGTAATATAAAGATAAATAAATTATAAAGAAGGGCAAGTGTGTCATTTGATATAAAAAAGAGGGTTTTATGGTCAACACTAAATCATATAAAGCAATTATTAAGAATGGTTAAAGTGTCATTTATAGTGGATAAATCTGTGCGCTGCTGGTCCGTGGTTTTTTCACTTTGGGTTTTCCATGTTATATCTTGATGTTTGTTATTTACTTTATGCAATTTTGTTTATTGCATGTTTTCGTTTTTTGGCAAGAGGAAAAATATTAGATCTTTTTCCCTAACAAGTGGTATCAGAGGCGATGGTTCGATAGGGAATCTCCCATGGTTGGCCCACCATGTGGAAAGAAGAATTTTGTGGTATGACTCGTCTGTGAAACCCATGGTGAGTAGGTGGGACCATTCACAAAGCGGGTTTAGTGGAGTCAGTTTGATAAGCTCTTATTGAAGAGAAGTATGGCCTACCCCATTGTGGAGACTCACACTTGAAGAAGAGATTGTTAGGATGCAAGTGTGAGAATCCTACATAGGAAATATGGGACTTGTGTGAAGAGCTTATAATAGAGAAGACCCATTAACCCATTGCCTTAAGGTTTTGGGTTTAGATGGTGTCAAAAGCTCATTTGTGTTATCCTTCACCAAGCCCATTGGATTTCTTCCCATTGAAGGCATATTCCATATTCCTAACAAGTGGTATCAGAGCTCTAGGATAAGAAGGTTTTATGGTCAAAGTTTAAATATAATTATATTGTGTTCACATGGCAAAGACTTGGTTAAGAATGGATTTTAGCAGAGCGTACATTGGTTTCAGCGCTTCCAGCATAGGCTACTTAAATTAGACATGAACCTAGTGTTTTTCCTAAGCAATATACCTCTATAAATAGAATAGACCCTTAACCTACGAATTTGTCACACTATTCCTCAGTCGAAACCCTAAATGAATTTGGATACGAGGAAGTCAGGTGCAAATGATCGGACAATTTTGAAGTAAGCCTACGTTTAAGCCGCCGGCCTTTAATTCTAAGCTGCCGGCCTAAATTTAAAAGACGATAGCCAATAACACCAGCTTTGGAGTTGTCAAAGAAATTGGTTGTATGCTGGCATGAAGGCTGTCGACGTACACATCAAAGCTGTCGACGTTGACACAAAAGCCGCCTGCATAGTAGTCGGCTTATATTTGCGTTTTTCCAAAGCTAGGGTTGTGTTTTTCCAAAGCCAACTCTCTTTATAAATAGATCCTTAGGCCTTTCATTTCCCCATACTTCTTCCTTAGCCAAACTCAAGGTATGTGGGTCTAATCTTAGTCTTTTTCAATTCCTTTCCTTAGATAGATAAATCCAATTCTAGTTTTGTATATGATTGAAGGAGATTAGGCAATCTATTAGAGAAAACCCTAAAGTGGATTTTGAGAGTTTTGATTTCAAATCAAAGAAAAGGTAAGATCTATGTCAAAGTCTTGTAGTTTCTAAGATTAATAGATTATAGGAATATGATTATAGTGATAGTAAATTACTTGTGATAGGAAATTGATTGAACGAATTAGGGTTCTGATGCAAGCAAGATCTGCGAGTTCTAGGTAAGAATGAACCCGTTCTATCTTTGTGGATATAAAGTTATGAACTTTTGTAGTCGTTTTTCTCATAGAGGATTATATTATATGTATGTATGTATATGTTGTAAAGGGAATTTTGAAGATCATTAAAAACTCTGAAGAAATTATGAAAAGGGTTTCTATGAAGTGCAAACATGATAAACAGGTGTGTTGATCTTCGATTAGGTTTATGGAATTAAGGTTAGGGTTTGATAATTGTTATTATAGTTGGAATTGATTGCAATATATATATTGTTAAATAGGAGTATTGCGAGATTAGGGTTCATTTTCAATTAAAAGTTTCTATTAGATAGATTGAGATTGAAAGCAAATCCAGGTACGACCTTACCATATTTGATTGTATGTGCTTGTAAGATTAGTTGTTATAAACTTGAATTAACGATTATCAGACTTTAATTGAATCGAGTGTTGCTTGTGCTTGGCTGCGGTTAGTAAAGACCATGACAGTAGTATAATACTAACGTTGGCAACCTGATGATCTTTATGTCGAGTTGTTCCGAATGGAGCCGCACCTAGAGATGATTCCGGTAGATTAGGAGTCGTTACCGACTTAATTGTGGAACGCAATTATATATGTATTTATTATTTATACTATGGTTTTCATTGGAGTCATCAGTTACTCCGGGTTTAGGATTATTGATCAATAGTCCTAAATTGTGTTGTTTGCAGGCTAATGAAAAGATAATTAAATTGTGCTTGCTGCATTAAAATATAAGTTGTATGTGATATTGTGATATGCATGATCATGTGCATGTGCTTTCGGTTTGGCGTACTAGGTATTTTTCGCTTAATCCTTATTTTTCCATAGGTACAGGTGAAGATTCTATAATCTATGACTTGATAGGTTATGAAGTATTCTTCGATGATGGGGAGACTGATAGCGGTTATGAGCATTTTGCTGACCATTGAAATCAGTATTAGAAATTTGAGAGGAAGAAACATCTTATGAGTTAGTTAGTTTTCTTTTGGAGACTTTTATATGTAAGGATTCATTTATTATATTTTAGATTGGATTTTTAGTTATGCCAATTGATGAAATGAATACATTTAGTTTGATATGAAAATTTTTAAAAGTTACCCTATATGTGAGTATTTGGTGATATTGAAATACATGTTTGTGGTTTTAGAAATACATAGCTTAGTGTGTCTATTCTAGTAAGGATATGTGGTGGGCTGATAACGCCTTTAGGTTAGGGCGTTACAATTAACAAGACTCTAACACATTTTCCTCTAGTAATAATTAATTATAATGATATTTTTGTATAAAACTTGGATCACCTATTTGTTTAAAAAATTAACATAGGTCATGTGTTTATAAATTGACTAAAACACAAGTCATGTTTTTGTAATTAACCATTTATTTTATTGAAAACTAAAATTTATTTATTTATTTGAAAAAAGGTGGTTCCGTGGTTGCAAAAACTGCAATTGGGAACCTTCAATTGCTCATTTTAAAAATCCAAAACCAACGGTTTCGATTTCGATTTAATTTAGTTTTGGAACATGCCTATGTCTACCTAAGAGTATTACTTAAGTTAGTTACGAGGCTTGTAAAAATGGAACTCTTATAGGGTGATATTTTTACATTGAGAAAATTGGAAAGAACCTCTCTAAATTTTAACGTAGGTATAGATATACTTTATAATTTTCAAATATCATAAATAATTCTTCTAAACTTTAATAAATCAACAACATCAAGAACATTTGCTACTTTAATTTGATAAAAACACAGCAAGATCAAAGTTTAGAAGGTATTAAATCAAACTCCAACAAGTTTGAAGGGTGTTTACACACCAAAGTCAAAGTTTAGGATGATGTCAAATTGTAGAGAGATATTTGTAATGTTTAAAAGTTTAAGAGGTAAATTATACTGGAAGGTTATAACGTTTGGGAGTAAGCTCATTTCATATCACAATGTTTTGAAAAGTCCCAAAAAAGGTCATAACGTTTGGAAAAGTATCTTATAAGATTTAATTATATATTTCTCCTATTGATACATGTCGATGGGGTCTTAAAAAAAGGGTTTCTTATGTTTTAATTAAATATTTTTATTGTTGACACGTGTCAATGGTAACTTCAATTGACTCACTTCTCTAAATGATGTGACCTAAAATGAATTTACTTCCAAACATTGTGACTTGAAATAAATTTACTTACTAAACGTTGTGGCCTCTTTTGAGCTTTTAGAAATGTTAAGATCTTTTGGTGTACTTTACCTAAAGTTTAAGAGTGTGTCCACGTCTTTTTTTTTTTTTTTTTTATCATGATACACCAACATTAATACTATTTTAAGCATCAACTAACTTAAAGTATGGTCATTGAAGTGGAATCTAGAAAGGACACAGTCAAACCCTTAAACTTGAACCATTGGAACCAGCTATCCGTAATTTGCCCAGCACTGACCCCTTCATGGATTTTGTAAGAAAAAAGTGAAACTAATGGTTTACGTCTATAAACCCATAGATCTTAAGACACACCCACGCTTTATATTTGTGCTATAATTAACATTATGTAACACGCTCATTGTAAATTTAAAATGAAAACAATTTTCTGTATATTCAATAATCTACATAGCACATATTTATATACATACTAGAAGATAAGAAAAAGACAGAAAAATAATTTAACTTTCCTATTCTGTAATAGTTTTCTTCAAGCTGGAGTATAGATGTTGATCATGCTTAACTCGTTATAAAGATAATCAACCGAATCCCATTTAAAGCTTTTGTAAAGTGATCTCCAAGTTGTTCTCTAATTTTCACATATCTTATAAAGATTAAGTTTTGTTGCATTTTTTCACAAACAAAATAATATTCAATCTCAATATGTTTAATTTGTTCATAAAAACTGGATTTAATGTGATATGAAGAGCAACTTGGTTATTACACAACTTAGTTGACATTGAAACTTGGAGCCCAACTTCTATCAATAGTAGGTATATCCACATTATTTCACATGCAGGCTGAGTCATGGTTCGATATACATTTTGCTTCTAACTTTTTCATAAAACCAAATTCTCCTTAAAGCATGGTTGTCAAACTCGAGTTTCTACCTAGAATTATCAAGGGATTCATAGAATCGAAATATAGAATTATAAGATTCCACAATCAATGTAAACTTTCTTACAAAAATTGTATATTTACTTACCATAATAATAAAACTTTAAATAATGATGAAAATAAAGAAATTCAATATTAATTTTAGTTACGTACAGCCAACATGAAAATATAAGACCAATTATTTTATTCCTTCAAATCTCTCTCCTATCCATCACAGTTCAAATCTTGCTTTTATGTTTTACCCATTATAATTCACATGCTCCCATTAATATTTTTAATACAATCCTGATAATTACAATAATTATTTACATTTACCGATAATTCACAATCTCTAATTATTAAGAGGTATTGCAAATTTTGTTCAATTTATCATATGCGAATAGTTAGTTTTGTGTAATAATGAATATTTTCACGATCACTATATATTTACGCAAAAAATCATTAAATTTATGACAAATAAATTATATATTAAAAAATTTATATAAAAAAGGGGAAATAAAGCAGTCTATACATTTCAGTTTTCATTCTAATCATTTAAAATATATTAGAGTATATAACCCATAAGAATAACCCACAAAAAAAAGGGAAAAAAGAAGATAAAAGGAAAAAAAAACATCTAAGATTAGGTTAGCTTAAAATAAACATCAAGCACAAACCCAAGAGTTCCTAAATTTAAATACTTTATATTACTTTCTTTTTCAAAGTTCAAATCAAACAAAAATGTGTAATATTACTACATTATCTATTCCATTATTGATTTTACCACCGATTCTACTACCGATTTTACCATCGATTCTACTATGAAAAATCACGAGATGACAAGGAGTTTGCTTCAAGAATGATTTTGTATACGAGTTGAATTGAAATTGCATTACAAACTTGTAAACTCATAGAAATGTATGAGTAGACTTGTGACCTTAACAACCATGCTCTAAAGAAAAACACTATTACCAATGATGAAATTGTGGTCCTCCTTAGATCTGGTCCTCCTTAGATCTAGCCCAATCTACATCTACAAAAATATTCTATACAAGAATGACCGTAGTTTTTGTGTAATATACCATACCCAGAACACCCTTCAAATAATACAAGATCTATTCCAAAACAACATAGTGATGAATTGTAGGACAAGATGTAATTTGGCTTACCGCACTAACAGATAACGTGATATCAGGATGGGTTACTATAAAATACTTCGACTTTCCAACCATCTTTTATATTTAACAGGATTCTAAAATAACTCTACATCATTGGTGAGTTGTAGATTAAATATCATTAGAGTATTTCATGGTTTTGAACCTAACTTTCTTGTTTTAACTAACGCGTCAACTATATATCTATGTTGAGATAAGAAAATACCTTTCTTGCTCCTCACCACTTCAATACTGTAAAATACTTCGATAATCTGAAATCCTTTGTGCGAAACTAGCTATGAAGAAAAGCCTTTAGTGATTATATTCTTAGAGCATCACTTCTAGTAATCATAATATCATTTGCATATACAACAAGAAAAATATTATCAAATGAAGAGTGCTTGTAAAATAGCAAATGGTTAAACTCACTCGTGATCATCCAAACTTTTAAACAACTCTACATTATTGGTGAGTTGTAGATTAAGTATTATTAGCATATTGCTTGGTTTTGCACCTAACTTTCTTGTTTTAACTAACGGGTCAACTATATATCTATGTTGAGATAAGAAAATTCCTTTCTTCTTCCTCATCACTTCAATCTTGTAAAATACTTTGTTAATCTTAAATCCTTTGTGTGAAACTAGCTATGAAGAAAAGCATTTTGTGATGATATTATTTGAGCATCGCTTTTAGTAATCATAATATCATTTGCATATACAACAAGAAGAATATTACCAAATGAAGAGTGCTTGTAAAATAGCAAATGGTTAGACTCACTCGTGATCATCTAAACTTTTAACTCTACATCATTGGTGAGTTGTAGATTAAGTATCATTGGAGTATTGCATGGTTTTGCACCTAACTTTCTTGTTTTAACTAATGGGTCAACTACATATCTATGTTGAGATAAGAAAATACCTTTCTTGATCCTCATTACTTCAATCATGTAAAATACTTTGATAATCTTAAATCCTTTGTGTGAAACTACCTATGAAGAAAAGCCTTTAGTGATGATATTCTTAGAGCATCACTTCTAATAATCATAATAGCATTTGCATAGACAACAAGAAGAATATTGCCAAATGAAGAGTGCTTGTAAAATAGCAAATGGTTAGACTCACTCGTGATCATCCAAACTTTTAAACTACTTAACTAAATTTTCTAAACTAAGTCTAAGGACTTTGCTTTAAACCATATAAAGACTTTTAATAAAAACATAGAATTTCTCATTCTCCCCTTGAGCTACAAATCTAAGTGCTTGCTCTATATAGACTTCCTAAAGAAAATCAGCATGTAAGAAAGGATTCTTGATATTTAATTGATGTATTGGCCAATCATGAGTAGCTACCATAGACAAGAATAAACAAACATATATCAATTGGCTACATGAGAGAAAATATCAAAATTATCCACACCATAAGTTTAAGCATAGCCTTTAGTAACAAGACGAACTTTCAGTGGTATGACCTTCACTACAAATACACATTGACATCCAAGAGGCTTCTTTCTACAAGTAAACGGACAAAATTCCAAGTATTGTTTGTAGCTAAAACTTTCATCTTATCTATCATTGTTGTACACCAGCCAAGATGATATAAAGCTTCATGAAGAGTATGAAGAGGGGATGTTTGACCAAGAGAAGCAACAAAAGAACCTAAAAAATGATTAAAAAAAAAAATCTTATGACACTAATGGTGAAATAGGTTTAATTCACTGTCATTTACCTTTGTGAAGAGCAATTGGGAGATCTAGTTCGTTGTTTAGTGGATCTAATGCCTAAGAAAAAATCAATGTTGAATGTGTAATAGGAGCATGTTGTTGTCTGGTATACACATGATTAAGTGGAGGAGGTAGTGGTGTTGTAGAATATAGATTTGGTGTTTGATATGTATTGCAGTAAACCAACAAATCATCATTCTTCCTCACATTTTACTAGGCTTAGAAGATGCAGGAGAAAAAGGACAATTTTTCACAAAAGTAACATCAACAAAGACAAGAAATTGGTTAAGACTAACGTTAATACCTTTTTACACATGATAGTAACCTAAGAAAATACATTTGACAAACTTGGGATCTAACTTGGTAACACAAGATTGAACATCCTAAACAAACACATGTACTCCCAAATATCCGAGGTTCAATAGGAAATATGGGTTTTGTAGGAAAAATAATGTTATAAAGAACCTCACCATGAAGAACCAAGGATGACATATGAATAATTAAGAACTGCTATTGAGATAGCTTCCACCTAAAATTGTTTAGGAACATGAGTTTGAAATAAAAAGTACCTTTATTACTTTAAGAAGGTAGCTTATCATCACAACCACACCATTTTGAGATGGCGTGTTTACAGACGAAGTCTGATGAATGATGTCTCACTTTGCAATATAAATCTTGAATGAATCAGAAAAATATTCTATGACATTATCACTTCTCAAAATACGTATAGCAATGTTAAACTAATTTTAAATTTTAGCACAAAAAATAGTAATAGGAAAATAACTCAAAACGATGTTTCATTAATAAATTCAAGTCATTCAAGAAAAATCATTAACAAAAGTAGTAGAATATAGCAAACTTTAATTTTGGACATAACTAGACAAGGATCTTAAACATATGAATGAACTAATTCAAAAGGAGAACTAACTTTCTTATTGACATGAGGAACATAAAACCAATGGTGGTGTTATGCAAAATGAAAAGACTCACAATCTAAAGATGACACATTTGCAAATCAAGGACACATTTTCTTCAAGGCAAAGAGAGATGGATGGCTAAATTAACAATGAGCTTGAAAAGGAGTTAGACACTCGAACACGCAATGGGCTTAGGAATATCTATCTGAGTATCTAGTTTATGAAGACCTCTTAAACACATCATTTACTAGTAACCCTCTTCATCATAAGATCCTAAAACAAATAATAATCAGGGAGGAATGAGACACAATATGCCATAGGTAACCTGACTTCCTAATAATAGATTGAATTAAAAATTTCGTAGACTTAGAACAAAAGTTTGGAAAGTAATAAAGTGGGGTAAATAATGCTAGAACCAAGGATAGATGTTTGTAGAGCCATCTGCTAAACTGAAAAGGAAAGATAGGGTGTGTGGCTTAAAAGTGGTGAAGAGACTAAAATTACCTATCGTATAATTAGCGACACATGAATCATTGCCCATTGTGAAGTTTAGAAAAGAAGGCACTTATGGTAATTACTTGGTAGTGATATTAAGATGAATTTTCAATGTTTCTTGATACTAACAATGCTTAACAAACTCAACTGTAGTTAATGTAATAATTTGTTTAGATAGACCAGGTGTAATAGTTACTAATGTAATATGAGTCAAATGGAACTTTCTGAGATTTATTCAACAATTTTCGACACATGTGCTTGGTGTGACTGCGTTTATGACAATAATAACATTCAATTACCCTTAAATTTTGAGTTCTATTATTTACTCTATTATAATTTTGATTAGTAAACTTAACAGTTCCAAAGTTATTTCAACTAAAAAGAGCACTAGGGGTTGAAGTAGAGGAGGCAACAAATGCACTATTATTTGTATGAAGAACCTTAGTACATACCTCATGCAAGGAAGAAATGTTAACACTAGATAAAAATTTGAGATTTGATAATCTCAATTTAGAAATTAAGCCAACTAGAATACTCATTACACTTATAAATCATCACTGAATGGTACTAAAATATTCGACTCCTCATAAATCTTTTTGACGTTCATAAGAAAGAGACTGATCAATCTACTTAAGATGATAAAATGCCTCACAAACTTCATAAATGCAAGAAAGATTCCCTTTACCTGATTATAGACATTCCAAATATTCCATTAATTCTTTCATATATTCACAACACTTAGTCGAACTCACCACCTCATTATTAATAGAATTCATAATCTGTAAAAATAATTGAGCATCATTTCTCAACAACTCTTTATGAGTATCATTAGTTGGTGGATTATTCGTATAATGGCTATCTCTAGAAATAGTAGGTGCATATATCATAAATCTCTTGCTCCATTCTAGATTAATTTCACCAACAAGTTTATGTTATGTGATTGTAGACATTATTGGAGGGACATCTGTTATTATAGTTTTCTACTCTTCAGCCATGAGTAACAACTAATAATTCTAGATGATAACCAACCAATTCAATAATATAACCACTTTGATTAAACTAATGCTTGAAAAACGAAAAAACCTTAATATATAAACACCACTAATACAAGCATTGATAGGAAAAAAAGGGGGAAAAACCAAAAAGAAATAAAACAAGATTTGATCTCACAAGATATGGGATACCAACTAATGACTCAACAATAATGCCAACTTAGTCCAACAAAACCAGAGGAATCTTTGCCACCACAAGAACAATGTCTTGTAAGTGTGGTAGCCACAGAGGCAGAAGCTAATTGTACCTAACTACCATGTCCTTCCTTCTTAGAGTGATGATGGGGTTAAATTATCACTCAAATAGGGTGATCCAAACCTTAGAATTAACAAGTTTGATGCAAGTGACCCTAAAGATGGATTGCTTTAATACCATGTAAATTTAGAGTGAATGAATTTTTTTCTTATATTCATTGATTTAGTTGGTATATATTTATATACATTTTAGAAAATAAGAAAAGGAAAGAAAATAATTCTATTTAATCCTCCTAATAAAATACATTCCTATTTTATAACAAGTTTTCTTATTTGTAATAGTTAACTTTCCTATTTTATAACACTTATGGACTTGATTTAAAGTCCATCGTGCACAAAATTAGATCTTAAGCTTTAGTGAAGTAGTTTGTGGATTTGCCTTATATAAGGTAAACGATATAAGAAAAAGGTCCAAGTTTATATTTTCACCATCTACATAATTGAAATAAGATGAAGTTACAACTTACAATCAAGATAATGAATTGTCAATTGAAAAATTGGAGTACATGAAGTTAATAAGGTGGATTTATAAATATATGTGCTCACTCAAAAATTTTATTGGTAGAGATTAGAGCTTTCTAAGTCTTCAAGAAAGGATCATGGGTTAACAAGATGAAACTCTGTAAGTGGAATTGCTAGGAGGTTATTCGGCTAGGCAATCCGATGCTTAAGTTAGGATAAATTTTTTAATTATGCTAATACACCAAATGAATTAATTAGTGATTTATAAGGTTATAAAATTAAGACATGTGAATAGTTTTGTAAAAAATGCATTATTGCTACCATTTTTCCAAAATATAATGGTATTTGCTTGCCACTTACCGTTGATTAGTTTTAGTTTGGCACTAATAGTCCGTTCACTTAAGAAAATAGCTATTTATTCCTCACTTGTTTGACGTGAATTTGCTATTATGGTGTTTAGTTGAGAGGAATGACAATTCACAACGAATTCTTATTACGCAAAATAATGAACAATAATTCATGTTTCCATACACATGAATAGCCATTCAATGATTATTTTCAATCTTTGTCATAAATATGTTTGTATTTAAATATTACCTATATAATCATCTTTTTTCTAATAAAGACAAGAGATTATGGAAATTTTATTTTTACTCTAATAATTACTTATTTTATTTTTTATTAAGTGAACATTGTAATAGATATGTAATAGTTATTGCAACTCTATTACATCGTATTGAATTAGAATTCAATTCCCCTCTTATTCCATATAGCAAAGTGAAAGATTTGTTAGTAGAATATGGTATGCATATACTGTTTGATAATTAATGGGTTTAAATCAAGCTAATTATGTCCTAGATTTTATAAATTGTTTAAATGAGTGAAATTTTATATAAATATCATATTCATTTCAATTTAAAGTTATGCTTGTGAATGTGGTAGATTGCTTTGATTAATGATTTCAATGATCACAAGATGTACCTATAGCAAATAAAGTATGAATTATCCATAATCATACTTAATGTTTATTTAACTATAAATGCCATTAATATTTTCATATAATATGTAACTTATTGTAAGATTAGTCTATTACAAGAGAAAGAAAACCCTTATCACAATGGACAAAATTAAAAATATTTGTCAATCCTTTTTTATCTTACAAAATCTTAACATAAAGACAAAAACAATCTTTTAACACCCAAAATAACATTAAAGCCATCGTCACAACTGCCACCATTATCATCAAATTTTTACCATATATCACCACCATTACCGCCACCACAATACCATAATTAAAACAACATTAGCATCAAACTGCTATCATTTTGAGTAGTAATAGTATTATTATAGTAACAATGGTGGTTAGATGGTGCTGATAGTGAGATGGTTATAGTGATAAACAATAATGGAATAAGATAATAAGGTAAAATAAATATACAATAATATCAATAGTATAATTGTCATAATCACTATTCTACTATTTGTTAAAATTTGAAGTATATAACTATCGTATCAACCATAATCATATGCGCGTTAACGTACCCGGTGGAGTCGAGCGATCAAAACACAGTGCGATTTTCATGTGTTGTGATTTTGCTTGGTGACTATGATAACAAGTCGACGTTTAACAAGTAGATTGCAAAAGGACAAGCCATTTTGAAATTTCCTGCTGGTGTGCCGTAGCATTCTCGATAAGGAATGGCACAACTTATATGACAAGATATCTATACAACTCAGGTGGTTGATATTGGTTGGAAGCATCATCTTGATAAAAACCAGACGTCTCCGCTTCTATCGTCGTATTAGATACCCTATTGGATATCAAGGGTATCAATTTGTTTGGTGCTACGATGTAAATTATTCAAACTCAATTTAGTGCAAATTTAATTTGATAATAAATAGAGTTTAAACTTAGAATAAAACTCATTACTAAAATAAGTTAAACTTGAATATCTATTTAAACTCATGAATTGTATATATATATGTATGTATGTATATATATATGAGATTATATAATGACTTATTTTAAATTTCCTTTTAAAAAAGAAAAAAAAATGGAGGGCTAACGGAAAATTTTCAATTAAGACGTTAGAAGTTAGTTAGTACAAGTCAAAAGTTAGAAGCTACTACGGTCAAAACTTCATTCTCAATTGTTCAAAAGATTAAAATTTGATTCTTTTACCAAAAAAAAAAAATTGATTTTTCTCTTTTCTTCTTTTCCATTTATTCTTTATCATTTATCCTTTATTCCTCTTGGTAATACAAATGAATCGAGTATTTTATGAGCTATTTGAGATCAACTTATTTTAAATTTAATGAATCTGTGTAAATTTGTAAAATGAGAAAAAAATTCTAAAAATAAAATTCGTTTAGTTAAACGAGTTAAAATCAAGCCTATAACTTTTGGATTTGATACAAAGTCAACTCAATTCAACTTCATTGTTTTTCTAGCAAACTAAATTTGAATTTTTAGAAACTTGGATGGCTATTATGGTTGTCAAAATCGAGTTAAATATATAATTTTTATGAGTTTATGATTTTACATGTTTTTTAATTAAAATAATGAAAAATTATTGAGGTGCAGACTTTAGGTAAAATTATGAATTTAGATATATGATTCTATGGGTCTATTTTTTGTTGATAGAGTACAGATGCATACACTTTTTTAAACTTTTTTTTAACAAATCATTTATAAAGAATTAGATACAGATAAAAAAAGTTGGCAATCCTAATTAAAAGATCAAATAGATAAAATATAAATATAAATCGGATATATTTATATATCATTTTAAAAAAGATACACATACAAATAAAAAACAAACCATGCAAACAAATCCTATATTTTACTTTACTAGTTTTACATGATTTTATACAATTTATCAATTCTACTGGCTTGATAATAGTAGAAACGCAATTTGGACAACTATCATGGGCTTGATTCCTTTCCGACTATAACTCTATTTTTTTTTTAACATGTAGTGAATGGAATGTGGATATTTATTTACTGGACTAAATCATACAACCGAGGGACTCATTAAGAATTACTATACAACTAACATATTTTAAGCTGCAAGCTAAAACTTTTTGCTGGATATTAACGGATTTGAATCGAATTGTAGATGGGTTGGTAAAATTTAATTAATTAGAATTGGTATGTTTAGATTGTCCCTATTTTATTTGTATTTGATCTATATTATATCCATATGATTTATATATTTTTTCCATTGAACTTTTTGTTTTCATTAAACGATTTGTGTATATTACTAATTAAGTCGTCATATTTTCTTTATTTATTCTTTTTTCTCAATAAACATTTAAATTTAAATAGACACCAAATTGATATCAAACAAGTTGACAAACCAAACACTATGCTGCTTTTTTCAAACAAGTAAAAACAACTTTCCAGTTCCAACAAATATCAGTTTCTCCTCAGTCCTTACCATTTATAAGGTGAATTGTAGGACGATAGACTCTTTAATATCCTTCAAAAATGGAGTGTGCAATATATAAAGTAGTGGTTTCGCATTCAATTCCATGTGTGGATTTGTGTTTAACACGTTATACCATTAATAAAGAATGTATAGCCAAAAATAATAAGAATATATGCACCTTTTACTCGGAAAGCACGTTTAACAATTATTTTTTTCCCCTAATCCTGGCAAAGGCAGATGTGAGGGTAAATAAAGAATGTCCGATGGGTATTTAAATGTCATTGGAGGATTGGAGTGGTACATCTCTGTATTTCTAATGTTATATGTATGTCATTGCTGACATATTATGTATGGTCAATTTTTTTCGGATGTATTATATTAGAAGGTGCAACGTTTAGAAGTAAGTTTATTTAAAATTCTTAATGTTTTGAGTGGTTAAAAAGAGGTTGCAATGTTTAAAGGTATGTTCATTTAAGGTCTTAACGTTTGAAGAAGTGAGTCAATTTGGATCCAAAACACATGTCAATAGGAGAGAATATTTAATTAAAACTCAGAAGATACTTCTCATGTTGACATGTGTCACTGGAGACCCAAATTGACCCACTCCTTTAAATATTAGAATCTTAAATGAACTTATCCCTAAAAGTTGAGATTTCTTTTCAACCAATTGAAATATTGGGATTTCAAATGACCTTACTCCCAAGCGTTGGGTCCATCTAGTGTAATTTATCTATTTTTTTTATCGATACTTGTATTGGATTCTGTATTATATCTTTAATATCAATATTTAATCTGTTTGATTGGTTTATAAGTAAAATGTTTATTTTTTATCGGTATCTATTTTCGAGAAATAATTTATTTAAAAATAATAAAAAGGTAAAGCTAAAACAACGTAAAGATGACAAAACGAATATACTTAATCCAAGTGGCTGATCAATAGTTTGAGTAAGGCAAAATAATCCACATTTTTCTGAAAAGTTTTCTTGCATTTTTTTTTTTACATAAGTCTTATGTTTTAAAGTAATCTAATAGTCAACTTTGATATCTGTACAAAGTAATTGAAAACCTCAAAATCGAAAACAGGCTGGCACTATAATTTCTCAGTCAGCTAGCATGATACATAGATCAATAATTAACCACACTAATTAGCTATTCCAGATTCTCAGTTGACTAGACCGACCCTAAAAATCTGAATTTCGCCAATATTCATGATATTCACATGCTTCCGAACTTGACTGTCGTTAAAATTTTAAATGACATTCTGATATATTGTTCTCTACGTCTTTCGTGGAATAATTCATAAAAATGTTATTATATTATGAGAAAGGGTTTTTTTTTTTTTTTTTTCCTCAACAATCATGGTGTTACTTTTTTTGTAGTGTATTTGGTCCTTTTTGTTACGAAACAAAAATGAACTGTAAAATTAGCTTTAGTTTAGCAGACTAAGCAGTTTATTACTCGCGGTGTTTTTGAATGGAGAACCTAAAATACAATTGGAACCTGAGAATAATAGACTGAGTCACACTTTATGACAAACTATGTGAATAATATAATGTTTACATAATAATAAATACT
The DNA here is from genome assembly GCA_024138025.1 of Combretum micranthum. Classification (NCBI taxonomy): domain Eukaryota; kingdom Viridiplantae; phylum Streptophyta; class Magnoliopsida; order Myrtales; family Combretaceae; genus Combretum; species Combretum micranthum. The sequence goes on along the minus strand of JAMXBD010002310.1, from coordinate 57,170 downwards.
GTTTAGGGGCAGATCGGATACTGAATCATAAATTCATCCAATTTTGAAATAGTCCAAACTGAATCTGGCTTATGAATTTTTTTTTTTTTTACATATAAATAATTATGAACAAAAATTTATAATTTGGAATGATATTTTAAATTCTAGATAAAAAAAAATGCCTACAATTACTCTAGTCCTTAATCCTTTTTAATTCAAAATTATTAAGGATATGCATTTATTTATACACAAGCATATCTTATATGAGTAAAAATATTTGCAATATGGGATTGAGTCACACTTTATAAGAGATTACGAAAAAAAAAAAAAGAAATTCCACATTATTTCAAAATGATATTGCTCTTTTGATAAATTTTTATATAAAGCGACCAGACATATTTATTATTTACACTTTTTTTTGTGTTGTTATAATAATGCATAAAATATTGTAAATATGAAATATCCTTAAAAAAATGCATTTATAATAAAGGATAAAGAAATAATTTTTATTTTTATTTTAATGACAAAATTGTCCTCCATTGATAATAAATTTTAAAACATACATCGGTTATCCAATATATAAAACTATCTAGATGATAATCACCTTTTATTTCTTTGTTCTTTTTTCCTTCCTCCCATTGTATTTCTGCATAAAATCCTTCTTTTGTGTTCCCATACTAGATTCTTGAAGAAATTTTGGAAAATCACTCATGGTAAGTGAAATCCTTCTGTGTTTCCTACTAATTGTTTAATAAAAGAGATCTTGGAAACAAAGATTTTGAAACTTTTATGTTAATATTAAATTTTAACGGGAGAATAAACATTTGTTGGGAAGATTTTAAAGGTTCTTTAACGACAAAAAAGGAATTGGGAAATGAGAACATAACTGATTGATGGAATTTGACGGTAATATGAGTTCTTTGTAAAAGTTACATATTTTGTTTGCAAGATTCACTTTTTATGCAAGTTTTACTATGCTGGGTGTTTGGGTTTTGAAGAAGAGCTAAATTTAGATCATTAATTATGTTTTTAATGTTGGGAACGGAGCAAATTGTTGCTTTATGATAATTGCGTGAAAAACCCTACTTTTGTCTTCTACATGACCTCATACATAGCCTGTCTAGAATGGTTTTCTATGTTAAAAATGCATTCTACCTTTTTTTTGTCTTCTCATACATGACCTATGTAGAATGGTTGTGTACTTTGAAAATGCATTCTATCTTCTTTTTGTCTTCTACACTGCCTTGTACACAGCTTGTGTACAATACAGTTTTTCCAAAACTTGTTTTATTATTCTCAAAACTTGTACAATATTGTTTTGTTTAATTGACTTATTTAAGGTTTATTATTACTCTAAAAATCCAAGACCTTGTTAATATCAATTAATTACTATTTTTCATTATTTTCTTATGATAATTTAAATTATTAACGTATATATATGTAAATATATTAATGAATGTTGTTTTAACATTAGAATGAGATAGAGGAGCCTAGAGAATGTTATTTAGAAATAAGTTGAGAAATGTAAAGAGTCCAAACCCCTTTATGTATTAAAAATCAAGGTTAGAGTTTTCTATCAAGTGGACTAAGTAGAATCAACTATCTAGATACGTGTATACCTTGTTTGTTGCTTGTGCTTATTTAGGATAGAAACTTAATTTTACTAATTTAACTATCCAACTTAACGATGAGTGTATTGCTTGTGCGTGGCTACTAGTAATAGTAGATTTTGTCCACGCTATTATCATGGCAACCTGATGATCCATATGTAGCATTGTCTGGGAGTGGAGTTGCACATAGAAATGATCTGGGTAGATCTAGGTTGTACCGGTGTTGTGGTTATTAGGGAGTACCCAATAACCAATATATATAAGTAAATATTTATGCGTGATTCGGATACTGAGTTATCCCTTTGTTGGGTGTTGAGCTAAAGGACAAAGATAATTAAATGGTTACTTGTTTCATTCATATGATTATAATGCATGTGAGTTTGCCATTGTTTGTATGTGCATGTGCTTATTGGTATACTACTGGGCTTCGACTCACCCTTCATCTTTTTTAGGTATAAACAGAACCCCTAAGGCTTTTGACTTATCTGGATATGACATTATCATGGACTATGTGGAGGACGTTAGTGACAAGGATTACCCATAAGACTTTTAGACATATAATGCTAGAGTGCAAGAGATAGAGACTCTTATTATATTATGTGGTTGTTATTCTTGTATTAATTAGCATGTAGGGCATAGACCCACCTATTAGTTTATATATGTGTGTGTGTGTTTAGATGGACTCTAAAGCCATCCCTTGCAATCTATGTGTAGGAAGTAGGAATTTATGTAGTTGTTGTAATGAAGTACTTATGTCGTGACTAGATCTGGACTATTAATATGTATGTTTTGGAAGTGTAAATGGTATATATCATGGTTATTAGCAAGTTTTTAGCCTTTGCATGTTTATATGATGTAGATACATGGCAAGCTGTAAATGACTCTAAAATTAGGGCATTACAACTTAAGTAGTATCAGAGCATAGGTTTAAGATCTCTAGTGAACTTAGGCTATGAACTCCTTGAGACGGTGAGATGATGAGAGTGGGTAGATAATGGGACCGCTTTTTGATAAAGGTAATATATTCTATTCTCCTTATTAGAAATTTATGATGTTATTTTTACTTATAATTGACTACTTCCATTTTACTTTCAACTTAAAGTTTCTTATTATGCTTGTTTTTATATTATTTGTGCTATTATGTTTTAAGTTAGTTTTCGTTTATTTATATTAAATAATTTTGTGACTATCTTTGCACTTTAGTTGCTGCTCCTTAAAATATACTCAAGAGTATTCATACGAATGAGTTGAACTCAAGTAAAACAAGAAAACAACTATATACCAAAAGTTACCTTACACACACACACACACACACAACACACACACAACATTCATGTAAAGACCTTATATTACATGTGAACATACATTTGTATATAACTAAATCAAGGAAAATGAGTAAATAAGTGTTAACAAATGAATCATATAGATTTCCATGTAAGGAAATTTGATTTCAATAAACATATTGATGTTAAGTGACCCCCAAGTTAGTGAAATATCTTGTGAGTTGGCTGTAGCATCAATTGCATTAGGCAGCACACTTCCTTACAGATAATAAATTGAAATTACCAATTAAAGCTCAAAGAAAAATTATTGAATAATAATGTGGCTACTCCAGATATTATGGAATACAGTGTTCTGATATACTTGGGGGAAAAAAAATGAAACCATTGGCCACTCTTTTTTTGACCAAAAAGAACAAAAGGCCACTGAATTTATATGACCGGTGCTATAAATATGTGAAGAAAGAGAGCTTCATGGTCTCGTAGATAGAACCATACAGTCAACCATTTGATTATTAAAATAAATATAATAATTAAAATATTAATTATTTTAATAAAAGTATGATGTGAGCCAAAATCCCATCAAAATTAATAACACAGCGTAGAATTTTCCATTAATAAATTTGCCTAGTTGTTTTACAACTTAAAATATCATCATTTTAAAAGTGCCTCATACAGTCATACTTCTAATGTGCATTTAGACATGGATCCCAAAAAGTTTAAAAATTTGTCATCTTTTGAGCATTTACAAAACCAATAAAAGTTTGTAGTTGATTCTTTATATATTTTTTAATTTATTTTTCGTACTTAATTAATTTTGAAAGAAAAAAATGTGGAGTATTTAGTTTGAAAGTAATAATACCATAAAACCCATAAATTTATAAAAAAAATTGGTAAGAAGTCCTTTAACAGAAAGAGCTTCTAACCTCCCTAAGAAATTAACCTATACTTATGGGACCAAGGAATTGCTTAAGGAAAAGGTATTGCTATAATCTCCATAATATGTATACACCTTCTGCAAAAATCAAAATTGTACAACAGTTCAAAGGGGGAGGAGAGGGGAGATATCTTATGGGTCATAAGAGAATTGTTTTAAATTTCCTTTTATAAAGGAAGAAAAAAAAAAAAAAAAGGAAGGCTATCGGAAAATTTTGCAATTGAAACGTTAGAAGTTAGTTAATACAAGTCAAAAGTTAGAAGTTACTACGGTCAAAACTTCATTCTCCATTGGTCAAATGATTAAAATTTGATTTCTTTTACCAAAAAATAAAATTGATTTTTCTATTTTCTTCTTTTTCATTTATTCTTTATCATTTATCCTTTATTCCTCTTGGTAATGAAAATGAATCGAGTATTTTATGAGCAACTTGAGATCAACTTATTTTAAGTTTAATTGAATCTTGGCAAATTTTTAAAAATGAGAAGGAAATTCAAAAAATAAAATTTGTTTAATTAAATGGGTTGAAATCAAGTCTATAACTTTTGGATTTGATACAAAATCAACTCAATTCAACTTCATTGTTTTTCTAGCAAACTAAATTTGAAAATTTAGAAACTTGGATGGCTATCATGGTTGTCAAAATCGCGAGTTAGATATACGATTTTATGAGTTTATAATTTTATATATTTTTTCTTAATCAAAATAGATGAAAAATTATTAAGGTGCAAACTTTAGGTAGAATTATGAATTTAGATATATGATTCTATGAGTTTGTTTGTTTGTTGACAGATTATAGATACAAATACTTTTTTCAAACCTTTTTCTTAACAAATTATTTATAAAGAATTAGATACAAATAAAAAAAATTGATAATTTTCATTAAAAGGTCAAATAGATCAAATATAGATAAAACATAAATGTAAATCAAACATATCTATACATCATTTTGAAAAAGATACAGATATAAAAAAAAAAATAGACCATTCAAACAAATTGTATATTTTTACGATTTTATTGGTTTTGTGTGAATTTGTACAATTCTATTAATTCTACTGACTTTGATAAATAACAAAATTGTGATTTGAACAACTATGATGGGCTTGATTCCTTTCTGGCTATAACTCTATTTTTCCTTACATGTGGTGAACGGAATGTGGATATTTATTTACTGGACTAAATCATACAACCGAGGGACTCATTAAGAATTACTGTACAACTGACATATTTTAAGCTGCAAGCTAAAACTTTTGCTGGAATATTAACGGATTTGAATCGAATTGTCGATTGGCTGGTAAAATTTAATAAATTAGAATTGGTATGTTTAGATTATTTGTACTTTATTTGGATCTGATATACACTATATTCATATTTGATTTATATATTTTTTCCATCGAACTTTTTTTTTTCGATTAAACGGTTTGTGTATATTACTAATTAAGTCTTCATATTGATATCAAACAAGTTGACAAACCAAACACTACGCTGCCTTTTCACACAAATAAAAACAACTTTCTAGTTGCAACAAATGTCAGTTTCTCCTTAGTCCTTACCGTTTATAAGGTGGATTGTAGGACGATAGACTATTTTAATAATATCCTTCATAAATGGAGTGTGTAATATATAAAGTAGTGGTTTCGCATACAATTCCATATGTAGTAAAGAAATGTATAGACAAAAATAATTAGATTAAGAATATATGAACCTTTTACTCGGAAAGCACGTGTTAACAATTTTTTTCCCCTAACCCTGGTAAAGGGAGATGTGAGAGTAAATAAAGAATGTCTGATGGGTATTTAAATGTCATTAGAGGATTAGAGTGGTACATCTCTGTATGTCTAATATTATATGTCTATCATTGCTGCCATATTATGTATGATCTATTTTTTTCGGGTGAATTACATTAGGGTGTCAACGTTTGGAATTAAATTTCATTTAAAGTTTCAATGTTTTGAGTGGTTAAAAAAAGGTTTCAATGTTTAAGGGTAAGTTCATTTAAAGTATGAACATTTGAAGAATGGGTCAATTTGGATCCCAAAGGACATATATCAGTAGGAGAAAATATTTAATTAAAATTTAGAAGATTCTTATCTTGTTGACATGCCTTCTTAGAAATCCAAATTAAACCACTTCTTTAAACATTGAAACCTTAAATGAACTTATCCCTAAAAGTTGAGACCTCTTTTCAACCAATCGAAATATTAAAACTTTAAATGTACTTATTCCCAAATGTTGAGACATCTTGGTGTAATTTATCCATTTTTTATTGGTACTTGTGTCGGATTCTATACTATCTCTGTTTGATATCAGTATTTAGATTGTTTGATCGGTTTATAAATAAAAATATTTATTTTTCATCGGTATCTGTTTTTAATAAATAGTTTATTTTAAAATAATAAAAAAATGAAGTTAAAATAACGTAAAGATGACAAAACGAGTAGAGACTTAACCCAAGTGGCTGATAAAAAATTTGAGTAAGACAAAATAATTCACATTTTTCTGAAAAGTCTTTGTTTTTTTTTTTTTTTAAATCAGTCTTATGTTTTAAAGTAATCCAATAGTCAACTTTGATAAGCTGTACAAAGTAATTGAAAACGCCACAGCCTCGCACTATAATTTCTCAGTCAGCTAGCATGATACATAGGTCAATAATTAACCACACTAATTAGCTATTCCAGATTCTCAGTTGACTAGACCGCCTCTAAAATCTGAATTTCGCCAATATTCATGATATTCACATGCTTCCGAACTTGACTGCCGTTAAAATTTTAAATGACATTCTGATATATTGTTCTCTGCGTCGTCGTGGAATAATTCATAAAAATGTTATTATATTATGAGAAATGGAGTTTTTTTTTTTTTTTTTTTTTTCCCAACAATCATGGTGTTACTTTCTTTTGTAGTGTATTTGGTCCTTTTTGTTACGAAGCAAAAATGAACTGTAAAATTAGCTTTAGTTTAGCAGACTAAGCAGTTTATTACTCGAGGTGTTTATGAATGGAGAACCTAAAATACTGTAGAACCTGAGAATAATAGACTGAGTCGCACTTTATTACAAACTATGTGAATAATATAATGTTTACATAATAATAAATACTGCTTAGGGGCAGACCGGATACTGAATCGTAAATTCATTCAATTTTAAAATAGTCCAATCCGAATCTGGCTCATGAATTTTTATTTATGAAACAAAAATTTATAATTTGGAATAAGATTTTAAATTCAAGATAAATAAATGCCCACAAATACTATTGTCTTTAACCCTTTTTCATTTCAAATTACCGACAATATTCATTTATTCATATACATGCGTATCCTATATGAGTTGAAATATCAGCGATATGAAACTAAATCATACTTTATAAAAGTTTACAGAATTAAAAAAAAAAGTCCACATTATTTAGAAATAAGCTTGTTTTTTTATAAAAATTTATATAAAGCAGTCAAACTTATTTATTAATTACATTTATTCTTTTTTGAGTTATTATAACAATGCATTAAATATTAGATAATAAATAAGTTTTTTCGCATGTGCCAAACTCATCGGTAAAGTTGAGGTCTTTTGCCTAAGTGGAAGGCGAGGGTGCTCGTATACTAAAGACCTATGCACATAGAAAACTTGGTTAGTAATACGCTAAAGGATTGTTTGGTGTAGCTACTCTGATGCATAAGTCAGTTGTAGGTTCAAGTAAATACGAAAAAACACTAAGCAATCTTTCAAAAAACACAGAGTAGTGTAGGGAGGGTCTTAAGGATTGTTAACTTTTTCTTGAGGGTTGGACGACCACCTATAGAAGTGCCATAGCAGACTACAAGGGGACCACAGGGACATTCTTCATACGTGGTGGGTTCTCGTTGGGTTGCTAGTTGGCCTGATCATGGGAAAATAGCAATATCTGGCATGAATTACTCCTATACTAATATTGTGGTGCGGATCTGCTGGGTATGGAGGGTGGCCGATCAAGATGCAAATTATCGAGGAGATTCAGTTGGCAAGTTACCATGGGCCCCCCATTGAGGTTGAGGGTTGCGACTGGCATGACCGTGCCAACATCGCCTCCATGTATAAGTGAGGTTATAGATGTGTATTGCTTAAGCGGCTCAAGGTCGCATAGGAGTCAATTTCCATCATTATAATGTGGTATGCTTTAGGGGCCTTTGAGGTGTGGGCCTTTCGAATGTTGATATTGGGCTTAGAGGTCCATTATTCATCGAGTTTGACCTAATAAACCTCAATTGAAATCCACTATGAACAATTTTTATTCAAATAGTCTAATCATTAAATGTTATTTACGTTTTTAAGTTTTTTCATTACTTTTATTTTACATTTATTCATGTATTATTTTTATTTTAAAATTTCATACACACACACACACAAACTTAAGGATCACTCGTTCTCACTGGCCAAGTCCAAGTGTTGGTCCTAAACTTATGTAGACCAGAGGTCATATCTAGGCTCAGCTGGTAAGATGTCTAGTCAGAACTAGGTGCAAATGATCTAGCCGATTTACAAACAATTAAAACTCAGCTTAATGTTTACTTAAGTTCAAAATGAGAATCGCTGAGTTAAGTTTGAGTTCGTGCTATTCAAGTAGTTTACTGAGCCAAGCTTAAGTTTCATAGGTCAAGATAATCGAGCCTAAATCGAGTATAAATATTAATTGAATTTAAATAAAGTTTACATATTAATATTATTTAAATTAGAATTTAAAATACTTTTCTTTTTGTAAAACTAGCAACAAGCTTAATAAGCTCGAACTTAAGCTCAACCTTATATAGTGTTATTTTGAATTGAGTTCAATTTAGAAATTTCGAATGAAGCTTAAGCTTGGCCTTAAAATTATACCGTGTTGACTTGACTCATTTGTAGCTCTAGTTGGAATGGCATCTTGCTTTTATTTGTATGTCTCATTTCAACAATAACAAAATAACATCTTCCATAAAGTGTTGAGACATGAGCGATAAATGTATGTTGAGTCGTTTTTTTAAGCTATTTGGCTTTTAAAAAGCTATTTTATTATTTAAAATTTATTTAATAACATTTTTATCAATTTTCTTTTTGCACCAACAAGATATTGACACATGTGTTTGTAAAAATATTTAATGAATTAATATTTTTGAATGAAACTCATGTTATATAATAATATATAATATATATATATATATATAACAAGATTATGTGTTTAGAAATAAACAAAAAATTTAGATACCTTTCTTGTAATTAACCTCTATGAAAATTGGATTGACTTTTCTAATAGTGAGTTCACCTCCTCTTGGTTGCATTTTAATTTTGTGATTTATCAAATTATACATCTAATTGAAAATTTTGTTGTCACTCTTACTATCTTGTTATCATGAGAAATCAATAATATTGTGTCACATGAAATGGATAATTTTAGATTAAGGTATAGGGTGTCTATAATTTGTGTTTCTTTATGTGTGTGTGTGTGTGTTTGCCTATTTTATGAGGTCAGATGAGTTGTGATACTATTGATAGGATCATGGTTGTCTAACTCACAAATCTACTCGTACGTTTTTATGAGTTTATGAGTTGGCAATGTGATTTTTGTTCAACTAGCATATAAAATTATTTTTGAAGCAAACTCATTGTAAACCCATAATTCTACATAGTAGAATTGGTAGTAAAATCGATAGTGCAGTAATTTTACATATTCTTGTTCTATTTGAACATTGAAAAAGCAAATTTAATATTTTTATATTTAGAAACTTTTGGGTTGATTCTAGATGTTTATTTTAAGATAACCTAATTTTAGGTTTTCTTTTTTACTTTCTTCCCCTTTTATTTCCTCTATTTTCCTTCCTTTTTTTAGAGGGTTATTTTTTTTTTTTTGTGTCATATACTCTTTATATATTTTGAGTGATTGGAATAAAAATTGAACAAATATATAGAATGTTTGATATTCCTTTTTCTTTTTTTTTATAAATATTATGTATGTAATTTATTTGTCATAAAGTTAATATTTTTTTCGTGAAAAATGAATGTGAAAATGATCATTAATGCATAAAGTCAGCTGCTCGCACATGATAATTTTAACAAAATTTATAATGCACCTTAATAATTGCAAATTGTTAATTATTGGTAATGTAAATAATTATTATAATTATCATGATTGCATTAAACATATTAATGAGAGCATATAAACTGTGATGGGTAAAGTTTAAAAATAAGATTTTGAATTGAAGTTGATAAGAATGAGATTTGAAGGTATAAAATAATCGGTCTTATGTTTCATTTTGGTTGTCCATAAATAAAATTAATATTGAATTTCTTTATTTTCATTGTTTATTTAGCGTTTTATTGGTAAAGTAAGTAATTTAGAGTTTTTGTAAGTAAATATATATTGATTGTAGAATTTTACAATTCTACGTTTTGATTCTACAGATCCCTATTAATTTTAAGTAGAATCTCAAGTTTGACAATCATAGATAGGATGATGACCGAGACAATCATCAATAACAGAAAATGACAAAATAGTATCACTCACAACTAAACTTCTTATAGGCAGTATGATTTAATAATTTAAAGCTTAAACTATAAAATTGCAAAAATATATACAATTAAGATAATAACCTTTATATTATCCCTATGAAACCTACAGGTCCGGGGTAAACGTCTGAGTACTCTGTGTTCTGTTCTCCTATGTCGCTTCAAATCTGATTCCGTTGGCGTTTTTCCGTATTCCTATGTTAATACACTCCAAGCTCACGTCCCATGAAAATACTAAATCACATTCTAACATATTATTTTGCAATTTAGTCTTCGACGTGAGGCATGTCTTGTATGCAAAAGACCAGCGTTGGAGTTTTCGAAGAGGTTCGGTTCAATAAAATACACACACACATATATATGATAATATAACACATAAATAAGGGCATGTATAAAAGGTTATGTGCAAAGCCGTTTCTCATTCTGTTGCCAGGTGTGGATTTTAAGATTTTACATCAAAAGGAGTAAGGACAAACATATAGATTGAACAACATAGAAATCGGAAGACAAATTAATAGAAATTTCGTTTTTGAGTTCTGGGATTTCTAGTCATTAACTAAAAGGAACTGGAGATTAATAAAGATAGGTACTTTTAATTAAAATTTTCTAAAATTCCTAGATAGAATTTGTGAAAATTTTTGAAGTCCGGAAGTGACCCTCGATCCCCCTGATATCCCATTCCTTTACTTGTCTATCGCTATTCGAGGTTTTTTTTTTTTTTTGGCTGTACTATTCGAGGTTTCATCTTTGCCAATTCCCATAATCAAATTAGCCGCATATTAGAGGCGTACGAATCTTAAAGACATGTACCCAAAATTAAAAAGACAAAATTCGATCCGTCACATAATAGTCCATTGTAGACATCGTCACCGTCCGGTTCGGGTCTGGAACCGGACCCGAACCGCCGGTTCCAAAAGTGGTGGAACCGGAACCGGACCCGTGGGAGCCGGTCCGATTCCCGGTTCTTAGGAACCGCCGGTTCTCACGGTTCGGTTCCGGTTCTAGAGGAACCGGGAACCATGAAAAAAAATAAAAAATCAATTAAATAATTTACTTAATTAACTAAGAAAAATATAAAATAAATTTTTAACTTGAAATAACATTGAGCCTAACAATAATTGTTCATGGTATTAGTTAAAAGAAATTTTATAATTATGTATTTATTTATATACAATCACTTGCACTTTTTTAGTTGTTATATTAGCAATGTAACACTATAAAATATTCAAAGATATAAATAATTCTCAATAACAAAAATAAATCACACATTGTTAAGAAAAAAAGTTACTTTGATTAGAGTCTACATAAATTTAACAATATATGATTTCAAATGTGATTATTACTTATGTTGTTAATAATAACACATTAAATATTGTGAATAGGAATAAATTTTTTTATTATTATGCAAAAATAGTTTTAAATATTTATTTTATAATTACAATTTTTTAAATTTTCTTTTCTTTTTTTTTCATAATTCTATGGTGTAGAACCGCCGGTTCTACCGTTCTTGAATTGACGGTTCAAAAACGCCGGATCATACGGTTTTTAGGGATGGAACCGTAAGGACCAGTCAGAACCGACGGGTCCTTTACCGGTTCAGACCCGCCATTGCCGGGCCGGTTCCCGATTCAGGAACCTCCGGTGACGGGTCAGGTCGGTTCCCGGTTCGGAACCGACCCATGATGATGTCTAGTCCATTGATGATGACAGCTATTAAGTAATCAGGTTTTAAGGTGCCAGGGACTCGTGATTATATGATGTCGGCATTAGGCATGTGTGAAACAGCTATAGGTGCTGGCCCAATAAAATATGGTTATACAAAGGAGAAAAAAATGAGATATATATATATATATATATAAATACGTTAAAACATGGTCGGCTAATTTAAATTGAAGCAATTATATATGTGTATTTTTTTTAATATATTAACAAAGATTCAAGACATAATAAAAATCTGCTAACACAAACCTTAAAAAACTCTGGAAATAAGGCGTTGAAACCAGGTTTAGTTAGCCCACAACATACTGCCTTCCCTTCCCTGCATCATCCTCTTGACTTGTCTCTAGAGTCCGTTAGGGAACCGCCTTATAAATCTTCTATACACGAATTGTTCTTCCATCCACCGTCCAGATATCACAACAAGAAACCCATTCCCTTCAGCTTCAGGAGTTCCCAATCAAAACATAAGCAAAAACATAGGACTCCAACATAAAGATAATAATCAGGATGGTGATGATTATGGAAGGAGAACTTGGCAGATTCACTAAGGTATGGCTTTCGTCTCCATTTCCCTCACATATTGCTTCATAGTAGGTAAATTAACATCAAAACCAACCATAAGGCTCTTTTCATTCCTTCCAATCATATGCCTCTTCCTTCAGCTTCCTCTAAATCTACAGTCCATACATCTTGGAGGAAGTTCTTCTTTCTTCATTGCTTGGCTTGCCAATTTCAAGCTCTTAATGTTTGCTTTTAACAGAGGACCTCTAGCCACCGACCCTAACATCTCATTACTACGTTTTCTTGCTATTGCTTGCTTACCGATCAAAATCCAACAAAACCCACCTCAAAATTCACATGAAAAAACCGAAATTGCTCATCAAAAACAAAATGAGAATGGCCCAATTCCCAAAAATCCCCAGAAGGGTCATAAATCATACTTCAATTATTGTGTTAAAATTCTGCTCCTAGCTATAATGATAAAAATATACGACTATAGTGAGCATTTACCTCAAAAGGTGGTTTGGATCCTATACAGTTTTCACATTTATTTCGGTCTCGAGATAATACTAGCCCTAGTGGCAATTGTGGCTCGAGCTGTGCTCGGCGTGGAGCTGGAGCCCCAATTTAATGACCCCTATTTGTCCACCTCACTTCAAGATTTCTGGGGTCGACGATGGAACATCATGGTAACCCGCATCCTGCGGCCAAGCGTATACGAGCCTGTCCACGCGTGGGCTAAACGCACTGTCGGCAACAAGTACGCGCCGCTTCCTGCCATTTTCAGCACGTTCCTTGTGTCCGCCGTGATGCACGAGCTGATATTCTACTATCTGGGGCGCGTGAAGCCCACGTGGGAAATCACGTGGTTCTTTATCTTCCACGGCATGTGTCTGATGGTGGAGATTGCGGTGAAGAAACAGTGGAAGCTGAATTGGGAGGTCCCACGTCCTGTTGCGTCGTTCACGACGGTGGGGTTCGTGATGGTCACGGCCTTCTTGTGGTTTCTGCCGCCGCTCCTCCGGTGCCGGGCCGACACGAGAGCATTTGAGGAGTACGCGGCCATAGGCGCGTTTGCTAAGGATGTTGGTCAAGTTTTTACATCCAAGGGGCTTAATGTATCGAAAATTCATAATGTGCGGCTCTAATTTGATCATATGAGATTCAAGCTTGTACTATGAGATGATTTTCCTTTTGTCCTCCGATACATCAAAAAAATGAAATATAATAAATAAGAAAACCCAATCTAACTAGTGATTTTTAATATTTATTATATCAAAATGTAGCTATGACTTGGACATTGTGCATATATTTTGATCTTTCAGGATGATTTTTTTTCTTTTTTTGGGCCTGGAATTTCAGGATGGCTTTGGTTAGAGAAGTCATGTAAACAATAATGTGTATCAGCAGGAAAATTTTCTCTTGTACATTGTCGTTATCTTTTTACTGAAATTGCAAATACGTCTCTCATAAATATTTTATGTGTGCCTCTATTTAAACATCATCACGGGTCAGTTTCGAACGGGAAAACGACCAGACCCGTCACCGACGGTTCCTAAAACTGGAAACCGACTTGAGAATAGCGGGTCTGAACGAGTAAAGTGGTTTCACCTTTAAAAACTATATGGTCCGGTGGTTTTTGGAACAGCTAGTTTAAAAACAGGTTAAGAACCGGCGATTCTCGCGGTTTTATGCCATAAAAATTATAAAAAAAAAAAAAGGGAAAGAAAATTACTAAAAAAATTGTAATTATAAAACAAACATTTAAAACTACTTTCGCATGAATAATAAAAAATTTATCTCTATTCACAATATTTAATGTATTATTATTTACAACACAAATAATAAATATATTTGAAATATATTGTTATAGAGCTTCTAACCAAAGTAGACTTTTTTTTAAACAATGTGTGACTTGTTTTTGTGTTGTTGGGAACTTATTTGTATGTTGAATATTTTATAGTGCACATTGCTAATATAACAACTAAAAAGGTGCAAGTGATTATATATAAATAAATATAATTTTGAATTTCTTTTAACTAAGCTATGAACAATTATTATTAGACTCAATGTTATTTTAAGTTAAAATTTATTTTGCGTTTTTTCTTAGTTAAATTAAGTAAATTATTTAATTGGTTTTTAATTTTTTCATTTTAAGGTTTTCGGTTCCTCTAGAACCAGAATTGAATTGTGGAACCAGACCAATTCCCATGGTTGATTCCGGTTTTACCATTTTTGGAACTGAAAACCGGCAATTTAGGTCCGATTCAAACCCTAACCGAACCGTGATGACGTTACTTCTATTGGCAAAAAACTAAATTATCTACAATGATATTTAGTTATAAGAACTAGACAAAACAAGAAAAATTGAATTCGTACAAAGAATATAAGACAACACAATTTACTTATATGTTTTTATATACATATACGAACAAGGATTTTAGTGTTTTCTATTATCTGGTAGGCATAAATATAACACAAGAATTTCATTATAGGTTTATATTATTTAGTGAAGCTGTGTTGTCCAATAAAACTCATTTGTCCCATTTTCATATCGCACAATTTTTTTTTAAATTTTATTTAGTTATCAAAAGATCTATTACCTAGTACGAAAGGTAATAATGACAATAAAAATATGAGATTATAATTTTTGTCTAATTCAATCCTAAAACTTTATGGGATCCAAACACTTTTTGAGTATTTATTCTTATTTTTAAAGCGAGCATTAGACTTTTATATATATACATATATATATGTGTAAAATGTACCATTACCTTTATTTTATGATCTTCATAAATCATACTTCAATTATAGTGTTAAAATTCTGCTCCTAGCTAACTTTCCACTTCTTTATTATTTCCCATGTTTCCTGTTGTCTTAGATTGTAAAGTTACATACTATATGGTGTGAGATAACATCCATGAAATCTTCATCGCCAGAAAAATGCATTTTATTTAAGAAAAGTTTAAAACTTGACCACATGGTAATGGAAGACCACGGTCAACATGTGCTAGCCTCTAGTCTAGGCTAATCAGTCTGACGCGTCAATGCCCATGTCTGTGAGTTTAAAATAAAATAACTTAAGACCATTCAAAAGAAGCCAACAGAAAACAATTTGTTCATTCTAGTCCACCAAGTTCAGCCGAGGAATTCCGGTTCTTGTCGAATTCCATGGGCCGGATTGGAGTGCTACTATTTGTAGAAAATGGTCAACTTTGACGGCTGCGTAAAACTTTGGTTGGTTACTTTTTAAAAGTTAAAAAGGCAACGTGATTGTCGGGAAAAGGACATTAAAATATCTTATTTTGTAATTTGTACATATTAATGTCTAAATTTTAAATATTATATTTTTAGTATTTCTAAATATACTAATATCAGTACCAAAAAAAAAAAAAAATAATAAATAAATAAGATTCTGAAAATGCGAAGCTCGAAAATTTGGATACTAATTTTTTTAAATTGCTAAGTAGAGATACTTTTAATACTATGCACTATGATAAAATGACTTTTTAACAACTATTTTATGAATAATAATAGTATTAATATTAAATTTGATATTTAAATTTTACATAAAAAATTATTTTGGTATTTGAACTTTAAAGAGATTAATTTGATACCTAATTAAGCTTTTTTAACTATATTTTACTATTCTATTAACATGAATTGCTCTATTTACAGATAAAGAAAAGATAGCATGTGATTGGATTTTTATTAACGTTTTTAATACTATCTAGTATTGATAAGCTATTTCTTCAATGTTAGTTATCAGATGAATAATGTTTATGGGGTAAATTAATCACTTCAAAGTTTAAGTATCAAATTTGATATTTTCCATAATAATATGGATATAATAAATTCATTAATTTATAAATTTAGTGATTGTTATGTTCCTTGGAATTTATTTATTTTTATAATAAACTATTTAAAGTTTAAAATTATTAATTTGGTATCTAATTTTTTCCTTTTTTAGAATTAATTACTCAAATTGTGCTAAATTTAATAATTAGCTACTTAAATTTACTTAATTTTATAAGTTACTATCTTATTTAGGTACTATAAATAAACTTGAAAGCTTAAAATCTTTTAATTTCAATTAGTTAATTATACATATTGATAAATCTTAGCTACCAAATGTAACATCTACCCTTTTAAATTTAAGCTTAAACTTGGTCAATATTGATCAAGTTCAAGTATTAAATGTAACATCTACCATTTTAAATTTGAAGCTTAAACTTGGTAAATATTATATTCAATTGAATTTGTATATATGAAATATGATACCTAAACTTTTAAGTTATTAATTATCATATATTATAAAATTTTTACTTGTTAATTAGGACCTCTATTTAAAAAGATGGTTGGTAAAAAGCTATTAGCAAAAGATTACAAATATAGATAGCTTAATAAAATTTAACGTGTAGAAGTTTAGTTACTTATAATATTTAACAACTAGAAATTTTGATGCCAAAATCATAAATTAAATATCCATAAAATTTATTATAAATAAATAAAAAAAATATTAATAACCAATAATAACTATATTCGAATAAAATATATAAAATAAAATAGTTAATAGCAATAATAATGGTATTGAATAAATACAATAGGAAAGTTTTAAGAATAAATAAAGTAGCACACAAATTAAGAATATAATAAGAGCAAGTAATTTAAAAAGGAAAATATTAATAAATATGTGTCACATATCATAAAACAAGCAAAAAGAGGTAGGCAATAACTTAATCAATACAAGTAGTGAGAGCATATGAGTAAATTATATTGACTTCCTTAACTGAAATCCGTTTTTAAATTCCATAACCAAAAAATTATTGTTCTTGAAACCGAAATTCTCATTATTTTTGAAATGGAAAATTTATTATTCTAAAACTAACTTGCATGAATATATATAGTTATTGTTTTTACTCTAAAAAAGGATTGACTGAAGAGACAAAAATTATAAATCCATTTGTTCCTTCTTTTTCTTGTTTTGGGCAATTGAAAATCTGGTTGTTCTAAGCTTTTACTGTGAGTGCACTTGATAGAAGCAAACTGTGTTAACCTTGGGGAGTGGTCGACGGTTAGCGATTTGCACCTTGGCCGTGCCGAATTCACATTTAAGGTAATGACACATCTACGAAATAGTCGAGATTCTTATTCTGTGGATCATCTGTTATCTATTTGTGGCGATTTTGTCCTTGAGTATAGTACGGTGACTTGCTGCTTGTTTAGGATAAGCATCCTAAATGAATTGATACTTAAAGATGACTTAATAAATAATTGATTATTTGTGTGTGGTCATTTGTAGACTTGGTCCGAGGGTGGCAACCTTGTTAAGCATTGTCAGCATGGTAGTTAGATGCTTAGACCATCAAAGATGGCTTGGCGGATAGCTAATAGGAGAAACGATAGCGGGATAATATCTATCTATATTAGTGAGAAGTTGCACTTATACAATTTAAGATCATGTGCTTTGTTAAATTGAACAATGTGATGGACTAAGATAGGTAAGATACATAACGACTGTGACCCTTAGACGAGGCTATTGCTTTGATAGAGATAAGAGATATAGATATTCGAGTTACCTATATCATCTTCCTGAATAGTTGCTGTTATTAAGAAATTCTAAGTTTCCCATCGTATTGTCGGAATGTGAGTGCTCCACTCTTATTTTGTTACATTTTAATTAAAAAGATCTAAATGGTTGGTTGTTGCATTGCATTAGAATAAGTGCGTGTGATCATATCATGTATGCTTGTGTTGCTATTGTACTGGGTTTCAACTCAATCCTTTCTTTTTTTTTTTTTTTTTTTTTCAGGTGATGATGATGATGTTGTTGATATGAATGCCTTGATTACTTAGGCTATGGATTGAATCTTGGTGAGTGACTGGACAAGCTGGATGTTCCTTGTGTAGGATATTGTTGTATTGTTAATAGGAGAGTTTAATATCAGTGTTGTGAAATTTCTAATGTATTATTGAGCAATTATTTACTATTGTTTATGAAACTTAAATGAGGATTTCTTAATTTAAAATTGGTTAGAAACTCACATAATTAACAATAGCCTTTGTGTAAAATGCTCAAGTATTATACATGACGGAACCGTTGCATTCTAGACCCGATTTGGGGCGTTGCAATAAATACACTTAAAGTTTATATAGCGAATTTATTGTCATATCATAGAAATTTGATAAATTATACTAAAATGTATCAACATTTGGTAGATAAGTTCATTTAAGGTATTAATATGTGATTGGCTTCTAATTAAGTTTCTCTGTAATAGTCAATTATTAATACTTTATAAGATACGTTACAAAGCGTTTTTAAAACGTTGATAATTTAAATGAATTTATCCTAAACATTGATTTCTCTTTTTAATTAACCACTTGAAATATTGATTCCTTAAATAAACTTATTATACGTTAGAAATAATTAGTGTGTTGTGTTATTCAAGCTTTCAAAGTATATTTTCACCTCTTATGATTTTTAAAGTTTTGGACGTAGCCTTAAGCTACCACTAAAACTCCAAAACCATAATTTTATTGTCCTTTTGGTGATTTTTTCGGAATTTCTAGCAAAGGTTGAAAATATGTATATTCATAAAATTATAAAGCAGTAAAGTCATATTCCGCAAATTTAAGAAGCATCTATATCTCAGCAATCGTTTTAGAAATATACATACAATTACTTTAAACATGTATTAATTTGATTATCAATATCTATTATATTAAAAGCCAAAAAGCCTATTTCAGTGTCTTAGCTGTATTTATATATTTCTTATTTGTAATTGTACATAACTGACCTTGAATTTTAATGGAGCCCATTGGTTTCTTTCTATATATGCTCATCATCCAATCCTAAACTACATAATTCCTCGTCTTTCCACATTAACAATAACCGCTCACAGAATCCATCAAATCCTTTGTCGTTGCTCTAGGACCATAGAACCAAATCGTTTCTTCTGGTAACTTCTCATCTCTTCACATCTCGACATGTTATGAAAAAACGGGTAAGGATAATTTTTTTCTCAGTTTAACATAAAAACTATTACACCCATTGGCCTATTAAACCTAAAATTGCAGATAAAGGAACCTCAACACCCATGAAGAACATAAAGTAGTTCGGCACGGTAATTCCAATGTGATTCGCAAATATGTATGAATATGATTTTATTGTTGTAGAGAGAACATGCTTGATGGCATACATTTCCTTCTCTCATTATTTGAATTTAATGAAGGTTCGCTTTATATTTTCATTATTTTATTGTATTTACGGAATTTAAAAAAACAAAGATAAAATAATAAGAAGACATTGTGGAGAAAATAATTAAGTGAAACATGTCATGGTTATTCCTCTTTACCTTCCTATTTTATTTTATTATATTTTTACAACGTTTAGAGTTACACTCATACCAAATATTTCTTTCTTTTATGTACTCTAGGCATTGTACTCTGCAAAGGAGTTACATATATATATATATATATATATTATTGTTTATTTATTTGGGCTTGATTCATGGGTAAAGAGTAGTGCCCGAGATCATTATTGGGATGATTTCAAGATATTTGACTTGGTAGGCTTGGAGCAAGATCCTTGATCGGTCTGCTACATTCAATCTTTCTCAAACAAGCTCATGCACATAGAAGGAAGGCTATTTGCCTAGGCTATAATAAAGCTTCTTGATAAGCATGACATGATTCATGCTTCATCTCATCCATGAATCACTAAGATGATTTAATGGTTATCATCGATGCCAAATGGTTATAAATATATAGTCTCATCCTCATTTCAAACTTTTGGCGAGAGAAGACAAATAACATTCTATAAAGGAAACTCTGCTTTCAAGGATTAAACAGGCGTATCAGACAACATTCATCGTAATTACTTAAGAATTGCAAGATTGATGCATGGGGTATACTCAAACTTTCTTGCTTTTTATTTCTGCATTTAAGGTATAGGGACCATTTGTTCCTCTTCCCTCTTAATCTATTTAAGTCATCTTATCATCAATTGTCATCTTCTCGTCAACACTCTAAAGTTATATACAAGACATAGACACACGTGATGCATGTATGACCACTCCAGCAAAAAAACCTACATCTAATACTGTATAATGAACAAAATCTAACTTGATATCCACATGTTTTGAAAAGCTAAATATTTCGAGTTAGAAACCCTCTAGCTCCTAACAGGTTTTCAAATTGAGTCTCAAACTTTATTTATTTATTTTTCCTATATTTGAGCCTTAACATTTAACAAAATTTACAAGAGTAAAATATTTTCTAACATCATAGAATGAATTTGGCAGCATATAATTATTCCACATAATTACTCTAGTTAAATAATATACCAATATATATCATACAATAATGACAATAATAGACATATGAAAATTATTTAAAAAAAGCAAAATGAAAAAGGGGACTTTGTCGAAGTTCTCCTTGCCATCGTTAACCTCCGCCCTTCCTCTAATATTTCATTGCCATCTAATCCTTCTCCCATTTTTTCTCGTCATTTAATTTCTCTCTGCTCTCTTCCTTGCTCAGAGAGAAGTTGCTTTGGCAATATCGACGTCCTTTACATGCCATACACATGATATATGCAATCACTACAATAGCCTAATCCTAAACCCTAATTTCATCCACTTTCACTTCTAAGTTATAATTATAAAACCTATTTAACACCTAGCTTAAGAGGGGTTTGAATTGAGTTTTAACAAGAACTTTAATATCTCTTACAATTTTAATGCTCAAACAATGCAATTCACTAAATTAAATAATGGGAAAATTACAATAAAAGGTACCAATATTTGAAAGTAAGTTTATTTGAAGTATTAACGTTTAAAGTTATTCAAAAGAGATTCAACGTTTAGAGAAATGAGTCAATTAAGGTTCATATTGACACATGTAAATAGGAGAAGGGTTTTTTGAGTTTTAATTAAATATTTATTATATTGACACATGTCAATGGAGACCTCAATTGGCTCACTTCTCCAAATGTTGAGATCATTTTCAAATCATTTAAAACATTAAGACCTCAAATGAATTTTTGCCTAAATGTTAGGACATTCCGATGTAATTTACCCGTTAAACAAAATAAGAAGATTAACAAAATAAATTGTAATAAATTTTAAAAAGATAGGATAGAGAAACAAGTCAGGTTTAACGTAGAGTTTCGCCTACCCTCTAGCCTCCCAGTAGAGGAATCCACAATTATTTTATTCAACACAACAAATGGCTTTAAAGGAGCTACATCTCAATCAAAAATAAATCACGTAAGAGTTGTGCCTTTACAGTTGACATCATATTCAACTAGGCAAAACTCAAAACTCAAACACTCTCTAATTCTCACAAAATATCCTATATAGTGCTTACAAAATTTTGTGAGGGAGATAACAAATGACACTACTTAAGACACTGACTCTCAAATATAAAGCAAAAGAAACACACAAGAGGCTTTTAGCAAGACAGAGAAGATAAAGAGATTTATTGCAATATTTATGGCTTAACTAACTTCTCTTCATTTGCCAAAGACATTACTAGACAGTTTTGTTTTTAAATTTTAGTTAATAAACTAGGCCAAGATTTCATTTTTCTCTTTCATAACAGAAATCGAATACAAAAAAACTTATGTTACTTGCATTGTTTTTGTAGAAATAGCACCTAAAAGATCACAACCACTATCCTAATGATAGTCCAAAAAGGCAAGACCCGAGTCTAGGCCTATAGTACAAGTAAGTACCTAACCATAAACCCCAGTAGGTTTAAATGCTAAAGATAGGGAGAAATTTAAGCTGTTTACAGTTATAAAACAAATTTCTAAGAATGTTGTGTTGAACTAGGATGTTTTAAGGAGTTATGGATGGAGGAGAACTTTAGAACGTATTTTGAAGACTCAGCTTGGGAGACTCTTTGAAATCATAGTGGAACTTTTTGGTGAAGTGACCATGGCCTTTATGGCCAATTTCGGAACTAGGTTTTAACTGCCAAATTTTTAAGTGACTCTATGCACTTCTATGCATTTAGGGAATACAAGATAGTAACCATGAGGTAATTCATAGCTGCCATGGATCTATATGATGATGAAGATATCCTATATGATGATGAATTTAAGAAGCTTCCTATAGTAGTCTCTGAGGAAAAGTGAAGGAGATTTGCAACTAAAGAGATTGAGGGAAGACTCAACCGTCTAATACTACTATCTCGAACTTCAAGAGTTTGAGTACCAGAATGCTGCACTACTTGCTCACCAGGAGCATATTTTCGAAGTTGGAAGGAGCAACTATAATAGCATAAGCTAAGATGCATCCTCTCTTTAGTATGAAGAAGAATGAACGTTGATTGAGAGGAAGAAGAATGAATGTTGATTTGCTGGTGGCTTAAAAGATTAGAACTTAAGCTAGCCTCCAGGGCAAGGGAATTTTTCTTGGTGGTCTAATAATAAGAATTTTAAAGAATTTGGAGTTATAGCCAGAATGAATGGCTAGTGATTGTGGTATTCAGATTTAAAGAACTATAAAAGATATCGTTTAGGGAATGAAAGTTGGAAAAAGTAGGAGCCTAATCTGCTACTGCACCAACAACAAGGGAAGTAAGTATACTTGAGCATGAGCCTACTGCAGCTAGCCAAGAAACATTTGCACTTGCTCAAGAGTCTCTCATCCTAGCTCTAAAAGCCCATACTACTATAGAACAAGAGCTAGACCACCCCGATGTACCAAAACAACCTGTCGCTTCTACATTAGAAGCCTTGGCTAACCATCTGTAGCCAACTTCAACAAATTAGAAGCTGAGGTGAAAGAGATGAAAGAAAAGCTAACTAATTTTGAAAAAAAAAATATTACAAGGACATGAGTGACCTGAAGAACACCATGAAGACACTTATGGACGTGCTTACTTGTGGTCCTCAACCACTTAGAAAATCCAAAACCCCTTGCCTAAACCGATCCTAGCTACGTGAGATCACCCTAATGATGATGATGACAATGATGTCAATCTACCCTTACCATTTACATATATATCATCCCCAACACATCTTAGACACAAACATTCCCCACCATTATCACAAATATAACCATCTCTACCTACCTCACCTATACATACACACTCCCTTAAACACCTACATCCTCTACAATACACACTAAACCCCTAACATAACCCATTCAAGAACCAATGGCTGAGTTGCCTGCTCATCACTCAAATGAGGACAATGAAGCCACGACAAAAATGCCTACAACTCTTTTACCCCAAACACATGACTCCTCAGTACTCGAGCCTGCTCCTAAAACTGTTCCACCAAACACATGACTCCTTAGTACTCGAGCCTACCCCCAAAACTGTTCCATTAGTTAAAAACCTCCCTAAGAAATTTAAAAGAAAATTCAAGAGATAAGTTGAACAAAAGAGGAGGAAATTGATTATTTATGATGAATCCTTAGATGAGGATTACAATCCCATAAAAAACTTGGTAGATAGGATTACCATAGAAGTCTCTCCTAGGGATATTGGAGCTTTAGTAGAGGAAGTCAATGCTAATGAAGGCAATGCCATTGTCTCCGGTGGCATTGACCTTAACATCTTGCCTCCAAAACAAGAGTCAGCTACACTAGTTGACTAACTACTAGGAGATGATGAGTACTATGAACTTGAAGCTGAGATTGCTGTCGTAGTTAAAGAAGAAATTTTACAGAATAAAGAAGTAGAGAATCAGGCAATAGAGGATATCTATGAGACCATCTCTAATGATATTGCCAAGTTAGTTATGGAAGTAGAAACATTACTCCCTCCTATCACCCAAGAAGCTCCTAGATATGAAGAGGACAAACATTTGTCCTCTCCTCCCCCGCCCCTCTTCAAAAGAAATTGAGAAGAAAGAAAGTTGGTGTTAGGAAGTAGCCATTAAACAAGAGGAAGCTCAAGCACAAGAGGAGGAATGTGATCAAGAAACAACTCTAATGACTTTAGAGGTAGCAATAGTAGACCTTGATGAACAAATCTAAATCAATTTAATAGAAGCACTAAGGATACTCCTGAGCAACCCATTGGGTTGATGAGTAGCTAAGCGAAATGACGAAAAGTGTAGCAGCTTTTGAAATGAAAATAGATGAAATGATGCAAAGAAAAAGAGAAAGGGAACAAATGATGAAAACAATGGATGAAGCTAGTATAAGATTTAAGAAGCGAACTAAGAGAATGGAACAAACCCAAGATGATGCTAGATTGGCTAAAAAATTAGCCACTCCCTTTGAGAAACAAAAAGCTAGAAGAAGGTAGGAGCAACAAAAGAAAGCTGGCAAGCCAATTTTTATTGAGCTAACTCAGCTAAGACCCAATGAAACCCAACCTAAAGTGCCTAAACAACAAGGGGTGGAGGGTACTATTGTTTTTGAAACATAATATGATGATTGCTTCCTATAAAGCAATGATGAAGAAGAAGAACCACCAATACTGCCCTTCACCAAGAAGAAAATAAGATAGACAAATCTTTGATCTGAATAAACCACCTGTTGAAGAAAAGAAAAAGGAGGAAAAGAGAAGAACCGAGGAATATCAAGCTAAAGAAGCTGAAATTATCAAAGCCTATATGGCAAACACTCCAGCCATGACAGAACAATAATAAAAATGATTTTTTTCTATGCCTTCGAGCTACAAAGACAACTTGATGAAGGCATATATGATAGAGAAGCTCATGTCAAAAGGAGGGAACAAGTTGAGAGAGATAAAGGAGCTAGGACCTTCAAAGAAGCACTCAAGAGGAGGGTTAAGATAAAGAATAATAAGAGCATACCAATAGGTGGTATACAAATCAGAGAGCCAAGAGAGGATCAACCAGCTATAACTACCCAAAGGCAAACACTTCCTTAAAGATCAAACCCTCCCAAGACAAGAGGTAAAAGAGGTGGAAGAAGGCTACTTAGAGGTGCAGGTGGTAATAGAGATGGTGGTAGTAATAGAGGTGGTCGATTTGGTAGAGCTACTAGAGGTGAATGGGGAAGAAAGGAAGGAAGGAAGGGAGCAAAACTTGGAGATATTGGTTAGGAGAAGAAGATTAAACCTCCTGACTCACTTATTCTTATAATGTTCCTTCCTTTATTTAGTTGTGTAATTTTAGAAATCATGTTTTGTTTAAATTGCTTCAAATAATATTTGTTTCATACATGATTCTTATTCTTTAAATTCTTTATTCTTTTAAGATCTATGTTCCATATTCTTTCATTCTTTATTTTACTCTATTCTATTCATAGGAACTTAAGCTTAATATGATACACTTTTAGGTAAATTCCTATAAATCTTTTACTTTTATTGTCTAAATGTTGTTTTTCATCTCCTAGAATCAAAATAAGAAGAAATAAAGTGCTTGGATCATATTTGGAGCAAAACAATAATAACTATGTAAAGTAGAACTGAACCGAGGCCTACAAAATACCCATTGAGGGCAAAACATCAAGGCAAAATAAGGTAAAATGGCTTGTCACACCCTATATCGAGCCCTTAACATGACCGTCGACATCTGTATTGAGGTGATCAAGCCTTGGACTCCATTATATAGCTTTAGTCATGTAGTACTGTTAAATCTTGGATTCAACTCACAAGAGAAGCTAGATAAAAATCATGCCTTTGAATAAAAAAGCACAGCTTGGGTCAAGGACAACACTCGAGCCCTCAATGAACTTGATGAAACTTGCAGTCGAGTCTTGACAAAAATTGAGTCTTTGCAAAGAAGAGCCACAGATTAGATCGAGCCCTAAATTTTAATATCCTTCGAGTGCTCAATCTTACCTCGCAAAAAAGTGACCTATAAGCTACCATCTAAGATGCATGCGTGAACATGAAAAGGAATTCAATTATAAAGAATATGCTACATCAGTGAATAAAATCGTCATGATTTCAGTATCTAATCTTGTATAAATAAATGTGCACAAACACCCAATAATCATGTAGAGTGAGATAGTAGCATCAGTACCATATGTAACAAATTTCTAATGTAGAATAAAGATAGAATTCTTGGGCAAAAGAACTATTTCTCCTTATTAAGAAATCTAAAAATATTCTAGGTAAATTCATTGTTAAACCCAACGTTTGTTTTTTTGTAAGATTTTGTGCTTAATTTATAATTTTATCATTAATTTCATATTATTTCTTCAGAATTTGTGCTTAATGTCTGTATCTATGTAAAATAATCATTTAACTTAGGTTTTGTAAATCTAAGATCTGATTCATGTGATTTCAAGGTGTTTAAACAAATATCGACTAAACTTTTAATTAATAGCTAAAACTTAATTTTATGGGTCAAAATGAGTGGTGTACCTTTTATATTCAAGTCTGATTTCAGTTGAATAGATTGAAAGATCATTCTTTTGAATAGATCTAAGCTACTAATGGAGTTGCTCAAAATCAACTTGAGAGAGGGATGGTGAAACTCTCTATTGCTTGTTTCTAAAATTCATTAGGTTGGTT
This sequence comes from Combretum micranthum, assembly GCA_024138025.1. Taxonomy (NCBI): domain Eukaryota; kingdom Viridiplantae; phylum Streptophyta; class Magnoliopsida; order Myrtales; family Combretaceae; genus Combretum; species Combretum micranthum. Next base: position 30,185 of record JAMXBD010002310.1, on the reverse strand, counting down.
TTAGAACAAAGGATTCATAAAATATATGTGGATCTATATTGCTGACATGTTGTGAAGAGATTCCAGTGGTCTAATCTAAATCTAGAGTTTCTGATATTGAGAGAGGCTTCAACTTACTTTTGAATCCAAAAGTGCAAATATACCAGCAAACAAATCTATGGGTTTGTTGAGAAATCATATGATAGGGAATTGGTGAAGTAATCCTAATAGATTTTTCTTGCATTGACGAGCTTTTCTTACAATTTGCCTTAAAAACATGTATATATGCATTAAACTTAGTATAACTTCTGTTTTTATTATGCATTGCTGAATTTTCTTTAGCTATATAATAGATAAAAGTGAGTGCAGTAGATGCCAACGATCCCTTGGAATATGACATAATCCTTTCTATCCTACTTTGGTAGGTGCACTTGCCTGATGTTGTAGTTTCTTTCGAAGTTGAATAGAACTTATTAGCTCCTCAAATAAATTTTTCAAAACTTCAACTTCATGTTCTTCAATTTTTGTATTTAACCAAGGAACAACAAACCAACCAATAAGTCGGATTATAGGGATTTAGATAAAAGTTGCTTGATGCTCTTTCATTACTCCTTGATATAACATCTTTCGTTCCTAGCATCAAATTATCCATTTGGATTTGCAACGAATCAGCATTGCTAATCATTCTTGAAAAAAGGGTAAAAGAAACAAAGTAAAATATCAAACAGGAAAATGCTAAGCTCAAAGTAATTCAAATATATATATATGTATGTGTGTGTGTGTGTGTGTGTGTGTGCGCGCGTATGACTAGATTAATAGACTTAAGCTTGCAAATAGTGCTATATTAAAGTTTAACAATGAATTCAACAATGATCCTCGAAAATGGTGCCATAAAACTTGGCGAGTTTGTACTGAATTGATAGTTTTAAAAATTTTATCAAAAGATAAAAGTTCCATTCAGCTTCAATTGTAATCTCATAAGCATGTGCATATCAAAGCAACATAGAACAATTTGGTCATATTCCAAGGGATCATTAGTACCTACCACACTCACTTTTGTTATTATCTAGCTTAAGAAAATGAAAAGATGCATGATATTTGATAAGTTAATTTTATTCTATTAAATTCACAGGAATTCGAGCTTATTTTGATGAGTTTTTTTTTTTATTAAATTCCTATAAATTTGGTGCTTTTAATGTTAAATTGTTGTTTTTCAACTCCTTAGATCAAAAGAAGAAGAATCGAAGTGTTTTTAATCAGATTTGGAGCAAAACAGTAGCAAAAGTAAAGAATAGAAATGTCGCACCCTGTTTTATATTGATCAAGGCCAAATATAAGGCAAAACAAGAAAAAATTGTTTGTCGCACCTTAAATTTAGCCCTCAACATGACCTTTAATTATTGTTCTAAGGAGATCAAGCCTAAACTTGAATAAAGCTTCTATCGCGCCTCAATGTCACGACCAAATCTGACCCATGATAATTGCTGAAGTGAAGTACAGACCTTTGCCTTACTTGTGTCGTGCCTTAAACCATGAAAGCAATTGAGCCTTCGACAACACTCAGTTTAGCCATCAATGGAAGAATGGGTAGAAACGATAGCATTTCATTAGCTTAAGTTAAGCCCTATCTTCAATATAGCTCTCAAGTACTCAACTTACCCTTCGATGAGTGATTGTTTTAGCAGCGATACAGATGCATGCATGGATAAAGAATTTGCATTCGTTACAAGGAATCTGTCATGTCTGCAATAAATCATCATATCTTTCTATGCCCTAGTTTATAAATAAATGTGCACAATGTTGCAATAAAGACATGGTAAAGGTTGTACATGTTGTACAATGTGAATACGATAGTATAGAATTAACATAGAATAGTGAGAGAATTTTTAGAGCAAAAGAATCTTGTTTCTTCTTTTAGAGAGTCTCAAGGTTTTTTGGGTAAAATCATTTTAACCCATTGATTGTAATTTCTGTAAGACTCTATGCTAAATTGTAATATATTGCGATCAATTTCATTTTATTTCTTCAGATCATGTTCATAATTTCTAAATCCATGGAGAAATAATCTCCTATAGCTTAGGATCTGTGAATCCAAATCCTGATTCATGTGATTTCAAATGTGCTTTCAATTCAATATTTTATGGGTGTTTGTAATTAGTAGCTTGATTTTAATTTCGTGGGTCTAATTGCATGGTGTGTGAATTAGAATCATGTTTGATTTCAACTGAATAGGTTGAGAGGTCATTCCTTTGAATAGATCTATGGCTACTAATGGAGTCAACCCTGAATATCTCGAGAGAGGATATGTGAAAACTTTCTATCACTTGTTTTGAAATTCATTGAGTTGGTTTAAAAACAAATGATTCTTAAACTTTATGTGGATCGAGGCCAATGATAGCTGGGAAGAGACTTTAGCAGTCTGGTTTAGACCTAGAGCTGTTGACCTTGAGAGAGGCTTCAGTTTACCTTAATGAACCAATGGTGCAAACCCCAAGAAAAAACTCTCTTTGAGTTTGGTTTTCAAGAAATCATATGATAAGGAATTAGTGAAGCAAATCTTGGGCTGTCATCTTGCATAGTTGCAAACCGATCCCTAATTTTGCTCAGAAAACATTTGTAAATTCCATTAACATTAGCATAACTTCTTTTTTCATTATGATTTGCTAAATTTTCTTGGCTAAGATAATAAGGAAACGTGAGTATGTTAGATGCCACCATTCTCTTGGGATTCGACCTAATTCTTGCTATACTAATTCGGTGGAGTGCTTTCCATTATTGTTGGTAATCGCTAACCAAAGTTGGATAGAACCAATTAGTTTTATAAATTTTGAAAAGATTCCACTTCGAGTTATTTTTAAAGTTACATTCCACAAAACCAACCAACAAGCATTTCTGGCGCCGTTGCTAGGGAACGGTATTGGATTCATTTATTTGAAGCCCAATAGGGCAAATCATAAAGCATTTCATTTATTATTCCAGTTGCTAACATACCTATGAATATTGTAGATAGTTTGTTTTCGTTTTTGTATATATGTTCTTGTTTATAGCTTTTTGTAAATATATGTTTATCTTGCGAATATAAACTAACCTCCTTTTCTTTTCTTTTATATATAAGTATATAATGTATATATCTGCTTTATTTTATTTGGATGTATTCTTTATGTTTGTAAATATTCTTGTCTATTGGTTTTTATTCCTTTGTACATTTTCCTTAATTTGTTTTATTCTTTAATTATTTATTCATTTATTTGTTTATTCGTCTATGCTCTCTTGCTATTTGTTTATGTTTTTGTTGTTTTTCTTTGTTTGATTGTTTTTAAAATAAAAACAAATGTAGGATCATGACTAGGAGTCACTCTCACACATTGTTTCCATTTAATCTAGAGCCACGGAGAATAGGAAGAGTTTCTAGAAGAGTAGCTAGAGAGGAATCCATAATTTGTTTAGAGGGTATGGTTGAAAACAATGAAGGAGAAGTCCAACAAGAGATAGATGCCGCTAGGATGAATCAACCAAAAACCATGCTCGAATTTAGTAGACCAATGCTGGAAGGGCCAGTATTAGCATAGCAAGACTAAGGGTTGCTGCCTACAACTTTGAGATTAAGCCTGATAAAATCCCGATGGTTCAAAATATGTGCAATTCGATGGATTGCAAGATGAGAACCCAACACCATATATAGCAATTTCTAGAAATCTGCAATACTTTTAAAATCAATGGTGCATCCGATGATGCTATCCAGTTAAGGTTGTTCCCTTTTCCTTTAGAGGCAATGCCAAAAAATGGTTAAATAGTTTGCCAAGAAACTCCATAACCCATGGCAGCAAATGGTTGAAAACTTTATGAGAAAATATTTTCCCCCATATCAAATAGCCAAGCTTAAAACTGACATTAAATCATTTCACTAGTTAGACTTAGAAACCCTTTATGAATCCTTCGAGAGGTGGAAAGAACTGCTTGAACTTTGGCTCCATCATGGACTATTAGAATGGACTCAGATCCAGACCTTTTATAATGGACTGAACTATGGGACTAGCCAGTTGATAGATGCAGCAATAGGGGAGAGTTTAAATAATAAGCCTCCGGAATAATGCTTAAATTTGTTTGAAGATATGGCAATTAATGATTATCAATAGTCTTCTATTGGAGCTAGGAAAGAAAGATATGAAGGAGTATTTGAGCTGGATGCGGTAACTAGTATAACCTCCAAATAGAGGTGCTGAGTAAGAAAGTTGATAGTTTAACTGTAGCGAATGGCCAAGTGAGTATCGTTGTAAACCCCGAAATCTTGGAATCGGTTTAGCTTAAAACCCTAATCTGGAAGTCAACCAGAAACCCAAAAGTCAACAAAACCAAGTTAGACGCAATAACTTAAAGTCCGGCAATCCCGAGAAAGTAAGTAAGAGTTTGGTATATAGAATAGTTCGTAATTATCTAAGGAAGCTTAAAAAGATCAGATTAGTAAAACCGTAACTCGTTTCGAACCAGATCGGATATAGTTTTTGAAAAATGTGTCTCGGCCGTTAGACTCGTAAAAATATAAGGTTTTCAAAAATATCAGTTTTATAATTTTTTGGTAAGTAAAAATAACAGATATTGCAATTAAACGTGTATTTTTTTACTACCGGTACTTTATTAGTCATATCTACTTTACATTACACTATTCACTACTATTCTACACTATTCTTTTATCTTACTTTTTCTTACACCTACTCTTACAAACACCATAACCTATAACCTTTACTTTTTACCTTTCCCATAACTTTATTTCACATCTACCTTACTTATTACTTCATGTAATCAACAAAAATACAAAACAAAACACTCTCTCTCTCCTCTCCTTACATGGCCGGCACACCCCCCCTTTCCCTCTATATCTCCCTCAATTTGTTTTATTTTTCTTATATTTTAATCACTCAAAAATCACTCCATATTTTCCTATAAATACCCCCCCTCCTCTTTCACTTCTTTCACACAATTACTACTCACAAACTCTCTACAAAAACTCTCTCAATTCTCCTCTCAAAACTCTCTCCAAATATCCTCCCAAAACTCTTTCAAAATAATCACAAAACCACTTTCTACCTACAACAAAACCCATAACCACATAACACTACAAAAACCATCATTAGGTAAACTTTTCTTATTATTTTCTTCTCCTTATGTCATGTAACTTTACATGACCATGGTGTGAGTTTCCAAAAACTAAGTGTTATGGAAGCTACACTATGTTCATGTATTGTTCTTGTTCATGAAAATCCATTTATGTTTATATTGTTTTACTTTGTTTATATTATTGTTATTATATCTAAGTATTATTTTGTATCTATATATATATTTATTCTTTAGAGCATACAAGCTTACTTGCAATTTATTTATTTTCATGCAAAGCAATTTATTTAATTCTTCATTGCAATTTATTTAATTCTTATTGTTTTAAGACTAGTTTCTAATCTTAGACTTGTCCTCATCAAGTAAAAACAATTTTTTTTCTTTCTTTCATTTTATTTTCTTTTGGGACTAGTCTACTTCTTAGTCTCGGGGGCCTTGAAGAAGCTAAGACTCCCAATACTTGACCTTATTTATTCATGTTTTTTCGCTTGTTGATATTACTTCTCATAAATCATGCCATTAAGCTTGTTGTCCAATTTTTTTCAAAGCTCTAAAATACTTGATGAAAAGGAGATTTTGTCACTTAGGAATAAGTTTATATGAAATATAAAACCTATGGTTTAGCAACAGTAAAAGTTTTTTCTTTCCAAGTTTTAAGAAGAATTCACTACAAATTTTTGAAACTATTTTTGTTAGAGGAGCTTTTTAAATCATTCTATATCACTTTGTTTTTTAAAAAGAAAACGATTTCTATACAAAGATGATTTTTTTTTAAACATAACATAAAGGAAAACCTTAAGAGGAAGGTATAAGAATTTTCGAATTTAGATCTTTTCAAACAAATGGTTAAAGAAAAATTGTATAGGAAATAAATAGTAAAAGAAGTACTAATATAAAAGAATTTAGGAAAAGGAGAAAATTATTTTTCGAAAATTCATCTAAGAAAATAAGTAAAAATAAAATAATTCTTTGAAAACAAAAGAATCAAAGTATTCATTTCAAAAGATTTACAAAATGAAATTCTTGTAAACTATAGTTTTTCTAAACTCCAAATTGGCATTGTTTTACTTAAGAAACATGAATGGACAACAAACACTTGAGCATGAATAAAATATGAGCTAAGTAGCTATAAAAAGAGAAATTTTCAACTATATAGATAACTAAGTATTTATCAAACAAATTTTGAAAGATTTAATGATTGAATCAAAATTGTTTTTGGGTTGGAAAATTCGTGGTGAATTTTATAGCTACTGTTTCGGAGCTATATGATCTAGTTTGTTAAAAATAGTTTTAGAAATGGGTAGATCTTTTCGATTAAGTAGAAATCGATATATTATATACGCAATTCGAGTTAAAATGATCAGGTTATGGCCGTTTTAAATTAGAATTCTTCTTTATACGAACTTTAACATTCTCATAACATTGTTTTGTCAAAATTCAAGAAAATAATCAAGAAATACTCATCTTGGGTATTTTCTTTGGCTAGGTGATTCCGAGGAAGAATACCTATATCTCGAAAACTATTTCGATTAAGTGGAGTGTGTGAGCGACTCATCGCTAGAGAAATCATCGTTATGGCATCGTGAGTTTATTTCCTTAAAATACTTTACTTGATTGTGCTTATATCTAGTCGCATTAGAATTAAGGAAAGACAAATGGATTTGTATGTAAGATAATTGGTTGAAAGGATCTTAAGAATATTGAGGCCGAAATTGATTTAATGTTTGTCTTAGTATAATACCTGATTTGTTTGAAATTCCATGATCACCTTAACTTTGATAATAATGATGCTATGAAGTCATAAATAAATTGGTTCATGCATACCACGAAGTGAGTCATATTGCATTAGGCTATTATCCTTAGATGAGAAGGATGGTAGTTAGGTCGAAAGCAACACTTGGCGGAGTGACCGAAAGCGATTGCTTGGTGACATGGAGGAAATGTTTGGCGGATAGTCCGAAAGCTAGGCTTAATTCAAGTAGACCTAATATGCTTGGCGATATTGATTGAAAGCACAAATATTTTTAACTAAAACTACTTGTTTTAAGGTTAATATCACCAAACCCCGAATAGAGAGCGTAAATCCATTCAACATATAGTTTCCAGAAAACTATATGCCTTGTTTGCCTACGTATATATTGCATCTCATTTGTTTGCTTAAATAACTTATTTGAAATTTCATTTCAATAAGTCATTTATGGAAATAGTTCTCACTAAGCCTAGTAGCTTATACCCATATAGATATCTTTTGCAGTTCCCTTATTTGTGGTTGAGGCCACGTGGACCTGCAGTCAAGTAATTTCTTTTGCAGTTCCCTTATTATGAATCCTCTTTTCTTAATGTGTTATTATATCTTCTTAAGCTTCATAATTCCATGTATGGTCTCTAAAATTGTGAGAGCACGCCTTACACTTAATATCAAAGCTTTTGGGAATGGCTAAGTTTGTCATACTTAAACTTTAATGTTGAGTGTGATGGACTGTTACGGTTAGGGTACCTTGGGGCGTGACAATCATTGATTCTAGATTTGGGCTAAGTGCTGAGGGGATGACCCCTATAGTGTTGAGTATGTGTGAGATTATAATGGCCAATGAATGACCCTTTTAGTCAAACATATAACCTAGGCTGGAAAAATAACCCAAACTTTAGGTGGAATAATAACAATTTTTACCAATCTTTTGGAAATCCACCAAAATTTCAAAAGCCATAGGGTTAAGGGATAGGAGTACCTCAAATGAAGAGTTCATTGGATGAATTAAATCCTCAATTTATTAAGGTGACAGAGGCTAGGCAACAATTTGTTGATGCAACCTTAAGGAACCATACAACCACCATTCATAACTTAGAAACTCAATTAGGCCAAATTTCTAAACCCCTTTCAGAGAGACCCACAAGATCTTTACCATCCAATACAGAAACCAATTTGAGAGAGTAGCTAAAGCCATAAAAAAGATGACTACTAGAACGATTATCCTACATTTTTGCTTGTTTCTATTGATTTTAATGAGAGATAAGAGAAAGTTGATTTTCGTTATTTTTAAAGACCTTGATGTATGGCTTGTTTGAAGTTTGTTTGAAATTTGTTGGAAGTTTAATGACAGGATGATTATTGTCCTCAAGAGGCTATCTATTAAGTTTTTGATTGTATGACTTTGTTTCTGGTTTTAAGACCTACTTTGAATGAATTTTGTTAATATTTAAAGTTCATGGATACATTTCTTTGAATGAAAGGCAGCGATTTGATCAATTTGTGAAATAATTTATAGATTTTACTTGTTATAAAGTGTTTTGCAGGTAATCTATTTGAGGAATTTAGCCTCGACCAAGGAAATGATATAAGAATGCTTTATTAGCCCCTAGATTTTTCGAAAAATATAGTAAACCCTAAGAACTGAAAGTCAAATCGGAATCCTAAAGTCAGCCTAGTTTTATGTTAAGCCTAGTGAATCTAGATCCAGTAATCCTTCGTTCTTAATCCCTAAACAACATAATTGAGAGATAACTGTGGAATTGTTCATAATTATTAGAAAAAACTTAAAATATCATATTCGTTAATTTTCAATGTGTTTCAGATCCGAACGGGATCAATTGTTGAAAACTGTGCCCCGGCACACCGGACGGTGAAAATATTCCGATAATACCATTAGACTTGTAAACATATAAGGATTTCAAAAATATTAGTTTTATAATTTTTCGATAACTAAAAATATTAGATATACCTAATTTACGCGTATTTTCTTTACTACCGGTATTTTAATTTTCTAGTCTACTATCATAATACTATTTCTACTATTCATTACAATTTCACTATCTCTATTTTTTCTTATGCCATATTCTTACACTCAACCACACCTATTCCTTACAATTTACCTTCCCATACAACTTTATTCAAATCACATTTTTCACATTATTACTTTTTATTACAAAAGTACAAAAAATCAACTCTCTCCCTCTCTCCAACATGAAAACTGTTGCCCCCCATGCCTCTTCCATCTCATTTTTATTTCAATTTCATTTAATTTTAATCACACTAATTTTCACTCCAAAACTCTATGAATACCCTTCCTCCTTTCATTCTTTTCCCAACTTTCTTACCTTAATAAAACTCTTGCAAAATCACTTCTCAAATCCTCTCTCTACAATTTTCCTCTCAAATACTCTCTTCTTTCTATCTCCATAAACTATCCATTTCTCTTTAAGAGAATTCCTAAACACACCATCACCTACCTTAAGTAAAAGCTCTAAATCATATTCTTATTCATGTCATGCAACATTACATGACCATAATGAATGTGTGTTTCCTAAGACCATAGTGTTGAGGAAGTAATAATATGTTCATGTTTTGTTTTTGTTCTTGTTCATGCATAAATTTCTTTATGATAATATGTTCTTTTATTATTGTTATATTGTTTTTATTGCTATTAATGTTGCTCTAATCTAACTTCTATATATTATTATATATATTTATGTATATATTTCTTAGAGCCTAAGTACTCACTAACCTAACATCTTATTATTATGGCTTTTATCATTATTCTTTCTCTTTTCTTTCTTTTTATTTTTCTTTTGGGACTATCTATTCTTAGTTCCATGAAGCCTTGATGAAGTTAAGGCTTTTAATACTTGACTAGGATACCTTCATGAAGTTAATGCTCCCAATACTTGATCTTGTTATTGTGCTATTATATATTCTTGTATATATCTTATCTTATTATGTGATATTGTTATATTTTCCATGGCTATATATTAATAATCATGCATAAACATGTTGATATTGTCTCAACAAAAATAAAAGGACTTCTCTTAAATGAAGAAAAATAGGAAACTCTCTTTTAAAAAAATAAATTTCTGCACCTAAGAAATGATTTTTTTCATAAAAACTTAAAGTTTTATCTTAACGAATCTTTTTCAAAATTTAGATAAGTTCATCACAAATTTTTAGTAATAATAGTACATGGGATTTCATCAAAGAATACATAAAGTAAAATTATCACATACTCTCTTTTCAAACCAATGAAATAAGAAAGTTTCTTTAAAACTTAATATTACTAAATCTTTGTTTAACAAAGGTCTAGACAAGTTTTACAAAATCATCAAAGAAAAACCTTTTAGAGATAAGTCTTAATTAGGAAATAAAATTAGTAAATGACTTAGAAGATCATTATTATTATTCATTTAAATATGAGCTAAACTTAGGAAAAATTAAAACACAAACATGACTATCTTAAGGAAATTTAGTCACTACCAAGAAATACTTAAAAAAACTATATCTTTCAACCACTAGAAATAAAGTTGTAGGAATCTTAAAAGACTAAAATTATTTTTATTAAATTATTCTCAAAGGTTAATAAATGAAGTTAAAAGAAAAAAACACTCACTTAAAATAATTCAATAAATTTTTCCAATTAACTGAAGTGAATTTTTCAAGTCTTAGCTTTTTTCAACTTTTAAGACGTATTTTTTATAAAATCATTATTGAGACAACGCCACTAAATTTATGCATATAATATGAGTCTCTCTCTTCTCTCTCTATATATATATATATATATATATATTCAAAGGACTTTTCAACTAAACAAATATCTATATTTTTATACAAACATTTTTGGATGAAGAAAAAATTGAAAGCTTGTGTTTTGAAAGCTTGGAAAATTCGTGATGAATATGTACCTTACTATTCCAAGGCCTAAATAACCTTTTATGATAAAAAATAATCTTAGAAATAGAAAGTTCTTTTTGAGTAGGAGAAAACGACATATTATATGCGAAATTCCAAGTTAAAATGAACAAGTTATGACCATTTTAAATTAGAATTTCCTTAAAACCGAATTTTGACGAATTCAATAAGATAAAGTTAGAAAATTTAAGTAGATCTTGGCTAAAATACTCATTTTAGGTATTTCTTTGTATAAGTGATGAAGACCAAGATCTTCTCTTTCCCAAGGATTACTTTGACAGATATAAGATCGTCATGGCCAAGTGAGTTTTCCTTTACGTCTTATGTATTCGCGCATGTGCTTGTAGAATAGAGTACTAGGTGTTAGGAAAAGATAAAAATTGATATGCATATGGGTTATCATGAGAGTTATGTATGTTATTTGCTATGTGTGATCACTGAACGGTTAGTATATTAAAGCTTGATTTGTCGATTATTATAATTGCCTCTATATATTGCTATATATGTAAATATTGATTGATCGCCTTAAATGAATTAATGATGGATCGGAAAATTCCTTAAAACTAAATTATTCATGCATATCACTTAGAATATCATTTTTTGCATTTTGCCACTACTCCTCAGTGTGAGATCGGAAAAGTAAGCTGCCTAACTATCTTAAGGAAATAGGACGAATGGGGAATACGACCTCATGGTGTAGCCAAGCCGAATTGATTGCTTTGAATAAGGATAACCCAAGGACTAGTAATACATCTGTTGGAACCCTAAGATGCACGTAAAATTTAAAGAGGTTGTTGGTGACCCAGTTAAAGCATTCCCTAACCCACAATGGAGGGGTAAATCCATTATACATACGAAACCGGATAGTCGTATATATTGTTTGCTCATATGGTTGTTTGCACTTCATATGTTTGCTTAATGGACATGTATGATTGTCTTGTTAATGAGCACTTTTTGCATAAGGATTATCTCACTAAGCTAGTTGTGCTTATTTCCCAATAAATTTCTAATGTTGTAGGATCTTTTTTTACCCAAGACTACGTTGACCGTCTAGGTAGAACCTATGCTTTTGGGAAGCTTTTAGAGGAAATTCTTTTTGAAAACTTAGATTATTTCTTTTAAAATCTTCTAGTTTTAGTTACTTATCATGTTAAAACTATGTTATCATGGAGACTTAATGCCCCATAGAAGTTGTAGAACTTTACATTTTGATAAATTATATTAAGTATTATTTTATATGTTCTGCTGCCATTATTTAAAATGCATAACTCCATCGGTCTCCCTTTATGGTGAACGTATGCCTTGTACCAATATGAAAGCTTCCGAGTGACTAAAGTAGTCATTCTCAAGTTTTAATAGTGTATACGGTGGGCTGTCACGTTTAGAGTACCTGTTGCGGCATGACAACATTAACACTCTCTGCAGAATCTGGTTGAGCCTCAACTTAGGCTGTGATGCTTCTAATTCTTTTGCATGAATTAAATAATGGCCAAATGTAGGCCTCAATTTATTTTATTCATTAATTCATTATTCTTTTTAATAAGCGCAACTTGCAATTAAGTCACTGTTCTTTAATTTTTTTTATTCTTTTGTTAATACATGAGCCACAACCGAATAAGTTGAGCGCAAAAGTTTTTGGTCGATAATATAAAAGAAATAAAAACTATTCATTCCCTCTTTCATCACTACGTTCAAAATCTTCGAACCTGATAAAGCAAGATAATACCCTTGTCATCCCTACTTTACAAAAATAACTAAAAATCACAACTTTTCATACTTCCAAGTTTCAACATTCTATGGTAAGCTCTCATCCTTTCCTATTCTTCATTTTTATTGTTTCATTTAAATATCGATGATAAAAAACTGAGTGTTTTAGGGTTTTAGAAAATTTTTAATCTATTGTACTCTACGAAAAGAAAATTTTTTAATATTAAAATGAGTTCAAATAATTGTCTTATGAACTTTTATAAGCTAAAAATTTTGGGTAATCAGTCACAAACTTTGTTATGAATTTTTAAGTTTTATTGAGCTTCTTGTTAAACCTAGTTTGTTTTGGATTACTTGAAAAAGATAGTAAAAGCATAATCAAAATAATAATGTGATGCATGTTTTAGTAAAAAAGTTTATTAAGAAAACTTCTAAACCAGTTTACCATGAGGATATGTTTTAACAAAGTTTAGGGAAACATTTTCCTTATTTTTGAGCTTTGAAAGTTATATATTTTATCTATATTCTGTTGCAGAAATGGCACCCAAAAGAGCACCAACAGCAAAAGCAATCCAAAAAGTTGAGGCCAATAGTACAAGTAAGTACTTTCATTCGTTCTCTTGAAGGATTGTCTATTGAAGATAGTGAAAGATTTAATTTGTTTTTAGTGCATAAGAAAATTATTAAAAATGCGGTTGCAAATTAGGATATATTAAGAAGTTATGGAATGGAGGATGATTTTAGGAGATACTTTGAGGATTCTACCTAATAAAGAGTTTTTGAGATGAAAGAATAAGCATTTTTTTTTTTTTTGGTGGGGGGGGGGGGGGGGGGGGGGGGGGTGACAAAGGCATTTATGGCCAGCTATAAAATTGGTAGTGATGAACCAAGTGTAGATAGTTCAGTTGAATTTTTTGCTTTTGAAGAGTATAGGTAAGTAATATGAAGCGATTCATCTATGCCATGAGACTATATGAGGATGAAGAATTTTTGTATGAGCCAGAATTTAAGGAGCTGCCAACTAAATTACTAGAAGAAGTAAGGTAGTTTGTTAAGGAAGAAATTGAAGGCACATTTGCTTTGTCAAAAACAACGGTTCAAAGTTCAAAAGTGGGTACTAGAATGCTGCATTATCTTTTGATTATAAGTATTTTCTCCAAGGTAGAGGGAGCATCCATTATTATTGAAGCAGAACTACACCCACTTGCTAGCATGATAAAAGGGAAGAAAATGAATGTTAGTTTAATTGTTGCATGGTGAGTCAAGTGCCAAGCTAGTTTACAATGCAAGGGGATTTTCCTTAGTGGGTTGATAATAAGGATCCTGAAGAATTTGAGGATGTGGCTAGAAGAAGGGCCAACTGATTTGGTGTGCAGTTATAGAGAATTGAATAAGAGATCATTTAGAGATTGAGGGCTAAACGAAGTAGGAGCTCAACCTACTACTGCACTAGCAGCAAGGAATACAAATGTGGATTGAAGCCTTACCCTAGTAGTTCATGTCACGCCTCAAAAGGGAGCCTTGTAGGATTAATCTAAAGCTATCATATCACGTGTGCATCCGTAATATGAGAGCCGTCTTGTAAGTTAGACTGTACAAGACTCTATTTATTTATCATTGTTTATCATATGAATGATATACTATTTACTAGATTTCAACTATGGAATCGATTTTCCAATTTCTACCAAGACCGCAAAGAATCGGTATCCTCTACCAAATAATGAAAATGGGTTTCAAAATTACAACTTACAAATTTCAATTATTATAAAAATAATCTAATTTACATTCTAAGTTTACCATATCCTATGTTTCTATCTTCAATAGAGTTTGTTGGAGAAGCTTTCTTCACACATTCCTATCCCAATCTCAGCTAGTATTAATCCTGCTCAAAAACTGTTGAGGGGTGAGCGAACTACGATCTCAGTGAAATAACCTGGCCAGACTACACATCAAACAATAGCAAATAAGTATAATTACCAAACATATGAAATGCAACAAGAAACATATGATGCACACACAGTTTGGATGACCGAAATCCAAACAATGAAGATTTACGCCCTTTCTTGGGGATTGAAGGAATCATGTTACTATGTGGTTCATCTACCTAGGGGAGACTAAGATTACAAGGAAAACAACAGTCCTTACTTTATTTATCATTTCCTTGACACTCATTTCCTGTTTTTAGCCTTAGACTCCTCCACTAGGTGTTAGTCATTCCAAGCAATACCATAAGCGACGTTCCTTCGTTTACTTTTTAGTTCCTATGTTACCAAAAGATCTAAGATAACCTTGCGTATGTCTATCAGCCTTATTGGCCTAGGCTTACGAAGCATTACCAAAGGTCCATAATACTAACATTAGTAGACAGTGACGCTTTATGCAATATATGCAATTTATGTGATGCATGCGATGCATGGCCATTTCCTTTAGGGTACCAGTAGTTTTTATTTAAGTTTAAGGTGGTCATATAATTCACAGACATCAACAACATGTTACATATAGTAATTATCATACAATAGATTTATCACTTAAAATAGGATAGTTTGGCAATCAAGCACACACGATACATCATGCAATATATCCAATCACACATGCATATCTTTTGAATATATCATTATAGGTGCATCTATTCTACAAACACAAATAGTATGATAAGGACAAAGTTACTCACTTGTGGTTCTCACTAATCTATTGGAATATCCTACTGGAAATCCAAGAACTGATCTATTTTTTCTATGAAAATGAAATAACAGATATTTATTATTATTTATATAATGATATTGATGGTATACTTCCGGGTCCTAGTTATTAAATTTGGTATATTCTTTACTTATTTAACTAGGAATTTTATCTTTATATATATATATATATATTATTTTCTTATGATTAAAGTTATGGAATTTATAAGAGAAGTCTTCCTATTTGTAATGGCTATCCGATGTTATTATTTAACCAATCTATCTTTTTATTAGTTCTGAAAATAAGATATTTGAAACAACATATTCACCATGTTAATTATGGTATAACTTATACTATTATATACACTAATTCTAAATTACACATATTTTAGAAATTATGCACTCCTTTCTTTTTATGGTTTTACTTAGTATATTAATCTAAGCCAAATTGATTGAAACTAATCAACTAATTCAATTACTAAATCTATTTTAATTAGCTTAATCAATCTAATATGATTTTACTTAGTAAAATAATTCATTTACAATTCATTGTTACTTATTAAGAAAAATACTTATTAACATAATGTAAATAACACAAATAAACTTTTATGATTGTCTAAGTGTCCTATCTTTTTATTTAATTTAATTTCTATTACTTGTATTGGTCTTTTATGGTCCTATGATAATTAATTATTATTTAATTATTTATTTTCATTTTGCTTGTCTTGATCTTGTTAGGTATTTGTACATATCTATCGGGTATTTGAAAAATTCATATTTAGCTGGCTTATATTTTCATAACTATTATTATTGCTATTTTAATATTGCTCCTTATCTGACCCACTATAGTACTTATATTTATTTACTATTATTTACTGTCATCATGTCTCTTTTTATATACTTCATATAATTTGCTTGTTATGTATAGGTATCACATTACTAAAAATTTAGTTTATTTAAATTTCCATTCTTATATATAAAATATGTACTTTATAATTATTATATTTTATTTTCATTTATAAGGTATACTAATATTAATAATAATGATAATAATAGTAGTAATATTAATAATGATAATTATAAAGTAATTTATTAGTAACGTTAATATCATTTTTCATAATAACTTTATTAAAAAAATAGTAATTTTAATGATAATAATAATATTGTATATCACAACAACAACAACAACAACAACAATAATATCATTAAAAGTAATACTTATAATAATATTATGGATTACAAAGATAATACTAATCATCAGAATAATAATAATAACAATAATATGAGGTCATTATAATAGTATAATAATAGTAATAATAGTAATATTCATACTAATCATAATAGTTATATTGATAATCAAAAAATCAATATAACAATCATATAGTGGTAATTTTAATAGTCATAATATTGATAATAACAATAATAATATTCTTATTAGTAATAATATTTGCAGTTATCATAATATCTATAAGTGTTCATATTATTAATAATAATCTTAACAACACCAATATCAACATTAGTAGTATTAATAATAATTATATTATTAATTAAACTAATAATGATTATAAATGTTGTAACAATAGGATATTAATTATAATATTAGTAATAGTTTTAATTATTATAACTTTACTAATTTTAATAATATTCATAATAAAATAATAAGATTAGTAATAATCATACTAATAATGAGTTTAATAATTATAACAAAACACTTATAATTATAACAATAATAATATCACTAATATTAATGATAATAATAGCATTATTAATAATAAAAATAATGGTAATAATAAAAATGTTAATGTTGACATTATTTAACAATAATAACACTAACAATAATAATAATAATGATGATGATGATGATAATAATTTTGGAACTAAATCATATTTGATTTAATTTTTTTTATATTTTTCGGATCTCCGAGAGGTATACGGCTGGGTACATGCCTTGTACTAGCCGTGCTCTTTTGGGTTTCAAACCTAGAATCGAAGCTGAGAGGGACACGGGGTGTATACGACCTTGTGTTTGACCTATGCTCTTTTGGGAAACGAGCATTGTTCATCTTCTTCGCCGGTTTTGATCAGATTTTTGGTATTTTTCTCATCTAAATTGATTCTAATGTGTTCCTAAGTGTTTATGCATCTTATATATATACATATATCATCTTATAACATTCCACCATGTTATTAATCCTTGTTTTTCAGATTTAAATAGTGTAACTAGGGTTTTTGTGAATATTTCCTCGTTGATCCGAGTTTGGGTGTTCTAACTCCTTTCCCACACTAGTTTCGGACCTAGGATAATAAGAAACATTATTTAGAACAATGTTTAACAATTATTTTATCCAAAAAGGAATCCAACTTACCTTAAATTCTTGTTTTCCAAGCTTAGAAGATTGTTAATGGAAGTTGGGTTGTGGAGTCTTGTTTGATGCTATTTTTTATCTTATTTAAGTGGGTTTGTTTGGTTTCTAGATGGTCTGATTCGTGACTGTTTTTAGTGGGTTTCTTAGAGAGGGTTTGAGCTTTGTTTGTTGTAATTAAATGTCTTTATTCTCTTGCAAATGAAGAACTTAAATAGAAGAAGAAGAAGAGAGGAATGGCGGTTGCTTCTATGGGAATTCCTCCAACATTTGCATGTGTTTGTTTGTATTTTTTGCTACATTTAATTAGTTTGCTTTGTTGGTCTACTTCCATTGGTTATTGTGTGTGTTTTGTTGACTCTTTCATGAATTATTTGTGCAATTTGTTGAGGAATTTTATGTGCAACATTTTCAATGTTATCTCCATCGAATTCTTAGTACAATTTGCACGTATATGGATAAAATTTGTGCTAATGAAAAATATAAGGGAGATAGGGTGAATGGAAATGCAAAAACAAAGAGAGAATGATGAATTTATAATTTGAGGAAAAATATGAACTTGTGAAAAAAAATCAATTTTGTGGGTCCAAGTGACACGTATGATAAATACTTATTCGATAATATTTTTTAGATGAAAATTTACATATTATCGGTATTAAATATTCTGAACACTATGGTATATATAGAATTTCTATTAGAGATATGTGTATGTATGTTATTGTGTGTATGTTTGTTACATATAGGGGAAGAACTAAATTGACGAGAAGTAGAAGCGTGAAAAGAAATAAAAAAATGTAAAGGAGATAGGATGAATGAAAATACAAAAACAAACAGAAGATGATGAATTTATAACCAACAACTATGTAAGGAGTGGGCAAAAATATGAATTGATGCAAAAAGTTAATTTTGTGGATCTAAATAACATGTATGATAAATACTGATTCGATAATATTTTTGGATAAAAATTTACGTATTATCAATATTAAATATTTTGAACACTTTGGTATACATAGAATCTTTAGTTTAAAGCTTTTACTGTTAAGCTTTTATACCTACTATCGTAAATTATATTTTATCTGTTTAAAAGTTTTGTTTGGTGGTATTTTGATAAATTAATAATTATATTGCCCTTAATTTGACTTTATTATAAATTTATAGGGTTTGAAATCATATATGAATTCATTGCTATTTATAGATTTATTCTAGAGTTTTTATTAGATTAGAAATTTAATTTTTTTTTTTTATATTTGTTACTTAGTTCTTTTGACTAATAATAAGTTTCTAAGTTAGATAAGAATTTTAGTTTCTATAGACTCATAATTACTTAACTTAAAGGTATTGATATATTTCGAATATTAAAACTTAGGTTTTTAAATATTAAATAGTTTTCTTTATTCTTTTATTTACTTTATGTCGAATATTCTATATTTTTAAAGTCTTATTGATAAAGATTCTTTATTGTAATTTGTTTTGTTCTTAAAATTTAAATCGTGAAAAATTTGGAGTGATTTTTGATATTTTATTATAGTTCTTTTATGATTCTACATTTCATTTATAGTATTTACTATAATCTGGTTATGTAAAATTAAGGGGATTACAGTTCAAGAGCCATCATTTCTACCCCTAGAGCCATTAGTTGAGTAAAAACAAGTTATAGCCATGCTACCTGCATAGAAGGCAGCATAACCATCAGTAGATCGCCTCAACAAACTTGAGGATGAGGTGAAAGGCATGAATGAGAGCTTCGCTGCCTTCATGAAAGAAACAAAGGAGGATATGGGTAATCTGAAGAACAGTGTGCTCTAAATCCTAGATTTAATTACTTAAGGTCATCCTCCTCAGACCTCATCCAAATCCAAAACACTATCACCACAACAAGCCTTTGCAGAGTCAAACCAAGATGACGATGATGACAATGATGATACCAGACCACTTTCACCATTCAGACCCCCATCCTCAATTCAACCACCAACACTACTGCACCATCTCACATACCATCTCTACTACATACACACTCCCCATCATAAACTTAACCTGAATCTCAACAACAACAATTGGTTGAGTCACCTACTCACATTTGTGAAGACAATGAAGCTAATACCTAAACATTGGAGCCTACACAAATAACCACATTAGTTTCGATTTTTACCCTCCCTAAAACCTTTAAGAAAAAGCCCAAAATCCTATACCAAAATGGAGGATGATTTTACCAAATGATCCAGATGAGGATTTTGATCCTCAATAACCTGATGAAGCTCAAATAGCAACAAAAGTAATAGAAGAACAAGCTACCAAGGTAGTTGAAGAATTGATGGAGTAAGAACAAGAAGAAGCTCCAGCAAATCAATAGGAAGGCATTAGCCTTAGTGATCAGGAATTCTGTGCCTTAGATGCTGAAATTGATGCTATCATGAGAGGTACAGCTAAAGATGATATTATGGAACAAGAAGCAGCCCTAGAGTGTCCCCTAAAGCAGTAGTGAATCTACCTAGATGCTTAATATTGGAAATAGAAGAGCAATTACGAACTCTCAAAGAGCAAATCAAATAAAGAAATTAGGAAAGAGACGATGCTTGATTGACCAAAGCATTATCTACAATGTGGGAAGTAGAGTAATCCAGAAGAAAAGGCTAAATTCTAGTAATACCAGAAGCTGCTTAAGAAGAAGAATCAGAATAGGACGAAGAAGCTCCTCTAATTGCTCAAGAAGAAGAAGAAACTATTAATGAATAGCATCTTAAAGATAACTTGTTTGCTCTGGAAACAGAAGTAGCTGCTGCCATGATTGACATGGTGAATTAGGCAATGTAGGTGGAAACCATTGATATAATCTCTAATGATGTTGCCTAAATTGCTCGGCAAGCAGCAGCCAATGAAGAAAGATTTGCTCTAATAAAAGGAAGGTGGATTAAGAGATGCGCTAAAAAGAAGAAATTTAATAGAAGAGAATTCGAATAAAAGGGTGTGATGAAGATGAAACCCTAAAGAATCTTCAGCTAGTTGTGACAGATCAAATTAAACCTATCCAGTTACTTTTCTAGAAACCATAGCTGAAGCTCCTAAAGAAACCCATTGGGTTGATAAGGAGAGGCAAAGAATGGAAGAGCAAGCAGCTGCTCTTAGAGCACAATTGGATGCTATGCTACAAAAAATGCAAAGAGACAAGGAGCTTTAAAGAAGAATGGTTGAAGTACTCAAAAGAGCCAAGGAGCAAACAAAAAGCAATGAGCAAATAAGGGCTAATGATGAGCTAGCTCAAAAGCTAGCAACTGCCCATGAGAAGGAAGAAGCAAGACGAAGAGAAGAAGCCCAAGTGTCATGACCTTAATAGGGGCTTAGTAGGATTATCCTGAAGTTGTCATATTACGTGTGCATCTGCAATATGAAAACCGTCTTGACAAGTCAAAGATTACAAGACTCTATTTATTTATTAACTTCTCATACATTGATCATACAATACATATAATGCTATTATTGAAACATAACTATGGAATCCGATTTTCCACATCTCACCAAGATCACAGAGAATCGGTATCCTCTACCAAATAATAAAAATTGGGTTTCAACCTATAAAATAAAATCTCAAATGCTTATACAATTTATCAAATTTGTATTCTAAGTTCATTGCAATCTATCTTTCTAACTCCATGAAAGTCTGATAGGGAAATCACTCTTCACACATTCCTAGCCTATCCCAGCAAATTAGCCTGCACAAAAACTGTTGGGGGTGAGCGAAACCACGGCTCAGTGAGATAACCTGACCAAACCACACATCAAGCAATAACAAACAAGTTTATTATCAAGCAAGTGTAATGTATCAATCAAACATATGCTCAATTACAAGTTTGGAGAACCGGAATCCAAACAGGATGTAGATTTACGCCCTCACATCAGGGTTGAAGGAACCTAGTCAAGGATCACATCCTTATGACCCACCCGCCCAGGAGAAACAGAGAACCATAGGAATAGCAGTACTTACTTTATTTATCACTTCATTAGATATATTTTCTTCACTCAATTTCCTTTCGGAACAAAGAGACTCCATTAAGTATTAGTCATTTCAAGCCGATACCAGCGGCGTTCCTTCTTTTGCCAAGTAGTTCCCATGGAACCGAACAGAACAAGGATAATCTTGGAAGAACTAGGAAATCTACATCTAGAAAAACCAAGCATTAACCGAGATCCGAAATACTAATACGAGCGGGCTGTCACACTTTTTTATGCAGTATATGCAAGTTATGCAATGCATGACCAATTCAATAGATAGTCGAATAGTATTAGGTTAGGTTCTTAAGTGTCCATCAATTCACAGACAAACCTTAACATGCTTCATACATTAATTATCATACAATGTAATTGTTACTATCAATATGGTGTTTTGGCAACCAATCATACACCAAGCACCATGCGATATACCCAACCCCACATGCATAACAGTATTAGTATATTATTACATATGCGACTATGCTACAAGCAAATCAATGTGATAAGGTCAAAGTTACTCACCTGGTATCCTTGCTAAGTCGTAGTAATCTACTGGAAATTCCAAAGATTGATCTGTTTCTCCTATAGAATGAGATAAAAGATACTTATTACTATACTAATATTTGCATAACAATCTCGGTTGTGCCCTTTTGTCTCCTAAACTCAACCTTTATCATCTTAATCCTAATTTCGTCATTTAAATATGGGTTTTAAGGTTCATAAGGGCTTAGTTTCTTCGATCGAGTTATAAAATTTGTATAAGCTCGTTTTTCTTAGGAAAAGTGTCTTAAATGATTTCAAATACCAATTTCAATAGCATAATCTTAACCTAGATCTATTTTATTTGTTTTAACTTTGATTTTAACAAATAAATGGGTATTGTAAAGCTTATTGGACATACTCTTTCATTTTCTAGTTTATTCTTTTATTTTGTATATTTTTCCTTATATGACTATGATTCGAAATGTTTATACTATGATATCTATTATTCCAGTTTTATATTTTTAATTCTTACTTCATGTCTATTGCTTTGTTTTATGTATCTACTACTAAGCTTTAGTGATTAAATTCATTTTTAAGTGTCTTGATCATCACTTGGATGAAACTTATGTTATAATTTTATTTTTGTTTTGCTTCTCTTGATCTTATTTGTACTTATATGTCAAGGAAGTATTTTTACCAATATAGGTTATTTAAATTTTTGCTTTTTCTAATGTAGGTAAAAACAACTAAGGTTCTTAATTATTATTTACTTTGTTTGTAACCTTATTTGTTTTTCTATATACTTTGTTTTATATTTTAGACATAGCTACTATTTTTAGACATCAATTACTTATTTTTAAATTATTAAGTGAGTTAAGTGATTTTACTAATTCTAAAATTTGTTATAGAAGCTTTCTAATAACTCAATTTTGTTATATCCTTTAAGGATCTTATTTTATTTTATTTTTATTTATTTTTATTATTTATTTTTAATCTCTAATGTTTATAATGTTTTATTATTTCTATTCCGATAGTAGTCTATAATTAGTCATTTTTAAAGTTTATGAAATACATATATTTTTACAAAATTCGTATAGATAATTATTTCTTACTAAAAAGTGACCTAAATAATTTTAAATTCATGTTTTTAGTGTAAAATCTTTAAGTAGGCTTATATTACTTATTTTAACTTATATTTTGTTGTATAAATAGGTGTTAAAAAGCTTGTTTTGCATTATATGCTAGTTACTCAACTTATTTACTTGTTAATTTATATTCCTCCTATTCTTATAAATTCCTATAGTTGGTGTAAGACTTTCCTATATTATATATATATATATATGTTTCCTATTGTCATTATTAAGCTTGTATCATTGGTAATGAGTTTTATTATTTTTAATTTATATTGTCCATTAATATTTTTAATGATAACAAATTTTCTTTTATTGTTTATTTAGTCAACCCTATTTGTTTATGTAGGTTAGAATTTCTATTATTTAGAGGGTCTTATCTAAATTTCAATTATTCATATATAGTTCCAATGATCTTTTAAATTCATCTAAGTAGTGTTTTGTATTCCAAATTATAGTTTATCTCTCGAGTTTAATTCTAACTCATTCAAAAATCCTTCATTGTTATCATACTTTTAATATACCTAATGACAAGTTTCTTTATTATAATTTCATGCATCGTATGCTTAATATATATATATATATATATATATTTTAGACATCTTGGGGTTTATGTTGGTTGAGTTTTATTATCTAGATAACATTAAAGACATTCTTCTAATGCCCTTGAACTAAACTAAGTCATGTATTAAGTTTTTAGAATCATAGCCTTATAGTGACAACAAAATTAGAATTTAGGGTTTTCTAAAATCTAAGTTCAATTTTCTTCATAGTTTCTTTACTAGATATGGTATTCTAACTTAATCAAAATAACAATCACCTATTATTCTCATTCATTTTAATATTAACATAATTGAAGGAGGCTATTTATGTAGAATTTCTATGACAATTCTATGCCTTTAATTTTCATAATTTCTACACATGAAGGAGATCGTAAATTTGCAGAATAGGTTTAGACATTACCTTGATGGTTTAGAGGAAGAGATGATAAATTATCTTTCTTATATAGACCAAAACCTACATATATAGATAAGGAGATAAGTTTATCATATTCTAAATATAAGATAACTAACTACAATATATTCTTACCCTTATCCTTTATTTTGTTGAATGGTTGATAGCTACTTGTAGTGGAGTTGTAAGAAAAATGGAGTCTTGGTTGATGGGTCTTTGGTTGATGGGAGCTCAAATGGGGACAATTTGTTGTAAGAGAAGTGGAATTGCAATTTTTGGAGAATTTTGTGTGTTTCACGGTTTTGAATTTTTGGGAGAGTGGGACTTGCTTTGTTGGTTGTCCACTATTTATAGGAGTCAAGATAACTTATGAAGGAAGGTTTGTAACAACTTATGGAGGAAGGTTTCTAATAACTTATGGATGAAGGGTTGAGATAACTTATGTAGGAAGGTTTGACTAGTCTAGGCTTTAATTATTTATTTTATTTAATAAATTATGTTGTTGTTGTTGTTTTACGAAAAAGGAAGAGAAATCTTTGTTTACCGGTTCTACAAGTCCCTTTAAGTAATTCAACAAGTTTGCATTAATTAAGAGTTTTTATTTGGTGCATTTTCATTGGTTGATGTGTCTTAAAATTGACCTCATATACTCTTTTCTACTCTCTTAAGCTAGCTTACATGGTGGAGAGACTTGTAGCAAATTTAGGCTAGTTAAGTGTTTAAATTCTAACCTCATGTGCAAGCTACTTCTTAAACAAGGCTTCATGGTGGAATTGGGTCCAAGTAATTTGTTAGTGATGTGTATTCTTTATGGACCATTCACTACTCCCTTAAGCTAGCTACATATGGTGGAGAGACTTGGAGTAGTTTTGGGCTGGCCAAGTGTTTCCAATTTTCACTGTGACTTGAAACAACATTGAGAAAATATTAATAAATTCAAATATCTAGCTAATTTCATCAAAAACTTTTCCTATGCGTATGTTTATGTTAGTTATATGAGAATTTTATTTCCAACAATTTATTTAAGGTCCTAAAATATTTCTAAAATATTGTTGAGTTTCAAATTTACGCGATTTAGTATTTCTAAAGTTTTGTTCTACGCGATTAAGGTTTTAGGGTCCGATAGGTCAAAATATAAGATTGGTATCTACAGACTCTAAATTTTCTAACTAAAATTATGGTGTGGTCTAAATTTTTATTTGAAGTCTAAATAATTAATTGTAGGTCTGTTTATAGCTCTTCATTGGGTATTTATATCCTAATGTTTTATCTTTAATAGGTTATTCTTATTATACACATACCATGAATTATTAGCTTTTAATGCATTTAAAATTTAAAGCCATTTATTTATTTATACATATATATTTTATTCTTGGTTCTTGACTTAGATTACAAAATCTATCTTTGGTGTCTTTTTAATGCATTTATTTATTTAGATTCTTAAGGTTTTTAGATCATAAAAGGTTCACAATACTCTAAAGTTTCTAACTAAGGTCTAATCGGGTCTTAAATCCAATGTCTATCATATATTTAGGATTCTAATTTACTATCATATTTATATGTTAATCATACTATTATTGTTATATTCTTTTGGAAAATATTTCTTTAGTATATATCTTGTATATGCACATATATATTTTTATCTAAGGTTAGATTTATAAATATGATTTTCTTTTAATCCTATCATATATTTTTGAACTTTAGTGATCCTTTTCTAAATTATCATTCCTAACCAATAGGCTTTTAAAATTAATTGTTTCTTCTTACATGTGTAATCTAAGGCTATTTATAATCACTGTAGAATTTTTTACTTGTGTTGCGAAATATTGTCTTTTATTGCCTAGAAATTTATTTATCTTGATTATTAATTAGTATGATTATGGAAGTTATATTTTGTGCCTCAAAATTTTATCTATAAGGATTCGAATCCTTCTAATTATAACAGAATTTGTTTATACTTTAATGTTATTAAATCGCGAAAAATCTGGAGTGGTCTTTACGACTTTTACTCGAAGTTCTTCAAGATTCTATGTTATAATTTATTAATTATCATATTCAGGTTATCTAAAATTTAGGGGATTACACCAAGAGGCTACGAAGAATAAGGAAGCAAGGCCTAATGAGCCATCTCAATTAGAGCCCCATGAAATTCAACAAGAGATGGATGGCACTGTTGTTGATGAAAGATTTTATGGTGATAGCCTCCTTCATAGTGATGATGAGGAGAACATGGAGTAGAAGGTGCAAAGGAGCAAGATTGAACAAGAAAAGGAGGATCTTATTCTTACCAAGAAGCTCCAAACGTAGCTCGATTTAGAAGCTCAATCAGTTGAATGACAGAAAGGAGCTACATCCTTCCAAGAAAATGAGTAGTCAGTGTTCCTCCACCAAGGCTAACCGTTTTCCAAGACTACCCCAAACAAGCAGAAATGATCATTCAAATATAACTAGAGGTAGAGGAAGAAGAGGAGGAACTACAAATGATAGAGAAAGTAGTGGTCGAACTGCTCCATCAAGTAGAGGTAGAGGTGAAAATAGAGGAAGAGGAAGAATGAAAGCTCCCCTACCGAGACCTAGATGAGGAAGGGGAATGAGTTTAGTGGAAGCTGGAGATACTAGCTGGGGTAGGAACATTTAATTTTCCAAGAAAAAGAAGATTTGATGCTCTTTATTCTTCTTGTTTGTTGTAATTAAATATTCTTTATTCATTTGAAATAAATATCATTCATTGTGCCAAACAATGATTTTGTGCAGGATCAGAAAAAGTATTTGTCCATAATTCAATCAAGGCTCTAATTAAGCCTAATTTTTGTACTAATTTATGTTCATAATCTGATTTTAGATTATAAATAAACAGGGCATGGTTCCACTGCAGCACATGACAAGAATCAACCCCTCGAGCCTATTAACAGAGAATTTTTCTAATAACTTCTAAATTCCTAAATCTTGCTCTGATTTGAATTGTTTAATATCTTCTATCTATCTTTTTCATGCTTTTTAAACATTGAGGACAATGTTAAGTTTAAATATAGGGGAAGGGAATTAGAAGGATTTGATGTAGGGATGATTGATTTTTGGAAATTATTGATTATGAATCCGAGATCTTTCTGGAATAAAATTTTTTCACTTTGAATGATCATTTTTCTTACACTTAATAATAAAAATTAACGAAATTGTTAAAATTTGACCAAATTTTTTTTAAAAAAATTTGTAATGAAATCACCAATGAACTCAACAGAACAGTTTATGAGAATCATCATAAGATTGGGTTATCTTCACTTTATTTAAATCACTTTGCATATATCATATGAGTTAGTTTTACTTGTTATTTAATCTGGAATTTTAGAGTTGGAATTAGCTTAAGGTCCCTAGTTAGCTTACTTAATTTCCTTATAAAAGCTTAAATGATCTATATGTTTTTCAATTTAGTCATTTTGAGAGCTGTGTAATCTTTGATGAAGGATCAAATGATGATTGTAACTTGATGATTTTTCCTTTTGCTCTATACAAACAAAACTAAACAAAAATTGGAAAAATGAAAACCAATGCGCTTAAAATTAAAATGGGCATGGGTTAGTCCCTTAGAAGAGTAATTTATTAGCCCTCTTTCAATTTTAAATAAGCCTAAAAAAAAAAAAAGCGAAAAGAAGCAGGTGAAAACACCTCTAGAGGTAATGAAAAGAAGAAGGCAAAAACCTTCCCCTCTAAAGCTCCAACGTACATAAATAATCAATAAGAAAAAAAAAAATAAAAAGCACATATAAGGAAGAAAATTCAAGGTGTGATATGATGTTCATGCCTTTATTTTTTATTGTGATGCTTAAATAAGTGATTAAGGAATTACATACCTATACATATAAAAGGATAAAATTGATTGAGTTTCTTTCTTACTTCGACTGATCTTTTGAATAATTTTTGCTTAGGGATTCTTGATTAAACACTCAGGGTAAAAGTTGATCTAAAGTAAATTTAGCATAGTTATTGGAATGATTGAAAATCTATATTGTTAAAGTGATTATGAGCCTAACTAAATCTGGTCAAATTTTCCATTGATGATTTATCTTCTTATTTTGAAAGCCTTGCTAGGGTGAATTGATGTTTGCTTGAGGACAAACAAAGGCTTAAGCGTGGGGAAATTTGATAAGTTAATTTTATTATATTTTTTCATAGGAATTAAAGCTTATTTTGATGAGCTTTTGATTAAGTTCTTACGAATTGGGTGCTTTAATGTTAAATTGTTGTTTTTTAGCTCCTTGAATCAAAATAAGAAGAATCGAAGTGTTTTTAATCAAATTTGGAGAAAAACAACAACAATAGTAAAGAATCGAACTGTCCAGCCCTATTTTATATTGATGGAGGCCAAAATATAAGGCAAAACAAGAAAAATTGCTCTATTGCGCCTTAAATTTAGCTCTCGACATGACCTTTGATGATTGTTCTAAGGAGATCGAGTCCAAACTTGAAGAAAGCTTTTTTTGCGCCTTAAATCTAACCTACGATAGTTGTTGAAGTGAAGTACGACCTTTATCTCACTTGTGTCGTGCCTCAAACCATCAAAGCAATCAAGCCTTTGATAGCACTAAATTTTACCCTTGATGGAAGAATAGACAGAAACGATAGTGTTTCATTAGCTCAAGTCGAGCTCTATCTTCAACGCAACTCTTGTTCACTCGACTTACCCTCGAGGAATGATTGTGTTTAGCAGTGATACAGACGCGTGTGTGGATAAAGAATTTACATTCTGTTACAAGGAATTTGTCACGTTTGTAATAAATCATCATTTCTTTTTGTGCCCTTAGTCTATATAAACATGCATAATGTTGTAATAAAGACATGGTAGTGGTTGTACAATGCAAGTACGACAGTACAGAATTAACATAGCATAGTGAAAGAATTTCTAAAGCAAAAGAATCTTGTTTCTTCATGCTTTACAGAGTCTCAAGGTTTTCTAGGTAAATCATTTTAACCCATTGATTGTAATTTTTGCAAGACTCTGTGTTGAATTGTAATATCTTTCGATCAATGTCATTTTATTTCTTTAGATAATATTCGTAATTTCTAAATCCATGCAGAAATAATGTAACCCCTAGATTTTATCGAGTTAAGCTCAAACCCTAGAATCGAAAGTCAATTGGAAACCCTAAATCAACAAAACCTATATCAAACCTTAAAATTTAGATTCGATAATCCCATGCTCTCAAGCTCTAAACAATGGAATTGAGAAAATTATGGATAATAGTTTGCAATAATATAGAAAAGCTTAAAATATCAGATTCGCTAATTTTAGTATATTTCGAATCCGAATGGGATCAGTTTTTGAAAATCGTGCCTTGGTAAATCGGACAGTAAAAATATTCCATTAATACCATTAGATTCGTAATAATGTAAGAAATCCAAAAATATCTATTTCATGATTTTTCGGTAACTAAAAATTATAGATTTCGCATTTATACGTGTATTTTCTTTACTATCGGTAATTTATTATCATGTTTACTATTCATTGTCCTATCTTACTATTCATCTATTTCTACTTTTTCTTACTGCCTATTTTTACTACCTATACACCTATTTTCTTATTTTTACTCTTCAATATATCTTATATCACTTCATATCTTTATATTACTTACTTTTCATTACAAAATACAAATTAAATTATTTTCTCTCCCTTTAATCCTAATACAGGCACCCTCCTCCTTGTACCATCTCTGTTTAATTTTATTTTTATTTTATTTTATTACATAACTCTCTTAAAATTTCTCCTCAAATCCTCTCAACACAATTTCTCTCTACCAAAACTCTCTTCAACCAAATTTTTTCCAAAATCCTTTCCTACACATAATCATTTACTATATTATCACTAACCATATATCTTACATTCATCATCTTCTTCCTACCATATAAACATACTCTTAGGTAAACATTCTACTATTTATTTTCCATGTCATGTAACTTAGCATGACCATGGTGTTGTTTCCTAAGAGCTCATGTGAGTTATGGAAGCAACAATATGTTTATGTTTTGTTCTTGCACATGTCAAGAGTTCTGATTTTATTATTTTGTTATTATTATGATACTATGTTGTTATTATTGTTATTATGCTTCTAACTTAAGTTTGTAT